>JAVUNC010000025.1:17420000-17730914 GCA_032173965.1 Sitta carolinensis
CTGGGCCTGAAGTTCTGAGTTTCTGGACTCAGTTTCTTCGTGGGGTTTTGGTTCAGGAAGACCTTGTGTTCTCACAGGCTTGGCAGAAACATCACGAGTGTTATTGTAACAGGAGTGATGTTTTGGATTCCTTTCTGTAAGATAAACTTCTCTCTGTCTTTCACTTTTGGGCCAATGGGATGGAGAGTTCTGGCACTCTTCTGACCAGTGAGATGGCCTGCTCAAAGAGCTCTATACAGGGGGTCAGTCTGTGAATTAAAGAGTCAGATACAGTTTTTATAACGAAGTCTCATGTCGTCTGTTCATCACCCACAACGACACTTTTTGTACACTTTTTTCCAACCATGTTTTCTAATACTTTGATGCCATTTAAAATTAAAATTCATGGGAATGCACACAGTCTTGACCATGAATATACAGGAGCCAATTCTTCTTTAATGCACAAAGTTAAGATTCTTGCTCTATGTATGCTGTTGATATCACAGAATCTCAGCAATTTACAGCTGCCCTATTAGAAGCAAGGGCTTATTTCAATTCACTCAGAACCAAGTCATGTTCCTTAGTGCTTACACATCCCTATCCTTAAATATTCCTCAAGAGATAAGGTAAGTTACTGTTTGCTTGAGAAAGACAACTGTCACCTTATATTTACAAAGGTTTCTAAATACACATTATTTTTGTCTAATCTTGATGCCAAATGTACAATCCAACAGAACTTTTTCTTTTATGTTATCTGCTCATCTCTGAATAACATTCACAATTGAATCTCTATCAGTATTTATCATAGACCACAGTCCTTAATAAAGAAAACAGTTACTATTTATTTTGAAAGATGCTACAGGTTTTCTAAATCTACTCAAGCAATTCAAATATTTTTTTCATTATTTTTTCTAAAAGATCCAAGTCTCTACTATATATCTAGGAAATAATGTATCTGCAAATTATACCCCTCACAGAAAGTAAGTCTGTATTTTCACCAGCATCTTGTTATATTTATTTGAGAGTAACAGAGAATAATGCTTCATCTTGGGCTTTAGATTAAAGACAAACAGTGAGCAGTAAGAATTTACAGAATGGTTCTGAACATAATTCTTTACTAAAATCCTTACCTGCACAAGTAAGAGAATTAGGGGAGCTTCCATACCAATAACAGGTACTCATGTAGGCAGAGCCTTTACCTGTGATACAAGGCAGTGGAGAACTCTTACTGTCCTTCACATGTACTTACATTTCTTTTCAATAAATTGGTGTAGCAAACAGGATTTTCCAGTTCCAGCATTTCCTATGACCAAGAACTTAAACAGGAAATCTGAAGATTGAAAGAAAAGGGGAAAAAAGATTGCTAAATTCGGACTCATATTTTCATTACAAGACCAAGCTCACAAGCCAGCTATTCTCTTGTAGCTGTTATTTCAAAGAGAAGGGAATAGATGACAAAATTAGCAAAATAGCAATAAATCTGAAGAATTATCCAGTGTTTGCAATAGTGACATTACACAGCAAGAACTAAGAATTCTTCTTTATGGAGAGTCAAGAAAGACAAAACAAAGCAGGAAGAGCTGAATGTGAGCTCAGTTAAAACACAGGTATTTACCTGAATCACAGGGAAATGGTTGGTGGTATTCCAGTAATGTGTTTGAAGAGTGTGTAAACTGTTGTCTACAGTCAACATAAACACATAATGATATCATTTCTCAAAATCTGTAATTCCAGAGAGGGGTGGTTGTTCTGAGGGTTTTTTGGAGGAGGGTTGGTTGTGTTATGTTTTGTTTTTTTAATTTACATTAATCTGAACTTCTTTATTAAGAGTTTAATACTCATACTTTGTTTTTAATCCTCGTACAACTGGGATTGCCACAGTATTTCTCTGTAAAATTTAGAGGGAAGAAAAAATTTTTATTCTGAGATGCCTAGTTTCATATTTTTGCCACATGTTAAATAAAAATACATGTATTTCTGTTACCTATTATGAGCCATTTATATCAAAGTTCATTGGTAATACACATTTTCAAGATTTATGGCCCACTTCTATTGTTTTAACAGTTACATAAAATGCTTTAATGCTACCATCACAAATCTGCTTTCAGTTTTGCCAAAGACCGAAGAAAGCTTCCCTGTCTTACTGCTCTCAAAAATAATAAACTGATTAGAAAGCTTACAACTGCTTCCCCTAATGTACTGCAACCAAGGCAACCTTTACAGCTCATGCAAGATTCCCCATTTCTTTTTCTACCAGCAGCAGATTTTTTACTCTTTATTGCACAGTTTCTCTAAGAAACAGAGCAGGTCTCCAGAAAACATCTGGAGATGGTAAGCATGCAAGGAAAACGATTACGTTTGCAATACCAACAAAAATCAACCCATTAATTTTGTTAAGAGTGTTCAAAGCTGTCGAGTGGGCCACGTGGGCAGAAGTGATAAAATCCTCTCCCAGGAGCTCATGCGAGCACTTCGTTTCAAAACCCGAATTCAAGGTGCACAAAGCTGGGTTCATTCCAGTTCATGCAGGAGTTCCTTGTTGTGGTACAGCATGAACACCCCCTAGCAATAGCAAAAAGAACAAGCAAGTTTCTCAAATGCTAAGATTCCCACTGTTAAAAACCAGGGCTGAGTCCTGGAAATGTCTGCCGTTCATCTCCACCTGTCCTCTGGGTTTTATTCATATTTAAATTGAGGTCATGTTTGATTAAGGAGTTTGGCTTTTTTACATTTTGCCCTTCTTGTGTCAAATGTTGTAGCAGGTTTGGAATAGATTCTGAATTTTACCCTTCTCAGAAGATGGCAGTTTCTTGCTCACAAATACGACCATTTACATGCTCAAGACTTTCTGTTCCAAAATCCTCTCGTTCCTAATGCCCCCACCCAGCTGCTCATGCTTTCTGGATTAATAAAAATTAAAAGTTACAAAAAGGATTTTCCTTCAGGTTGTGAAAATTTTGTGTTAACTCCTTTAAAGAAGGGCCCTTCATGTCAACTCAACTGCAAAACATGCTGAAACTGAGAACCTTTCACTCTATCCCAGTCTTAACTGCTAGTACGAAATGCAGATATCAAAAATAGCCCCAAGTGTTAGGCTAAGGGTTTGCTGGCAGAGCAGCACTACAGCAGCATCTCTTTCCCAGAGGTGTTCTAAGTTGAGGTGCCTCAGATTTTCCTCTGAAAGCAACAGTGCTATTTGGGGGGTTTATATTCATGTCTTTAAATTGACAATACATTCTAGCAGCGCTTCACAATAGACTCCTAATTCCTACTGAGATTCTATTGTGCCACACAAATTTAAAAGGGAATCTCTCCTACAAATAAATCACTTAGATGCCAGTTCAATGCCTGTTTACTTAGTAGACAAAAAATAAATTTCCATCTGACAAAACAGCAAATGGCCTTTTTAAGATGAAACTTCAAACTAGTTACAATTCACTTTTTCCACAGTATGAAAGTAAGAGAAATGTGTTTTAGCCCACTTCATAAAATGAAAATGTCAGTCTTCTAACAAAAAAATTCAAACCTTTCTGCACCAATGGCAGCAATGTTTCCAAACACACGTAGGCTCAAAGACACTGTTACATTCACAAATATAACCATGCTTCTATCATTTTAAACTCCAATTTAATGTAAATTATTGCAACTACCAAAAAGCTTTTAGACTTATGTTATCAGTTTATCCATGAGCACTGGATGACATGGTTCAGGAAATAAGGAATACTCTGCACATTTAATCAACTGCAAGGAAGGACAAGAAAAAGGCTTTGCCAATACCAAATGTTAAAAATATCAAGATTTAACAGACTTTTAAGTTCACAGCCTAGCATATTAACATGTAAGGTAATACCAGGTAAGAACAGGGAGAACATTCTCTTGTTATTAGGCAAATTTCTTATAACTGTCATTCTGTATGACAACTGGTACCACATCAACTACATTTTCATCACTGATTCTAGCACATGATATGTTTCCTCTTTAAGCTGTAAAAATGTATGTAAAATTTAGCACAGTTTGGAAGCACAGGAATCAAATGAGTTTGGGCAGACGGCTTCTTTTAGACCATCATTGTGAACTCAAACTTTATGTATTCATTCTTAGCAACTTCAGCAAATGCAACTCACATTCTAGTGTTTGCACTACTGCTTAATTGCTCTAGTTTTTGGTTTTGGTGTCCTCTTCCCAGAGGAGTTAGTTCACTTCATTTCATAGCTTTTTTTTTATCTCCTTTTTTCCCCAATTGACAAAGCGGCTCAGAGCTCCAGCATTCCAGTCAGCTGCCAACGCTGTCGCCCTAGAGAAACTTTTCTTTTGAATTCTCTTGTTCCTCCTTCATAGAAAAGCTGAAAAGCAACATAATTCAGATGTTACAAATGCTTGCTGCCATGCTGGCTACTGAAAAGGTCTAGAAAAGTTAAAGCACTTTGCCTTTAAATAAGATCATCTTTATAAAGAAGGGACTAAAGATCAAAACTGAACTCTGTGCTAACGGGAAAAAAGGTTACAAAATATGCACTACAGAAATCATAAGGAGATGAATCCAGCATAGCATGGCTGTTTAAGGAAATGAGGCATTATAAAGGATCAGCTTACTCCCCTCTGAGAGCTACATGCATCACCTGATCCCAAACTGGGTAGTGGATGCAGGAAATAAAACTTTCTAGCACAGGCGAAAAGGAATAAAATTGTGGCTTCATCCTAGAGATGCAGCACAAGCTGTTAAACTACATAAATTACATAAATTACATCATGTCTTTTGTGTTTGTTTTTTGCTTTTGGGGGTGGTGGTGCAGTGTGAGCTGAGGGGAAAGGAGAAGAGAGACAATTGTGGGCTTTGACTCAAGCACCAGCAAAACCAGATGGTTGATGTGGCAACCACCCCCAGACATCCAACCTCCTCCTTTGACTGAAGTCTGCTGCAGCAGAAGAAACAGTCAAATAGCTTCTGAGATACTGCAGCTTAGTCTTTAAAATGCAATGAGAACTGTTTCCTTTACACTGCTAATACAGTAGGATGGGGGGAGACCAAATTATATCCCCAGACTCGGTTTGAAATCCTCCCAACTCCTTGCTATAGAGTAGAATTTATATTCACTAATGCTGACCTTTGGAAACTCTCAGTCCTGGCATAGGGCAGGAGGTAAGAGTGCTCTGAAGCATTCCAACTGGCCCATGCTGCCTCTAAATGAGAGGAGGAGCTGTCTCCACTGCTTACTCCTTTCTCCAGCAGAAAGTTAAGACAAACAGGTAGAACAGATCAACCTGGCTCTATTCCAACCTGCAGAAAGAATGCTTTAAAGAGGGAAGTTCAGCTTCCTTACAAGTGAAAGAGCTATGCTCTTTAAGAAATAAAATCAGATTGGAAATAAACTGAAGACCAGGGTGATAAATGCAAATACCATCAGGTAAATCAGGGGATGGGATGGTGAGAAAAGGACGACTCAAATTGGACAGACCAAAAAGAATGATTTTCAAATGGGTGGCAAGACTATACATTCTCTGCCAATGACAGAGATTGGTAAACTTACGTGACCTGACTGGGATTTGTAGATGCTGGTGGAAAAAACACAAGGAACTAAGGAGTGGAGAGATTTGACTTGAATCTTGCACATTACATTTATCCAATGCTCGTGCAACTTCCATCCTTCTACCATTTAAAATCCAAAGGTTGCTTTACATTTATTTATGAAGGATAAATGACTTTCTGTATTTATCACAAAACCATGTATATTTTGCACTGGGAAGCAAGCTAAAACACGCATGCGTTGTTATATGGCAATTATCTACATAAAGGCCATTACATCTCAGAAAACATGAGTTAGAAGAGTTGTCCTATGAATAAGAGATCTGTTTCCAGTGTTAAATGTCAAACTTCTAAAAGAATGACCCTTTCCTCCCAAAAGCAGCAGGGAAATGTTCTTTCTAAACTGAGTCTCAAAATTCACGGACTTATCTTGTATTCATGCTTGGTTTTGGCACTTTGTACAGTTAATAAATTGAACACATAAGAATTGGATAGATATTGGACACATAAATAATTGAACAGATAAGAAAGTTAAGAACAGAAGATAACTGATGTAATAGATCTGCAGGAGTGAAACTATGAATTGTAAGCAAAATTTAGTGTCAATACTGAGGGAAGAGATAAGAATCTCAATAATGGAGAGAATGAGTTGTGAAAAGCGAGTGAACAGAAAACCTTCAAAGAAGACAGAATTTGACACAGAGGAAGAAACCAAGGGAGGAAAAAAAACCCCATGAACCATGAAATTAACACTGGTGGCCAGTGGAGAGGCTCTTCATTCCCTATGGAGTGAGAAAAATACTGAAAAAAATAACCCCCCTTTCAACAGAAAGAGAAGTTGAAACCTTACAGCAAAATTAAAGTCATATAAAAATCAGAGAGCAAAACGATATTGGGAAGAAAAACACCAACCCAACCACCAACCAGTCTCCTGAGCCTACCTTTATGGGACAAAAAGCTTGAGGTTACATAATCAGAATGGGTCATAATTCAGGTGACAAGAAAAGTCTAACTCCTGACTAAGCATTCACAAGGCACAGATTCCAGGAGGGGAGTACAGTGAGCCCTAGTCTCAGTCACCGGGGGAAAACCGACCTAATACTTCTCCTGTCCTCCAGGGTCACTGTAACAGCTGGCCAGCAACAAGCACTCTTTGTTAGGCCAGTGAGCACATTAAATCCACAGAGCTCATCAACCACAGAAGAGCCATAATTTAATCACATGGTACTGTTAACTTGGATCTGTCAATGGGCCTGCTACATATGTGGACATGACACTGCAAAATTAGTTACTGACTACTGTTATGGTCACAGATTGTAGAGCCATCAGTTAAATTTTATGCTGTAACTTAGCTTTTATTCCTTTGTGTTCTCTAGAACTTGACACTCTCAAGCATTCTAGCTCTGAATTTTTTTGTAGCCTGTGTGTGCATAGGAAAAACACGGAAACTCCAAAAGGTAATACCTCAGACAAGGATTAAACAAATAACAGGACCAACCCACAAAGCTTCCATTTCAAGGGCTTGATTTCTAGGACACCAAAGTAATTGGAGAGTATCAACAGCTTCAGTGGGCTTACCATCCCTTTTCTGCATCACTGGAACTATGCAAAAAATGTTTAAATGTTCTGCTTTAAGATACCAATCATCTATTTGGCTTACCTAGTATTACAGCATCGAAGGAGGAGCACCACTGAAATGCTGTCATCTCTGGTTTTCTACCAGCTCTTTTGCTCAGAGACCACCATAAGCATAGCCAAAGTGATCCCAGTTCTAGATCACAGGAGTACAGAGCATGAAGAACGTGTTTAAACTCAAACCTAGATGGACAAAGCACACCCCTCTGGTTTCTACCTGTCAGTTCTACATGTTTCTAGAACAGGTGGTCAAAAGAAGCAGGGTTTGAGGATGCTAATGTTGGCACTTCAAGGGCTGCCCCACACTCTTGCCTGCTTTGCCCCTTAGTTCTGTGCATTTGCTGCACACCGGAGGGCTGACCAGGAGGACAGAACATCAAGCACTGACGATTACAGTTCTAGAAATAAAATTACACCATAGAAACAATCAGGCCACTTGGCCTACTCCTGATGGACATCCCAGCCCTCCAAAACAGTTTCCAGAGTTGCTGTGTTCAATTTTGCTTTGATTACCCAGTTACTCCGTATTCAATTCTGATCCTAATCTCATGGACTATGAATGTGAACGTATTATGGCTTTAGAATATGTTTATATGTACAACAGCACCTTTATACTGGAAAATAGTACAAAACTGTATGGTACAGAAAGGGTAGAAATCTATTCAAAGCAGACTTTCAAGTAAAATTATAAAGAAAGAAATTAATACTATTCAGTTGTTTTCCATCTCTTCCACCTAGCCAGCAATACCAGCTCTGCTTGCCTCTTTGACTCTTCACTTCTCTTTGATGCTTCCAGCGACGCACCGGACACACCCCGTCAGTGCCTGCACTCCGACTCACTCCATCGGACAGAACAGCACTCAGACACCCACGCCAACACAGGGCCCTAGGAGCACTCACTGAGCTGTTCCCTACAGCGCACTCTCACAGTCAACTCTTTCGGACGCCTGCACGCCTGCGACAGCAGGACCGAAACCTTCACCTGGCGCGCAGGAGCGCCCGCCGTCTGCGAGGGGCGGCACGGGCAGCTCCTCCCGCCGACACGCACGGCAGGCTCCCTGCCGGCCTGCCGGGGGCACCGGGCAGCGCCCCTTCGAGCCCCGCTCCCCGGGGCACCGGGCAGCGCCCCTTCGGGCCCCGCCCCGGGGGCACCGGGCAGCGCCCCTTCGGCCCCGCTCCCCGGGGCACCGGGCAGCGCCCCTTCGGGCCCCGCTCCCCGGGGGCACCGGGCAGCGCCCTTCGGGCCCGCTCATCCAGGGCACCGGGCAGCGCCCCTTCGGGCCCCGCTCCCCGGGGGCACCGGGCAGCGCCCCTTCGGGCCCTGCTCCCCAGGGCGGCTCGGGCCGGCAGGCACCGGGGGCACCGGGCAGCGCCCCTTCGAGCCCCGCTCCCCGGGCACCGGCAGCGCCCCTTCGGGCCCTGCTCCCCAGGGGCACCGGGCAGCGCCCCTTCGGGCCCTGCTCATCCAGGGGCACCGGGCAGCGCCCCTTCGGGCCCCGCCCCGGGGCACCGGGCAGCGCCCCTTCGGGCCCCGCTCCCGGGGCACCGGCAGCGCCCCTTCGAGCCCGCTCCCGGGGGCACGGCAGCGCCCCTTCGAGCCCCGCTCCCAGGGGCACCGGGCAGCGCCCCTTCGGGCCCGCTCATCCCAGGGCACCGGCAGCGCCCCTTCGGGCCCTGCTCATCCCAGGGGCACCGCAGGCCCCTCGGGCCCTGCCCCCAGGGGCACCGGGCAGCGCCCCTTCGGGCCCTGCTCCCCGAGGGGCGGCTCGGGCCGGGCCGCTCCGGCAGCCGCGGCGGGGCAGGCACCGGGGGCGGCGGGCAGCGGCCGGAGGGAGCCGCCCGAGCGCGGGGAGCCCTCGCGCCACAGCGGCTCCTCAGCGCTCCTCGGGGGCACTGCCCGGGCCCCGCAGAGGAGGAGGAGGAGGAGGCAGAGGGCCCTGCCCTCACCGCCCGCGGATCCTACCGTAGGTCTCGGACATGGCACTCTGCGACATCCCGGGAGCGCAGCCCGCCCCGCCCGGCACCGGCCGGCCCCGCGCAGGCGCGCCCGGCCCGCCCCGCCCCGCGCAGGCGCGCCCGGCCCGCCCCGCCCGCGCAGGCGCGCCCGGCCCCGCCCCGCCCCGCGCAGGCGCGCCCGGCCCCGCCCCGCCCGCGCAGGCGCGCCCGGCCCCGCCCCGCCCCGCGCAGGCGCGCCCGGCACCGCCCCACCCCGCGCAGGCGCGCCCGGCCCGCCCCGCCCCGCGCAGGCGCGCCCGGCCCCGCCCCGCCCCGCGCAGGCGCGCCCGGCCCCGCCCCGCGCAGGCGCGCCCGGCCCCGCCCCGCGCAGGCGCGGCGCCTCGCGCCCCCGGCGGCCCCGCCCCCCAAACAGAGCGCACGTGCGCGGGCTGCGCGCGGCCCGCTTCCGGCGGGAAAGGGCGGGGGCAGCGGGAGCGGGACAGGGATCGGGATAGGGATCGGGAACGGGAACGGGAACGGGATCGGATCGGGAACGGGATCGGAACGGGATCCGGAACGGAACGGGAACGGGATAGGGCCGGGAAGGGATAGGGATAGGGATAGGATAGGGTAGGATAGGGATAGGATAGGATAGATGGGACCGGGATAGGATAGGGATAGGGATAGGGATCGGATAGGGAACGGATCGGGATAGGGATCGGAATAGGGATCGGGATAGGGATCGGAACGGGAAGGATCCGAACGGGATAGGGAACGGGATAGGGAACGGGATCGAACGGGATAGGGATAGGGATAGGGATCGGGATCGGGATAGGGATAGGAAGGGATAGGGATAGGGATAGGATGGGATAGGGATAGGGACCGGGATAGGATCGGGATAGGAAGGGATGGGGAACGGATCGGGATAGGGTCAGGACCGGGATCGGGATCAGATCGGATAGGATCAGACGGATCGATAGGATCAGGATCGGGATAGGGGTCGGACCGGGATCGGGCTGGGAACGGGATCGGGACCGGGCCGGGTCGGCTCCATCTCGGTCCCGCTCCCATCCCATCCGGTCCCGCTCCCAGCCCGGTCCCGCTCCCAGCCCGGATCAATAAAGAACATTAAAATTGTAAAAGTTTAATAAAACCTTTATTAAGGTCTTAAAGACATAAATTAAAAGCTATCAGTTTAATATGGAGGAGAACGGTGAAGGTTGGAAGAATGTTAAAGCAAAGGCAGGAGAATGTGAGAGATGAATAGGGTTTGGTGTTTTAGAAATTTTGCCTTGAAGAATAAATTAGAACAAATAGTAAAATTCAGAACTATTAAAGACTGCACTAGGCTAGAAAATTCAAGCTGATACCTCAGTAACTTGAGAATGTTGGGCCTGTATGTTAATAAAATCATTATTTCCGAGTAATAAAAAATAAATAGCTGGAATGGGTCTTAACAGTGTCTGTCTTAAGTACAAAGGTGAAAAAAACCCCAAAGCCAAATGTTTAATTCACCTGATTTGTGACTTGTGTTGATTACATCAGCTAGAAACCTTTGTCTTATGTAAAAAGAGATGTGTTACGTCAAATTGGACCTGGACATGACACACTTCCTCGAATGACTTTCATCACAGTTATTGTGCCTGTAACTGGTTGTGGTTGTAAAATCGCTGCTCAGGAGGTCATGATAAGGTTTCTCTGAAAGTACTAATCAAATTTTTTACTGGCTTTTACTGACCAGTGTACCATAATAGGAATGGAAGATCTCACAAGATCTCACTGGAGCCGGACTCAGGGTGGGGGATTCTGTGAAGTCTCTGCCAAAATAAAATAACATTACTCGGGACTTTGCACATTCGGACGCACCTTTGGATGACGTAGCGCTGCAAGGGGCCAGACCCTTTTGTTTTCTTTCGCCTTTCGTTCCCTTTTTCCGTAAGGGAGCCGAGCTGGGTTTTCCCGGGGCCGGGCTGTGGCCGGCTGCCCGCGGGCGCTGGTCCAGCCCGGGGATGGAGCCGCTGTGCAGTGGCACTGCCAGGCTGCGAGCCGAGCGCTCTGCTCCTGCCGCTGCTGCCGCTGCTTGCCGCTCCTGCCGCTGGCTGCGCCGCCGCTGAGCTCCGCGCAGAGCAGCCCGGCATCTCAGGGGAGACGGGGAATGATGTATTCCGCTGCTCGCCCCCTTCCTCGCATTGAGGAATTCTATTTCCATTAAAAAATAACAGCAATAATGCGGACAACAGCGCCTCTGGGAGTGAGGCTGCTCTGCTGTGTGCTGCCAGGCAAAGAGCAGAGGGGGAAAACGCTGGGGAGCTGGCCTAGGTTATTCCTTCTTGCTAAACTGACGTGAGGTGGCGGTATTTCAAAATCCAACTGCAGCACCAGCGCTGCTCAAGCTCGCCGCTCGTATCCTCCTACCGGGTAGAGAGCATCAGTAACGATCTTCTGTAAAGGGTCATCTGCCTTCTGGTTTTCCTTAGGGTTTATTTAATAAGCCTCTTTGTGGGTATAGTCTCTAAAAATGTCTGATTTTGGAATCTTTCTTTAATGTAAATATATTCGCTATAATTTCAGGTGTAACTTTATTGCAGTCTAGTAATGTAACCTATTTAATTATGAGAAGGCCTATGCTGTTTTTTCTCATGTCAGATTTCAAGGAACTTAAGCTAAGACAAATAGAGTCACTCCTACAGCACTACGATTGCTCAGTCGGAAGGCTCCAGTACAATAAATTATCGATATAATCAGCAACTTGTCTTATGATGACAGTTTTCTCATATCTGCACCTTACCACATTCTCAGAGAGGGGCTGTAATACATTTGTCCTGAGCATCCCTGTTACTGTGACACAGATAGAGACACACAGCAACACACACAACAGGGGTTCGGGCAGAGAAGAAGAACTCTCCAGATTATTGCTGGCCTCATATCTGTGAGTTTCTGGACAGTGATCAGAGATTGGACAGAGAAGTTCCCACCTCTCCATCTCCACTTGAGAAGTCCATCAGGTGATAACTTTTCACAGAGGAATGCAAACATGATTCTTGTTTATCTTACAATTCGTGAGAACTGACTCCACTATACTAAAACAAATCAGAAGGCTGATTTTCAGGGACAGCACATCCCCCTCGGGGCTGTGAGACAGCGGCGTGCGGGGCAGCGCATGGGAGGTGCCTCAGGCGGCTCCGGCCAGAGCCGGCAGCTCTCACCCTGGCTTGTGGGGGATTTTCAAGACGACTCGTAGGATAATTTACGGAGCAGTCCCTGTAATGCAAGACAGCATCTCTGTCGGTCTCTGCTTTGTGCCTGTACGGGAGGGACCCCGCGGGTTGGCAGAGCCCGTAACTGGCAGCAGAGCCCTGCAGCAGAGCCTGTCCCTGCAGCAGAGCCTGTCCCTGCAGCAGAGCCCGTCCCTGCAGCAGAGCCCTGCAGCAGAGCCCAGCAGCAGAGCCTGTCCCTGCAGCAGAACCCGTCCCTGCAGCAGAACCCGTCCCTGCAGCAGAGCCTGTCCCTGCAGCAGAGCCCTGCAGCAGAGCCCTGCAGCAGAGCCTGTCCCTGCAGCAGAACCCGTCCCTGCAGCAGAACCCGTCCCTGCAGCAGAGCCTGTCCCTGCGCAGAGCCTGTCCCTGCAGCAGAGCCCTGCAGCAGAGCCCTGCAGCAGAGCCTGTCCCTGCAGCAGAGCCCGTCCCTGCAGCAGAGCCCTGCAGCAGAGCCTGTCCCTGCAGCAGAGCCCGTCCCTGCAGCAGAACCGTCCCTGCAGCAGAGCCTGTCCCCTGCAGCAGAGCCTGTCCCTGCAGCAGAGCCTGTCCCTGCAGCAGAGCCCTGCAGCAGAGCCCTGCAGCAGAGCCTGTCCCTGCAGCAGAGCCTGTCCCTGCAGCAGAGCCTGTCCCTGCAGCAGAGCCCGTCCCTGCAGCAGAGCCCTGCAGCAGAGCCTGTCCCTGCAGCAGAGCCCTGCAGCAGAGCCCTGCAGCAGAGCCCGTCCCTGCAGCAGAGCCCTGCAGCAGAGCCCGTCCCTGCAGCAGAGCCTGTCCCTGCAGCAGAGCCCGTCCCTGCAGCAGAGCCTGTCCCTGCAGCAGAGCCTGTCCCTGCAGCAGAGCCTGTCCCTGCAGCAGAGCCCGTCCCTGCAGCAGAGCCTGTCCCTGCAGCAGAGCCTGTCCCTGCAGCAAAGCCTGTCCCTGCAGCAGAGCCTGTCCCTGCAGCAGAGCCCTGCAGCAGAGCCTGTCCCTGCAGCAAAGCCTGTCCCTGCAGCAGAGCCCTGCAGCAGAGCCTGTCCCTGCAGCAGAGCCCGTCCCTGCAGCAGAGCCTGTCCCTGCAGCAGAGCCTGTCCCTGCAGCAGAGCCTGTCCCTGCAGCAGAGCCCTGCAGCAGAGCCTGTCCCTGCAGCAGAGCCTGTCCCTGCAGCAGAGCCGCTGTCCCTGCAGCAGAGCCTGTCCCTGCAGCAGAGCCTGTCCTGCAGCAGAGCCCTGCAGCAGAGCCCTGCAGCAGAGCCTGTCCCTGCAGCAGAGCCCGTCCCTGCAGCAGAGCCCTGCAGCAGAGCCTGTCCCTGCAGCAGAGCCTGTCCCTGCAGCAGAGCCCTGCAGCAGAGCCCTGCAGCAGAGCCTGTCCCTGCAGCAGAGCCTGTCCCTGCAGCAGAGCCAGGCTGTGCCAGGGCACACTGGATGTGCAATGTGCTCCCAACCCCAGGGAGGTGTGAGGCTGGAATCCACAGCACAGACTTCAACTGCTGGAGCTCCAGCCTATGTTCAGGGTTCAAGATTTGTCACCACGTGTTACAGGGTCGTGCTAGAGTCCTACATATGGCAAAGCTTGCAATGAGCAGGAGCCTTAGGTGCCAAAGGACTGGCCCCCATCTTATGATCCTTCAATTTAAAGACCTCAGCATCAGGGAAATTTTCTTAATTAACTCATTTTAAAGTAGAAATCTCCTGGTGAGAAGGACATATATGCTGATTCTGCAGAAGTTCTTTGCTGGATAACCTTAAGTAAAAGAGAGGCAAAAAGTCAGGATACTATAAGGACTCTTCTAACATGGTCTAGGATTGCAAATTTGAATCAAGTCTTGCTGGCTAAGGAGGCAGTTTGACTTGTAAATCAGTTTCTGTTTACAGCTGCTGGTGACAGATCCCACGCTATTAAAGATGATGTCATTTCATAGTGAAGTGTCTGTTTTTCCCATGCTAAAGATGGATCTGTCACCCCAGATCAGACTTTTGGCTCATCACATCTTGTTTTCTGCCTCCAGGGATGGACAGTGGACAGTGCTGTAAAACACAGCAGTCCACTTGCTCCTTTATAATTCATGGATCCTGTGAAACAAGGATATTTGTCTCACCACCTGCACATGCTGAATTAATGCCCTAACGCATTAAGCTTCACTGCACTTCTGGTGTCTTGCATCAAGTCAGATCTTACTGACAGTGCAAAACATACTGAATTTGTATTAATTTCCATGGAGCTGTACCACCAAAGATTTAAGTGCCTGGTTCCCTACTGGTCTCCAGTGTATATGCAGAGCTCCCCAGGAAACAGCAACTAGGAGATTTTTATTACAAGCCTTTGTAAGAATCACTTCTTGCAAGGTCATGAGAGTTTTCTCATAAGCAAGTTGAAGAACAGGTAAAAAACAAGAATAGCCACACATGATTTAGTCAATGGTTAATGAAACATCTTTCATTGGCTCAAAGAAAGCATGCTATTAACACCCCGAAGATTCAGAGGGAAAGGGTTTTTTTTACTTCTTGTCCTTCAGACTTCAGAGACATTACAGTTACATCCACATCCAACCACTGCACTGAGAATTTGGGCCCCGGTAGTTCTGTTAAAGTATTTGAATCTAATCCATGCTTCAATATACATTTGGGCTCACTGTTGCTCCTCTCTGGACTGAAGACTAATGTTCCAGCTGTTTCCAGCCCTGATTAGTTACTATCCCAGTCACAAAGGGCCTTACACCTAATGCTGTGCATAAAAGACACAGAGCACCTCAGGTAACTTTGAAACAAAGCCCTTAGCCTCAGCAAAAGAGAAGAAAAAACCCAGACCACAACAAATTGTAAACCAATATGCAAATAAGAGAATAAGCAAATTGAAAAAAGGGAAATGGAAGTGGCACTTCAAGGCAAAATCCTTTCAACAAGACAGCTGCTATCAACACTCCATGTCTTGTGGATGTAGCCAGCTGATAAAATTATGCACTGCTGAGAAATATCATTACTCTGGAAAAGAAATAAAGATTAATGCTCAGAAATGAGGAAAAGGCTGGAAGTCTCTGGTGACTGAAAATGAAGAACAGCATCATTTAGGCTTTGCTCATTGTTGTTGTTAACTCTCCAGGGAGACCCGGGCTGTGTGCTTTGTAAGCTTTATTGGAACTGCATTGGCATTAATCATATGCCTGAAGGCAGCGTGGCATGTTGTTTGGCAAATGATGCTGTGTGATATGATGGGAAGGAAGAATTTTTTTAGTTCTTTCCTCTTTCATAATGTTCACCACACACAGACTCGATTCTGATCTCACACTGCTTTTATATAGTGATTTTGCTGATTTATGCTGTCATGTAGCAGAAAGCAAGGGCAAGATGTTAGGGTGGATACATATACAACCAGTCATCACTCATTTGAAAGCATTCTGTGCATTACATTTTAATAATGCTAATGATTTTTGTTAATTGCAAAACTGAAAAAAAAATGAGAAAAGATCAAAATGAAATAAAAATCTTTTTTCTGAAGAAGTCAAACTTGCTTGTGCCACAGGAGAACAAGGCTTTATTCATTGTTTCCTGTGTTCGTGCTCTATGGTATCAGTTTACACCATTATGAAAGGGGATTTGGATCCAAGAGGTTTGTTAGAAAAAAGGAGGCATAGTTAAATGCTGTGTGTCCCAGGTCATTCCCAACAGGAAATTTGGAGGCAGCTCCTCTGCTGCCCTGGAAAGGGGAGTTTGGCCAGGCAGGCGTGGGCTGCACTGGGCCCTTGTCCTCAGAGAACATGCTTGGTCTCTTTGTTTACTGCTCTGGATATGGACCTGACAACCATAATTCAGGAACACATCAGCACCTGACAGGAGTCACAGTTTTCTCTCCTGCCCCACTCTCGATGTCTTTACAAAACAAGCTGGGAAGCCCATGGATAACACAGGACAAGACTGGATTTCAGTTCTGTAGAGGCAGGATGCTGTGGTACAAGCGCAGAGATGGAGGCAGCCTAATTAACTTGAAAATGTTGATTATTCAAGGCTCATTAAACCCAACTGAGTAATACACTGCTATGTTGTTTTTTTCTTTTCCCTGGATGACAGTCATTGGCATCAGCCAGCAGTTCAACAGGTAGTGGCTAAAGGATAAGTGGTGCTACAATTCCTGCTCCCAAACCCCCGAGTCCAACAGCTGCAGTGGGACTCCACTGCTGAGTGCCCACCAGCAAGAGAGGATGTGTTTTGGCAAACCTCACTCTGCTGAGGAGACTAAGGCCTCTGGGACCTGCATTATGTGCAGACTCCAGAATTTTTCAGGTATTCCTGTATTGTCCTTAAGACAATTCCTTAGTTCTTGAGTGCTGACAGAATTCTAACTCACAACACAAAATTCTGCTGGTGTTGAAAAGTGCCAGAGCACAGTTCTCTGCTTTTAGATGTCTAACTGCCTTAATCCATCAGAAATAATAATTTTCCAAGCAGTGGGATATGATGCCACCAGGGAAGAATAATCAAATGTTCTTGATGATTACCCAGGGAAGCTGTCATGAACCTTGCCCAAAGGACTAGGAGACAGAGCTGGGCCCATTCTCATGGTCCCTGAGGAAAACACAGCCTCCCTTGACATGAAAAACCTAGGCAGAGAACAAGTTCTTGATGAGACTGTGTCAGACCAGTGTGCCAAAATCCCCATTTTTTAGTATATCCAAATTTCCAGAGCACCAAGAGCCATGACCACAGGGCACCAGAGACTGTCGCTGTACTAAACCCACTCCCAGCATACAAAACCATATTTTCAGAATATGTAGTAGTGCTTTTGTGCTTTTTTCTAGCACCTTTATTCTACACAAAATTAATAGTGCGTGAAAGTAAGACAACAAATTTGTGAGGTCTGGAGTCCTTTTAGTCCTACAGTATGACCAAAGAAAACTGTGCTGCTGCATAAAGCATGAGAACTGCAAACCTCCCCCTTGCAAGAAAGGAAAGCCCTGACTCTGATACATTCACAGGACTTCAAGCCAATGGGTTTTAAGGGGAAAAAAAATATCATCATAAGATTCAGAACTAAATTATGAGCACTGAAAACTTTGAAATTAATATTTTTCTCTAGCTCAGTAAACAATAAACCTCTGCTTGTCTCATCCAAGTATTATCAGTAAGTACCTGAGAGTCATAAGGAATACAGCCTGCTCCTGTGAGTCAGGATGTCTGCTAGGCACTTCTCAGGAACATTTACCTTGCAAGCTCTTTCCAAGGAAGCTATTAACATTGATTTCAATGTGCACAGTGGCATTGCTTTCGCTCTAATAGAACTTTATCGTTTGACACTTTGCTCACACAGCTTTTCTGCTTACATGCATTTGTCCTAACAGCAAGCTGCAGACACAACAGGGGGGAGCAGCCTTCCCCTTTTTCAGCATTCTCTGTGTATACACTGAATGAAACATAATATTTTTAATAAATAAATCATGCGGTGCAAGACATGTAGGGAGCAGGAACAAAGGAAGAAAAAGGCCTGACTGAGTCTGGCTGGCAAACTTCAGAGCATGTTGGTCTAGTGTCTTTCATCATTGAAGATTTATACAGCTACTTCTCGACCCTTCATACATATGCAGGCTTGTATTTGTGGAGGTTGCAAAGAAAATCCTTTCAAGTGTAAACAGCCTATAAACTCCTTGCTGCCTAAGAATGCCTCTCAGAGGTGCAAGCTGCCTCTGTGCTTACTGCCAGAATAACAGAATATGAGCACCTACACATGGTCAGAGCTAAATCTAACAAGTGCACACTAGCTGCACCTGTCAGTTCTGGTCCTGTCACAAAGCGTCACATCTACTGGACCTGGAACACCCACAGGCCCTGGCTGAGGGGAAGAACCCGTGAAACACAATGTAGGTACTTTCCTGGTTGTGCATTGGTGTTTCAGAAGTGCCGAGTGTCCACAATGCAGTAGAAAGCAGGAGGGCAATGAGCCCAGGAGAGCTGTGCTCCTGGGGCACCCGGGAGCAGCTGGGAACACACTGTCATGGTTTCTTCTGCAGAGCTAACGACTCTGCAATGCACCGAGCCATAGACCAGAGGAGGAGCTGGTGGAGATCATGCAGGTGAGCCAGTCATAGTAAAGTCACTGCTGTAAAAAGGGACAGTCTACAGAGCAGAAACTTCACCAGGAGTAACTCGGCAAGCAGTGACAGCAGTCAGCTAGTGCTTGCACACCTTCCCTGCAGGAGTCTGCTCCCTGCACGGTGATCTGCTCTTTCTCATGCAGACACGGCTCAAGGGAGAATGGGAGAGGGTTTTGTTATTTCGAGCAGTGCCTGTTCAGTCCCTTGCACCCCAATTACTTTCTACAGAGACTGGATTGCAGCCCTTTATAGGATTTTGAGCACTATAATTGTTTAGAAACGTGATTATATCTGGTACCGTGGCCAGAAAATGCTGGATTTTTTCCTAATTTCCCTTGGATAAATCTGTGAGTCTTGATTTCATTGTTTATATGTATGAGATATCCAGTAAATGGGTACATGCATAAGGAATATATATGCAACTCTGTGTCTAAACAACCAAAACTTGTGTAATAGCCACAATCACTTAATCTAATGTTGCAAGTTTTCTTTCTGTCTCTCTGTTTAGTGCACTTTATGGATGCTGCATCTTTCCTGTCAGCCCTTCAAAGCCTGGGAATTGTGCCTCCTCCTATCTGCAGAAAAGCACCTACCGTGTTTTAGAACCTAGTGCCAATAAATAAATCAAATAACAGCTTGCACCAGAGATCTGGGACTCTCCACAATTGTTTTTATCTCTGAGTGAATGATGTGTGGTGGAGAAAGCTGCTGAGCTTGCAGCTGCAGAGACTGAAGCCCTTTATTTACCCACTGAACAGATAAAACAAGGGTGAGGGGAGAGCAAACTTCACTGCACTGCCCCATGCAGGCTGGGACAAACCCCTTCCAGCAACAATTCCGTCTCCCTGCTCTGTCTTTGGTGTTGTGCCAGCTGTGACAGTGGCTTTTTGTGATAGCAGCTCCTTATCGCTGAAAACTGGCCACGAAAGGGTCTTGCTCCCAAAGGTCAACAAACAGATGTGCATAAAAAGGAAACCTTACAAACGTTTGAGTAGTTCCTGATGTTTAATTGCACCCAAGGGCTGCACTGTTGGTGTCAAGCACGTGTTCCCTTTCCTAGAGCATCACAGGAAGATTAACTATGAGAGGGCCACATGTAGCACTGACTGAAACAGGGCAACATGATTAATGTTCAGGCTGTGCTTATTAAGCAGAGAATCCTAGAATCATTTAGGCTGGAATAGATATTCAAGATTATCTAGCCCAGCCATTAGGCCTGTTCACCATTAAACCACATCCAAACCCCTTTTGAACAGTTTCAGGGATGGCAATGCCACTGCTTCCCTGGGCAGTTTGTTCCAATTCTTGGCCATGCTTTCAGTGAAGAAATTTTTCCTAATACCCAAGCTAAATGTCCCTGATGCATCTTGAGGCTATTTCCTCTTGTTCTACTATTTGTGGCTTTGGAGAAGAGAACAACCCACACCCGGCTGCACCCTCCTTTCAGGAGCTATAGAGAGCATTAAAGTCCACTATGATTTTTCTTTTCTGCAGGCTAAACACTCACAGCTCCCCCAGCCACTCCTCATAGTTTGGCTTCTGATGACAAATCTGATCTTGGAGCTCTCTACATCTTTAAAAGTGACAGATTGTCTGTTAAACTAACTCAGCTTTTTACTGTGACTGAATCTTTCTTTCATGTAATTCAGTCACAAGTGTTTTTTAAACATAGAAGCCTAACGTGGGCTTTCTCTATTTTGAATCCTGTAAGATAAATAACAGGCTTGGCTCCAGTGCTGAGCCCTGGGGACAGCCCTGGTGACCAGCCACCAGCTGGATTTAAATGCACCACCACTCTCTGGGCCCCACTGTTCAGCCAGTTTCCTACCCAGCAACGTTTGCACCCTTTCAAGCCGTGAGCATCCCGTTTCTCCGGGGGAATGCTGGCCTGGCTGCACAATGACTTGGGTGTATCCCCAGCTCAGTGAATCCCCCAGTCCCTGTGGCTGTAGCCTGCAGGTGTTGCCTCGTGGGTTGAGTGCATCCTTCACATCTCCCCAGGTGCACCTGGAGAGCTCATGACCAGGATTTGGAGCTGGCTGTGCCTCTGCCTTGGCCCAGACTTCTCTGCCCTGCAGGGCTTGAGCTGCTGTGTAAAACCATTTCCAAAATCTTCAGAGCATATTTACTCTCTGTGCTCAGCTCAGCCTCCTTTGCTGTAATGCTTTTGGCAAAGTAACCTTGCTAAATCCAAGAGATACCTGATGCAGCCTCAGCTCAGCACAGGAGTCCTTGGCAAGCTCAAGCAGCATTATGCCACAATACCTTGAAGTGTCTGTTTGAGTGTTTCACTGCACAGGGAGTTCAGACCTTGCTTCCAGCCAGCACAGCAATAAAATCAAGGCCAAGCAAACAGAAAAGAGGCTGAAGGAAGACTTAATTTTTTTTTTTTAATAAATAAAAGCATTTCACAAAGAAAACCAGAATTACTTCTGCAAATTAGATGAAAGAACACACACCTATAAATAAAAAAGAAAATTACAGGAGAGCAGTTCTTTCCAGAGGGATGAAATTTTCCTTTTTACCCTCTGGTGATCAATGGTAAAGCCACAGCATATTTCACTAGGAATAGCAAAACATGCCTGAAGACTTCCCAAGAGACAACAATAATGTTTAACAATTTGCACTGGAGCAGCAGAGGAGGTCACTTGTTCCCTGTGCATGCTGGGTGTAATGTGAGGGTAGGTCAGGTACAGGTCACGGATTTCTGTTTGAACAGGCACAGGAGTCCCTGTGCCCTGCAAAACTTGTGGTGAGAAACAGCCCAAGCAGTGTAGCTGTTATGGCAGATCTTGGGTTCTAGTGAGTACAGGTACTGTCTTGCTTTTTTCAGCTCTACAGTCGTCACCCCAAGGCCCGATTTTGTGGGTGCTGGGAATTTCTTCCATCTGAGCTGTACTCCAGACTCACCAACATCAATAGGATTTTGAGGCTAAATTCAGTTTTGAATGAATGAGCTTTCTATCACACACTGCTTCTGGTCCTCCCCTTCCGTTTAAAATGCCAGAGAAATCAGTGACCAGAACTAGGCTAACGAAAGACTGAAGTTTACCATTCTTACTGGGTTTGCAACCCTTCTGAGAGGACTCCATGTAATTGTGCTGTATTACTCTACTGCTATTAACACATCTCACAGCTGCATCATGCTATCTGACTGTGGCACCATATGGGACTCCACCTCCTCAGGCTTAACAAATTTATTCACAGGAAAAGATAAATTACCTGCAGAATTGCCCTTTTTCTGAAATAAAACTCCATAGAAAGAGGATTATGCATTTCTCTAAAGCTTCTCTTTTGAATGATGCTTAATTTTCTGTTGTGCTAGTGAGCAAGGTAGATTTCATCAGTTTGGCTTCTGATGACAAATCTGATCTTGGAGCTCTCTATATCTTTAAAAGTGACAACTTCTCTGTTAAACTAACTCAGCTTTCTACTGTGATTGAATCTTTTTTTTCATGTAATTCAGTCACAAGGCTTTTTTAAGCATAAAAGCCTGACATGTACTTTCTCTACTATGAATCTTGTAAGAGAAATTTTGCTGCCACTATAGCCTCATACTTTTTAATCTCATATTCTTATCCAAAACAGAGGCTGGTATTTTTCCTTCCCATAAGCACACACTCTGCTTCTGGGACAGCCCCAGACCTTCATACATTTGGGGGGGGTTGGGGAATTATCTCCATTTATCTCTTAAAAACCACAAAGGAACTGAAATTAGAACCAAATCCTTTGAGGCAAACGAACCCTCAATCTGTAACTTAAGGAAATTAATTCTCAGGCTATTATTTGATTATAGTGATCTAAAATGGTATGGATCACATCCACAAAGCCATGGAAATTTAGATTTTTAATAGCCCAGATCAAACAATTTTCTGGTGAACCTCTCCCTACCTCCCAGCTGAAGATAGTTTTGTTTCTAGTGAAATAATAAAAGGTTTTTTATTTTGTTGATTTTGATGCCAAAAGCATGTCATCAAAGGGCTGTAGTGGACAGTTGAAGGCCAGTTCTGCAAAGATATACAAGATTCCCTGTAAAATTTTCGTCTCTAAGTATGAAGGAACAAGGTATACTTGTAAGTGCAGCAGCTGGTACTTGGCATTTTTGCAGCTCTTTTTACAGGAGTTGGTCAGCACTGAACAGAATTGCCCAGGAGACAGAGTAGCAGAATTACTGGACTGGCTCCATGTTCCTGGATGGGGGACAGAACAGGAACTCAACAAGCTCAACAAAGAGTTCCTGTCAAGTTTGTTTTCCAATTTAATGGTGAATAAAGGTCTCCCACTGCAAATCTTATGAACTTGTGAACATGGGTACAGAAGCAGGGAAAAATACTTTTTGTACTTCAGGGACTATCTGAAAACCAAGAAATTCAAAGACTCATAAAGTCAATGTGCATGTGTCCTGTACACTTTTTGTTTCTCTGCCAATCTACATGAAGGGACATTTCAGGCCCCCAGCTCTCTTTGGGTCCAATTAGGCAGCGGTAATTTACTTGCTGCCACTGCTGTCACTTTCATTTTGATGCTCGTTTAAATAAATTGCTTTAAAAAAGGGCAGTGATTAGTTATCCAAGCCTAAAGTTTTTAGTGCTTTTGATTTATGACAAACTATTCAAATGTCAAACTCTGACCTGACTTGGCACTGCACACAGTGGTGCACTGAAGTACCTGTGCCCATCCATAGAACTGAAAACGTTTATTACAGAAGGGGTCCAGGCAGCATGCTGTACTTTAGCAAGGTCAGGGAGTAACTTGCCTGGAACTGCACAGCACTGCCCTTGCTCAGTGCTGCAAGAGGACAGTGGCCAGAAGGTGCAGTAAGAAATAGTCTTTCCTGCCCCTATATTCTCTGAACATGTTTGTTATGGCCAATTCCTGCAGGTACTGATGGTAATAGCAGCCTGAGGCTTTAGTATTTGCTTTTCAGGTCAGTCATTTAAAATGAATACTGTTTCTTTTGATTTTTTGGTGTCGGTGTTCAGAACTGAGCACCCTAATCAGACAGTTAGGACCCAGTTTTGAGGACAGCCTGGGCTGACCATTTGTCATCTCAGATTGCTGTTAACTGGTGTATTCCCCCACTGAAGTGGATCCAGGCACTTTCAGAAAGCACACAGTGAAATGAAATCTTGTTCCTCTCCAAGAGGGGCACTGGGATGAGGTGGTAGTGGATACACAACAGATGACAACTGTAGAATGACCAGAGCCCATTTCCCTGTGGCTGAGCACAGGACTCCCCAGGCTCTTTGGTGTGAGATGCTCCAGCTGGCATCCCTGGGCTATGACTGCACTCAATGGCATGCTCCTGCTGTGTTCACATACCTGTGTGGGCACCTGTGCTGGAGGAGGAGCAGGAGCCTCCCATGCCAACTCTTAAGCAAGATGCCTAACTCTGGTGCCATTTCTCCACTCCTGAGCCTTACCTCTGGACACTGATATTCTCTGAAACCCAAGTCTTTAAGTCCTGTGTACAAAGCAGATGCTACCCGTGGCTCTGCACAGAACAGACAGGATGATTGATCAGTGGATGAACTGCACTCATGGTAACACTTCATACATAAAGGGAAAAAAGGGAAACCTGTCAGACATAAAAGAAAATACTTCCCAAGTGACTTTTATTAACTAAAAGTGCCAACAAGCTTTTAAACAGAGTCATCTCACTCTAAAGCCTTTGCTGCAGCCTTTCATGCTGGCTGACATTGTCCTGGACACCTCCCTCAGGTGTCTTGTCATACCATAAAGGCTCTGGAATTAGGTTATTCAGGATGTTCCCAATTATCTCTGTTACTCTTTCTCTACTATTAGAGCAGCTCTGGGAACTCTACAAAAATAGAACCAGGAGAAAAATATAATTGAGAGCAAATTAACAATGGAAGATGCAGCTTTGTCCTTCAAGACAACCAACCAATGGTTTCTGTTATAGCTCTGCATTTTGATTTGCTTGCATTTATCCTGTCCAGCTATCTAAACAGCAGATGCAGACAACATAAAGGAAAGTTTTTTTTCTTTGAGGTACACAATGCCTTCAAGTCTGCTTTGGCTACTTTTCTCATTTAATACGTATCTCATGGTATTTGAGATGATTTTCTATTCCTTGTATTACAGAGGGTTTAAAATCTAGGCCTGAATGCGGATCCTTCTCTGTTATAAATGCTCCTGGATAAGTCACCATGTAAATTTTATAAAATTTGTGAGTTTGTGTAAGGTTTGTCTTTGCCTGTCTGGGTTTGGGCAGTGCATATGGTTTATGTCAGCATTTGTAAGGTTATCACAAAGGTTATCTTAGCTAAATTATGGCCCTTTGTTTATCCATGTGCTTAGTTATGGTGCAAACAGCTGCACTGTCAGCAAAATCTTTCTTCTGCCCTCAACCCTGACCTGGAGGTACCAGACTCTGAGAGGTTACATGGCTTCATATGAAAGTTGCTTTGAAGGGGCTGTGAATTAAATCTGACACTTTACCTGAAATACCTGCCCCCAAATTAGCTGTGAAAAATCGGGTAACCAGCAGAAGATGCCAGTATGTCTTTGTCTAGCAGCTCACTGTGGTCAGTGAAGCTTCTCCTTGCCCTGGGAACTCGTGCATAACATGTCCTGAAGATAAGAAACCTCCAGCTGCAAGGGAATATCTGGCAGTACTTCAGGAAGGTGGGGGAAAGCCATTCTGCAGCATATGAGCATGGTCTGGGCCTCTTGATGGCTGGGGACTGCCTGCTGCTCAGTGGTCCTGGAATCGTGGTGCAGGGCTCTCTTCTCCTGCTGCCATGAAATACCCACCACCTCTCCCTTCTGATCTCCCTCTCTGTTTACACCTGGCTGTGAAACAGGAAAGTGCATGTTTGCAAATCAACACATTCAACAGTGCCTCTTTACATGCATTCTGCCAAAGATGGGAGAGTTTTAATCCACATGAGGCAGAATTTTTTTTGTTATCCTAATATCAACTGCTAAATGAATAATCAGCTCCTTTTTTCCTGACCCATTGCACATCACCCTGCGTTTTGCAGGGAGAACTCCGTTTCACATTCAGAATTTCTGACTTGGACTCACTGTTTCAGTCTATTTATGAGGCTTTGTTCTGATCTGGACTGTGCCAGTGGGCCTCAGGCAACAAAATCAGCTAAGCAAAGTGGTGCTAATCTGCTGTGCCTCCCAAATCTGGCTCTCGAGAGTCTGTGAGCGAGTGCCTGTGTGTATGTCTGCCTAAGCAAGTGCATATATGTGTGTAATCTAGCCAAAAAGAGGATCTAATTAGAGCTAACCAAATACTGGAAGCAATTTTTCTTTGAATAAATTATTCAATGCATTTTGTCTTTGTTCACCTCATAAATTATTCAACTAACAGTATTTGAATGGTGCTAGAGCTCTAGGCTACTGCAGAAATGATCAGTCAGACAGCATACTCAGTAAGGAAGATCAACATTTGCTAAATAATGTATCTGGCAAATAATATTCATCCAGCCCTGGTTTTAATCGATCTAATGGGAGAGGCAGACAGCACGTGGCACTCATGGACACCTTGGCAAGCTCAGGGAGCTGCTCCCTTCAGCTCTGCCCCCTTTCCCCCAGCACAAATAACTGCACAGAGTTTGCTGATGTGAGTGCCCCGCTGGGCACCCGCACACACCTGGACATCCCCGGGCAGGGGTGGGTGCTGTGCTGGCTGCCCGGGGAGCCCGCCGGCTCACAGGCTGCTCGCCAGCTCCTCACTCGCTGGGCTGGCCTTTGGGCGTCAGGGCAGGAGCTCTCCTGGTGCAGAACGCCAGTGCTTTCCTGCTGCTTTGCACTTGAATTATATGGCAGCGAGGCCTTTTGTCTTAAACTAGCATAAATGGAAGGAAAACTAAAATAGACAACACCCCACCCTCTTTTACTAGACGGGAAGGTTGCAGGCTTACACGTAATTTATTGGAAAAGGAGGAGCATTTTATTTGCTGGAGGAGCTGATTTCAGGGACATGAATGAATACATTTTGTAATAATTTTATGCCAGACATTATGAAAGCATGCTACACATTTCCTAATTTTTAAGTTTGATTTTTTTGTCTCCTTCCACCATTCTTGCTTTTTCCTTTCTGCGAAAATAAACCCCAAACAAATCCAAGCTCTTCCTTTCCACACGACATTTCTTTTCGTGCAGCCTTTCATCTGAAAGAACTGTTTTTGTTTGAAATGTCAAGTTAAGCCTTTGAAAAAATTAGACATCATTGGCTGTATGAAACATCTTCGTTCTTTTCAAAGCCAGACCTCAAGGATATCTTGTTTAGAAACTTCACATCTGCTTTATTTAACAGTATCCAGGGCCACATTATCCAAATTAGATTTTTATTATATTTTGATGGTACTATTATCAATGGAAAAATATAAATAATCCAAAAGATCAATGCAGAGTGCCAGACAATTTACATTCTTGCTTGTGTCTGAAATAGGCTCATTGGCAGGGACCTGGTAGGCTCAGGTGCTACTTATTGTGGTAGGATATGTCACATTCTTTCCAACCATAGCACACATATATAAATGCATTCTGCATACACTTACATTCCCATGACAGCTCAGCAGCCTGCCAATGTTTGAAATTATTTTGACTTTATTTATAAGGAAAGTTAAGAGTGGGAATTTTCAAGGCTAGGTCTTTTCTGTGTTTAGTGCTACAGCAGAAGGAACCTGAGCAGTGGACAGATGCTTAAGTAGAGAACTCAGCTAAATAAAAGAAGCTGTTCAGAGAGGGTGTGGATCCTTCATACGTGGAAGTGCTCAAGGCCAGGCTGGAAGGAGCTCTGAGCAACCTGGTCTGTGATCATCCATGTGTCCCCATGGCACAGGGATGGCAACCAGATGATCTTTAAGGTCCATTTCAACCCTAGCCATCCTATGACTCCATGACAAAAACTGCACAGTGGTTTCTCAGTGGCTAAAGAGGTTTTGCTGGATTTTTCAATTTCTATCTGCAGGGAAGGTGTTGTTCCCTCACAGTGATGCCAGTTTGGCTCCAGGCTTTCCAGCAGTGGGAGCCAGGGTGGATTCTGCCATTCCTGGTGGGGAGCCCTGCAGGCCACCAGTGCCACTGGACAACCTCAGCCAAACTGGTTTTAGTCTGAAGTCATCGTAGTTACTCACGATGAAAGTTTGTAGAAATGTGGTTTTGCAGCTAAACTTAGTTTGTAATCAATTTTATGCAGGATTAATCACTCATGTTAATAAGCCCCTCCAGTCATGTTTAAATCAAGCTGTAAGACCTGAACCAGCACAACAAAAGGCTCCATAAAATCAGTCTGAGTTATCCCCCCATAGTGACTTAATGTTAATTAATTCAAAGCCTGATTAAACAAAATTACGCTGAAACAGAATCATCTCCACGAGTCTTCAGAAATGCTTCGTTCATAAATAAGGAATGAATCATTTACCGATGTGGAAATTTGGGGTTTGTACATGTGTTTTGTTTTGTTTTTTTAATTTAATCTAAAATGTGCCTATTTAATTTCTGATTTCATAACAAAGCTCTATGGCCTCAGGGCTTGCCTGTCATGTGCTGTGGTAATGGCTGGCTTATTCCTGAAAAAGCACTTGGCTTTCCCAGCCCTTCCTCACAGGAGTGACTGAGCAGAAATTTCTGAAAACAGGGAGCACCAGAGATGACTCTAAGCAAACCCCTCCAGCCTGAAATTCCCCACTATTTCGGAAAGATTGGCTAAGGCATCTTGACCAATGAGGCTTGGGCATCCAAGCTTAAAAAATAAACACTCTCGTCTACCAGGAATCTCCCGAACCATTTCTAACCCACTCCAGTGAAACCCGAGCAATTTGATGTTGGGGTGTTTCCAAGGGGCTCCGCGCAGCTCTCCAGGTCAGTGCAGCTTGCCATGGCACCACTGGCCTCGCTGCTGTTGCAGTGTGATTTGCCACCCTGGGATCCAGCCTGTGGGGAACCAACGCTCTGTTAACTGCCGTAATCAACTGCTATACAAAACCCCGCAATTGTCTTGGGCAGGCGAAATGCCTCACCTTGCTCACACCCCAGGGACCTGTGTCAGCCAGCCCAGCAGCGCTGCCAGCAACGGGCTCTGTTGGGAATAAATCCCCCAAATACCTTGGTTCAGAAAAGGTATAAAGTTGATATGTTAGACAAAGTAATGTTTAAGTTGTAATTACGCTAAGTTAACGTTTTGAGTAGCTGTTAATGATTCTATTGTTATTCCCGGGTGTCTCCACCCTCGGGGATGGCGCTGGGGCCGGGAGCGGAGGGGGGCACCGCCGGAGCTTGGATAAAAATGAGAGAAAACTCACGGACTAACCGAGAAAACCCCTAGAACTACGAGCCACCACGAAATAAAAGTGTTTAAATCACATTCGTGGGTCGGGAGTGAGGTACAGTTGTCCTCCTGGACCTTTCTGGCTCCTCACCCTAAAGAGCGGAGATGCCCTACAAGCTGCACTGCAGCATAAGAATCTGCCCCAATATAAAGTCCAAAGCATTTCAAACACCTTGATTCCTTTAGACATGCGTGAGACATGTCTTTTGACAGTAAAAAAAGGGGAAGTAGGAGGAACAATGCCTCCCGCACATGCATGCAGTGGCAGGCAGGGGGAGGGCAGGGGATGGCGAAGGACAGCGCAGAGCCGGCGGGCCACGTTGTGATTCGGGCATTCTGTGTCTGGAGGAAGCTGCAGAAGGCACAGTGCAGCCCCCTGGACATCACAGTCACTCAGGAGTGCGGGTGGAGCAATGCTCAGTGTCCTGTTGTTACAGCACTGGTGTCAAGGTTTGTCTGCTCCCACTTGAGAGACTAAAAAGAAATTCTTTACCAGCCTTTTGAGACATTCTGTGCTGTCAAAAAGAAAAGAAAAATCACTGCAAACTTGCAGAAAACGTTGCACAGTTCTGTGAAACACTTTGCATTGTAAAAATTGCCTGAGAGGGAAGATTATGCAAAATGAATCTGTGAACAGAGGTGACAAATCCCTCCAATTGACCGTTGGTAAAAGAGGTTATCTGCAAAAAGGTTTGATGTCTATTAAACAAAGTGCCCCATCCTTTGCAGTTTGCTGTTGCTACTGCAGTTAAAGTACTACAATTTTTTTCCATTGAAATCCCATGCTCTCTTTTTTGCTGCCATGTTAAACATTTTCCTCAGCCTGAATTCTTTGCCTTTTTGAATCTCTTTAGCATCACTTTACAAACCACATTCAGAGGTTCTTTTGAGTATAGTGTTACAAATATTGTTTATTATCATTCTACTGTGCTAGATACTGTACAAAAACATATTGAACTACTAGAAATATTCTTATAGGATTCTAGGAATGTTCACTTTCTCAGTCATATTCCAACTACAATGCTAGAGGCAAGATGTTTTATGGACAGAAGTAATCTTCTCACAGCCTATTTTTCTTAATCATCCGCCAGCCCTACTCTGTTTCGCACCTCTTGCAGCCATTTACACCTGGCTGAAGAGAAAGTGAAGGAAGTGTAAAATGCCACCCACTTCGCATGGGTGGGAATTACTGCACGTAATGGGGAAGGCAGTGCAGGAATCAGGCTACAGGGAGGGAGGAATCACCCGTGTAGTTAACCTGAAGCCCTTCACACCGAGATGTGCAGATGTGAAAGTGCTAGCAAAGGCTTCTGGAGAAACGGCTGTTGAGATTGCAGGACTCAGTCTGTGCTCGTGCAATTATGACCTGTCCCGTTTCACCTCTGTGGTGCTAATTCTTCACTGGTTTAATGAATTCTCAGCCTGCAATGGACAACTATGGTTTCATTATAATTTAATAGTCATATTTTTTTCCAGCGGTTTTGATTCTGAGCGTGAAAATTACGTTTGGGGTACACTTTCAAGTTCTGCATCCTGGAGAGTTCCTCAGCTTTGATCCAAAGACGCAAACTGACCTATTTGCTTGCTGGTAACATAATCAGTGATTCTCGCTCTTTAGCACAAATTCTTCTTTTACTTCGCATCGTGATGTTTGCAGTTTTCCATGTTCTGGAAGTCAGATTTTGTTGCTTCACGTAAGAATTATCCCCACTGCAGTCTGAGGTGTTATTGTAGCCTAAACCTACTGTAATTCAGTAGTAAATCATGCCTGTGGAGCAAGAAAGGATGTGTCTATCACACTAAGATTGTTTGCCTCTGTCAGTCCATGCTGTGTTAATGGTCCCTTCACATCTTGCGCAGAAATGGCCGGTTTTTTACAGCATACCACTACTAATGCTAGAGGGAAGAATAAGACAGACCACTTGTTTAATTCCTCATTGAAGAGCTTGATGTAATAGGGAATGACTTCAGGTCTGTTGTTATAATTAGAATTTGTTCTCTAGCCCTAGGCTTTTCCCCTTCAGGGGGTTGATTGGAGTCCTGGGAGGCCTCACTTCTCAGCACGCTATTTCCTGAAGCCTCTTTCATCCCTGCTGTTAAGTGTACACTGAGTGACTCGGAGGGTAAAGCATGAAGCTTTGCAGGGTCTGCAGAAGCAGAGCGAGTAAGTGATTTGTGCCAAGGCAAAGACAGACCAAACCAAGCTTTCTATAGGCAGTGGAGCTGCCAGGATTTTCTGCCACAAAGTGCCATATCATCTTCTGATGTAAATTGTGGCAAGCCTCTGGGCAAATATGATGGTAACAAGAGAGTGAGGCGAGGAAAACAGAAGATATTACAAGGAAGACAGATTTCAGATCTTTGCAGGGAGAGTTTCTAATTTTTTAGGGTTGGCCAGAGCAAACTCATTGGGTCCAAATGCTGCCAGAATTACGATCAGCATGTCAGGATGAGCTGCCCTGGACTGTGGGAGAGGAGAGGGGGAGAGGGCTGGACTGTAGGGCTGACACCACCTCTTGGGCACACTAGCAGGAGAATTGCTGCTGCAAGTCTCCCAGTTAGTCACCTCTTATAGAACAGGGCTTTTTGCACTACACTTGAACTTGAGAAACCATCTTTTAATAGAGTTTTGTTTTGGGCTGGGAGACACTGAGGCGAATTCTCAGCTGCTGCAAATTAGCACCGCTGCATGGTCTTCTGTTACACCAGCTGTGGGCTAGGCCCTTGTCAGAGTTTATTTACAGAAATGGGCATGATCTTTGGGAGCAGTCACATTGCTGGATAGGCAGCAGAGTGACAAAGGATGTGCCAGTTAGTGTATGACAGACTCTCTTCTCTGCTGCAGTACACCCAGGTGGTGCAGGTGTCCATCAGGTACCTCTGCATGCTGTGGTCAGAATCACACAGCTGCCAAGCCCCTGGGTCGCAGAGACATCAGTGACTCCAAATGTTGTCACATGGGCATGCAGCAAGCCCCCACAGAGTGGCATGCATGCCCAGGTGTTTGCAACTCAGGCTTATGCACATCGTAGGTCCAGATTCCTGTACCCACTCAGAAACCCTTTTGGCTCCACAGTATAGTTCCTATGAAATTAGAGAGGAAAAGCAATTACAATGAGCCCTCTAGGATTTCTCAATCCAGCCCAAAACTTCTTCGGGCTCTTCAAAATATTTTGTGGCTGAATACATCACCCTTTCTCTGCTTCTCTCCTTTCCCTCTTGCACGAACGCAAGCATAACTTTTTGGCAACTATAAAAATCCCTCCCCCCAGCCCCAGGAAGTCTAGACTCTGTGGAGTTGGAATGTGCCTTATTGATCTGTCAAGGCATTGTATCTGGCCATTAGATTCACATGTACTCTTCTGAGATTGACTAAATCGCTCTGTTAATAGGCAATTTCACAGACCCAGGTGTCCAAAGATAGCAGGAAAAGTTCAGAAAACAGAGTTCAGCTAACTGATCAGTGACTGCTGAGAGCTTGTAAAGATTTTTAAATGGGCTATGAGTGAAAGCACTTGGTGAGGAGCTGAGGCAGCCCAGGTCTCTCAGGATATAATCCTTGCACCTCTTTACAGTTGATTATGTGTCACTCACTGCAGTAACTTGGTGTTATTTGCTTGGCCTTTGTTCTCTGACTGAAGGCAGGGGATAAGTCCATCACCAACTGTCCTGTACTTCCATGTGAAATTGCTGGATAAAGATGCATGAGGAGCTGCAGGGCTGAGCAAAATAACTTCACTTCCTGTGGTGAAGCCTGCAGGCTGAATTTCAGGGAATGACTGACATTTCCAGCAGCTCTCTGACATCTCTGGGGATCCCTGGAAGCAGAAGCGTGCTGAGCCATATGCTTCTCCAGGAAACGGCCAGCTCACGGTCTGTTGAAGAGGGAACCATTGTCCATTGTGATTACCTGAGCTCTCAGCTGCACTTTGGAAGCCAGCAGAGTGAGAATGTCAGCCATGAGTGCTGATGGGGAAACAGATGCCTCCCACCATTTAAATACAAGTTCATGGTCCCTGTGGGAGGACAATACATGAATGTCTCGGCAACACTTGCATCCAGAGATGGACCTTGAACCAGGATCTGAGCAGCACCCTGAGGATGGCAGGGAGCAGCAGAAAGCCCAGCCAGTCCGGGTTAGGCGCTCTGAGCTCCCCCAGCCAGCATGACTGGCTCTTTGGCGTTGGCAAGCTGTGCCTGTGAGCAGTGGAGGGGTGTGCCCACAGCTCATGCAGACACCTGGAAGCTGGGTGTGAACTACCTGGAGTCACAGCAAGGCAGAGCTCAGGGATAGCCAAGCACCGCTGACCTGCGTGGATTTGGCAGCTGGCCTGGAGCCGTGGTGCCAGGTGTGGGAGTGCCTGAGCTACCTAATTTCACGTTGATGTCGTTAGGGTTTCGCCCTTTTTTTTTTTTTTAAATATGTTCTCTGTAATCTTTGCACATATACATTTGTAACTTTATCACCTATTAGTATCACCTGCATTAGTAGCTGGTTTTTCCAGTACTTTTCCGTGGCCTTTCCCTAGGCAGAAAGACAAATTCCAGAGCTCCAAACCCCAGGAGGTGCAAGGCTCTGTGCCATCTGGGTTCTTCCTGGGAACCAAGGCCAAGAACAGCTCTTTGAGATTTGTTCTCATGGACAAAGTACAACTAGTGCTGAAGGGGGGGCTCCAGAGAAGGGGCTTGACCTGGGGGGAATTAATCACTGCTTGTCCTCCTAATTGGTGCCTTTAATCGATTATGCTAATTTCCTGAAACCTGTAAAAATATACTCACCCCTTGGGGGGGAGCAGGCTTTTGTGGACATCTTTCTACAGCTGCCTCTGAAGGCCTTCGTTAAAGATCCCCTTTTCTATTACCTCCTTACCAAGATTATCCCAAGTTTCATTTCCATGTTGGGGAAAAAGGCAGCAACTCCAGCTGAGGGTGTGTGTACAAAACACAGTGATGCCTTTCAGACACACCCACACGGCTGTGTGCTCTGGTGCCCAGGTTAGTAATTTCTCCTCTGGGGTCAAACAGGAGGCAAACACCCTTGATAATGACACAGATTCATAGATCCAAAGATTTCTCAAGCCTAAACTGAACTCCAGGGTCATATGGTTCCATCTGCCCTTTTATTCTCTAGGGAATCTGTTTGCCTCTAACTCATTGACTCTGAAAATCTTCCAAAACATGTTTCTTGGCAATGCTTGGATCTTCCCACCAGAAGGTCTTTATCTTTTCATAAGAATAAAGGGAGGCACAAAACTCCCTAATTCCTTGGCAAATAAACATGCCTCTGTCAGACATGTAACACTTTCTAAGGCCAGAAAGAAAGGCAAAGAAAAAGATTGTTTTTTCACCATCTGACAGGACAATTTTCCCCCCAGGTCTCTTTTCCTCATCAGTAGAAGCCCAGAATAGTGGCTAAAGCAAAGGAGAAGGTTGTCTTAGTGGCAGGATGGTCTTTACATTGTCCTGTCTTGTGCATCTTGTTCATGCTCCTGGGGTCAAGCTGACCTCTGCCATTGCCCCTTTAGGTCAAATGGGGAGGTACCACTGGGTTTTTCCCTTCACTCTTTGTAACGTGAGGCCTGCCCAATTTCCAAAGCTCATCTGGGAGTTTTACAGCAGGCACTGAGGACTTTGGGGCTGCTGTGACTGCTACTGCTCTCCTCCTGCGGCACACAAAAGCTGTGGCTTTTGTTCTCTGCTGTTTGTTACAGAGCCCTGGGGAGCATTTTGTGGCCACAGGCTGTGGGGTGGGTGCTCTGGACACCAGTCAGAACTAACCATCTTCCTGTGGTTGTGGTAGACTGAGCTTGTCCTAGGACCTTTCTAATTCCAACTTTGCTGTCTGGCATGGCTCCTGGTATGATGCAGACCACAGCATTTCAGCCAGTATTTCCTAGGAATTACTCTTTACTCTAGCAAAAATCCTAGAGAGCCCTGGCACAGGGACTTCAAGTGAGTGCTCTCTTGCACCATGTGTTTTTGCTTCTTCCCTATTCACTAAGAAAGGGTAGTGGAGACCAGCCTTTCTCCCACTGTGCCCAGAGGAAAGCAAGGTAGAAGAGAAGCCCTCTTGGGCAGGGGAAAGGGCTGAGGATTGCAAAGGATTGGTGGGGCTGTTCAGTACAGCTGATCCCAAGTGTGGGATCCTGGACAGGATATTTATGCCATCATTGCATGTCTTTGCAATCATTGCAAGTCTTCTAGGAACTTGGGCCAGGTGCTGATGTCCAGATTTCCTTCCTGTTGGGAGCTCTGCAGAATCCCTCATCTGCATCAGGCACAGGAGCCTGTGGTAGGTGCTGCATATTTTGCACCCACCACTTTATCTGTGCTTCCTCCTGCTTCCTCATTTCTAGGCTTCCCCAGGATCAGAGGGCTTAGAAAGAGAGCCGTGTGAATCCCTGCCAAGCAGAGATTCAGCAAGTGCTATTTAATGCCTCGCTGTACCCGCCCCAGCCTTCCTTCCTCCTCTGCTCTTCAGCTCCTGCTCTGTGCAGACGTGTGCCTCCCCACACAGCCCATCCCTGCAGCCCTCTCATGTACTGGCAGCACCTGACCTCTGCTCACTGGGGCTTTCCCCCGTGGGCAGCAGACGTGGAGAGGAGCAGCACATCGTGGTGTTCAGTCAGGAACTGGCAACGACAAAATGCAGGGGAATTCAGAATTAGGTGTCTAATTAGGCAGCTCTGGTTTTAACTATCCCTGGAAGGTGCTGCTACCTTAGCTGGAAGCAGCTGACTGGATGAGAGGATTGGAAGATTTGTCCATTGCTGAGTGAACAGAGGATGGGTAAGAATTGAGAGAAAGAACAGGTGAGGAAGAGAAAAGCTGAATACTTCTTTTTCTTCTTTTTTACACATTTGACCCTTCAGATGTCTTTGTGTGACTCCAATTGTCTTTTGTGATTGTCAGGTGTGTTTTTATGAGAAAAACTTGCATCATTGAACATTGTCTGAAGTTGCCTAAATAAAGGCTGGTAAAAGCTTGCCATTGTCCAGTTAAACAATAAAAAGCCCAGATGGTTGAAAAGAGATCAGTACTTACATAGACTTAAAGATGAGGCCTTATTCTGCAGAATCAAGTTATGTTCCCAATAAAACCAAGAGTTTCTGGGAGTCAGTGTGTTTCTCCACATATCTGCTTTTGTGAGAACAGATGATTTCACTGTTTGACCTTTCAGGAAATGTGCTGGAGGTCGGTGATCTGTTCTTCTCTTCCTCATAGTGGCTTCTGTCATGTCCATCAGAGGTAGACATGCCAGTGCTCCTGACACAGGCTGAGAACCCAGGCCACTCTGGCTTATCTACACAGCTTTGGTCAGGCAAGATTTGTGGAGACCCACGGCCCTTGGAACTTGCTAGAGCAGATACTGGAGAAGTGTCAGAGAGGACACTTTGGAGATGGCTCCCTGCCATCCCATTGCTCCTTCAGGGATGTGGGTGCTCCAGGGGCTCCACACCCTCACACCTGCAGAAGGGACAGCTAACCTCGTGGCCAACGTACCTGCTGCCTTTGGCTCCACCTGGGCTCTCTCTCCTTGTGTGTGGCCTCTGGTAATCAGGAAATTGTGTTCCTTGCTCCTTTTGTAGGCATGTGCATCACCTCTCATAAGGACCATAGCCTGGCCAAAGCTCTCCAGAAAATGGAGATGCATGGGGGCATGTACCCCCTGTGCTGCCAAAATGACATCCTAGTGCCACACCATACTTTTGCTGATTTTTTTTTTTTTTCTGGAGTGGTTGCAGATGCTGAAAAGCAAAGAGATGCTGTCTTTGGAGAGCTACCTACAGGATTCTCACAAAGCAACCACTGGGAAGAGGAGTGGGAGGCAGAAGGGCAGGCAATAAGCCTACACACAGTGCCCTGGACACAAACACTCGATGAGTCTTGTGGTTAATTCAATAGAAATACTCCTGTATGGGCTCCCATGTGGTCCACACCAGATCCAGGAGATCTGGGAAGGCACAGGTCTGGAACCAGTATTTGTGGATGCCCCACTCTGGGAGACTGCACAATAGCAGTAGCTTGGGGACCCTGACAGCTCTGAGAAATTGCTGTGTGCTGGCCATGTTCTCAGGAAAAGGATTAGCTACAACAAAATGACACTAAAAAATAAATTAAATTAAGATTGTTTCATAATTTTGGGGCAGAATTTTCAGAAGTGCTCAGCCTTGCCCTAACTTGCTCTCACCAAGGGTAGCCAGGTGTTGTACTGGCACTTTCAAGCAGAGCAAAAGCCTTCAGAGAACTTACCTTCATTCTGAAACCCTCTAGCAGGTATGATGGGAAAATGCAGTAGATCTTGGATTCCAATGCAACTCATGGAATATCTGCAGCTGCACAGGATCTATCTGCTTCCCTACACGAAGCAAAGTCAGTTTTAGGGGCACACCTAAACAGGAGAACCCTAGGAAACAGCAGAGGACTTGGGGTGCTCCCCAGATAGCTGCTGCTTCAGGAAGGGAACACAAGAGGGATGCTCCAGTTTTGTGATGTGCTGCACACAAAATGTCGTAAGGGTGTGTATGACATTAAAGAGCTCTTCATGCCTGCATCCTGTCCCTCTCCCAGTTTGCTTAATCCTGTCCTGCCTTTCTGAAATGTCACCTGCCATCTCGGTCAATGCACAGGCCCTCCTCTCTTTCTAGCCCAAATTGTTCCATAGCCTTGCTATCCCCTGGTAAAGTGACACTGCAGTTTGTCCTAAAGATGTGGAGTACCTTCCTTCCCTGTCATTTCTTCCATGAGCAAAAGGTCAAAGCTATCACTGCTGTGCCTGGGTAGGAGGGATGGTTGTGAGCTGAGTCATCCCGCAGGCACAGGGTGTCCTACAGACCCGCTATTGTCTGGGACAGCAGTGAAACCCAGGCCAGCAGCCTCGCCTGGTGCAGCTTTTCCAGTGCTGTTGATATTTAAGACAAATGATCATTATTTCCGAAAAGAGGAGGTGATACCTACCCCCTCTGTTTATCAGGAAAGCTGACATTAAAGAGCCAGAGGCAATTGGGAATTTTTCCTGAACTGGGAGCAGTTTTTTTGAAATTACAGCAGAATTCTTCTCTGCCCTGCCTGCCGTGTCACCCCACCGAACTCTTTGGTTTCCAGGGTCTGGCCTGGCAGCCTTTACACAAAGGCTATGGAGAAAACTGAGCTGCCCCCTTTTTTAAGACTCTCACAATACAGGATCTTGATGAAGTTAACAGCTGGCAAATGCAGAACGTGGAAAAGGAAATACTGCTTCAGGCAGCACTGTCATTGTAACCCTTGGAATTCAGGGCTGTGGGAGGCTCTTGCAGAGATGTTTGTTCAAGGACAGCAGAGCAACAAATGTGACAGTCAGTAACAAAAGCTCAGGGAGGAAAGCAAGACCCAGCAGGGGACAGGGAGGAATTGCCTTTCAAGTGTGGCACTGAGTGACCAGATGGGTAATCTGGGAGGTTGTCTTTCCCTCAGTATTCAGCAAATCTCTGGGAATGGGAGGCACTGCAAAATTGTCATTTTATAGTTTTGTACAATGCATCTGGTCAAAATCTGGGGAGCTTTAGTTTCCAGAGCCAAAAAGAGAATATGAGCCAATTTGTGATCCTTTTAATGTTCTGATAGAGATTTCCATTACACATGCAACTAATCCTACTGGCTCAAACCCTCTGACAATGAATGTCCTCATATTTTAGGTTGTATCAGCTAAATATGCAACTAAATATCTAAAGAGCAAAACAAGGCTTATGTGGTTGACTTTCTTTCCATGCATTTGTCTCTCAAACTTGTCTCCTTCTCACAAGACACTTCAAGCCCACTGACTAAAGTGCCCAAAGTTTACACAGGGTAGAGATCAATTACATTCCCATCATTTTCATGGAAAATGTTGTTTATTCAGAGGCAGCGAGTGTCCTATGGTGTGCTTACAATCAGTGCCTTTGGTGGAGAAAGAGCCACAGTGTGATTTCAGTGCTGTCTGTGCAGTTGTGCCTGCTGGCTGGGGCAGGGTGCCTCTGGCCCACAGGCAGAACGGGATCAGCAGGGCCCCGTTGCCCCAGGGACCCTCAGTGCACATGCAAGATGCTGCACAGGGCTTGAGCTCAGGTGTGTGAGTGAGGAGGGGGAACCGAAGCATTTTGGAGGTGGGAGAGATCGAAGAGAGGTTGATGGAGGGGTTTCTGTACTGAAAAGGTATTGCTACAAGGGATTAATGTGTGGGAAACTGGATTATGTCCCTGCTCAGAGTGCCCTGCTTTGTTTTCTGGATAACACAACTCAAAAATATTTCCTGTGCAGGATGGGTTTGTTTCCTAACATGTATATAACTCTTGATACCAAAGGGGAATTTGTGTGAGTGCCATAATCTTTGTTCTTTGCAGCATTGTATTTAATCACAAAGAACTGATATAGAAGGCAGATGTGTGGAATGAATGGGACAGCATTTCAGCTCACCGGTAATTTGAGTTGCTGTTACTTCACGTGTTCGAGTGCCCTTTTGTCATACAGTTTAATTCTGATTTTAAAGATGCTTCCCATGTATGTAATGCATTGATTTCAGTAAAATTATCTGTGTTACATCAGGGTCTCAGGCTCAGTATATAGACCATTCACTTTAAACTCATCTCAGCAGAAACCATGTATAAATTCCACTGAGTGTGTGGAGTCTTGCCTTGGGTCAGTGGCTATTGCCTACACACCAAGTAGGCAGGAGGCCTTCTCTTTCTTAGTAGGGAGCATTTTGTGTTCACCATAGGTAGATGCAAATAAGAGGTCATGCAGGCCGAAGTCAGGATCAGATGTGATGCCTTTCCTAAGTACATGATTGCTGTGTTACAGGAGGCATCACGCAGCACTATACCCAGAACAAGAAACGCGTCCAGAGCCTTAGATCAGCGATTTGTTTGAACTCAGTCACTGTATTCTATGCTGCTGTCTTGGGTAAGGGCACAGTGGGTATTCCCAGAAGTGCTTCAGGATCATTAGTCTCACTGGGATATGTGCATAACTGGGTTAAGTGCACGACCATCCTGGAGGTCTTGGTAGGCAGACGCTGAGAATTCACAGCTCACCGGGACTCTGCTGCTTCTTGGAAATTGCAGAGGTTGAACTTGCAAGCTTAAAGACATGCTATTTCAGTTACTCTCACTGCAAAGTCTACGTATGGATACTTCAGTTATTTCTTGCCTGAAAAGGGAGAGCTGGTCTGGCTTTGGGATGTGCCGCTGTCACGTACCACAGTGGGGCTCAGAGAAAGGCTCAGAGTCAGTCCCTGTGCGCAGCCCGGGGCAGCACGGCAGGCAGGGTCCTGGGAGCAGTGTGCCCCAGGGGTCTCCCAGTTTGTTATACCGTGCCATACTGCCTGCTGGGGGACGTGGTGTCACCTTCCCGGGGGCGTGGGGGGGAGGACAAAGGCAGCCCTTCGAGCCCCTCGGCTACTGCTGTACCTGTGGATCACACCGCTTGTCCCAGAGACAGCAAAAGGAACACACACCGCACTTACCTGCCTGAAACGCGGCTCCTGCTGAGTGCTCTGCTGTGCAGCCCCGCAACATGAGATTTGCCAGGTAGCCTGCGATTGTATAAAATTTCCTTTTTCGTAGAAACTAGATAGAAATGGGTAATTACTCACAGAAGGTGGTCATAATTGCCTTCACTAACAAGTAAGGGCAGAAACAGTTGCCTTTAGCCCCTCTTTAAAAGGACAAAGCAAAGAGCACATGGCAGGAGGAATTTCCCATAAAGAAGAGGTGTTTGATATTTGACAGGCTAATTGAATGTTTAGAGGAACAGGCTGACATGAAAATACACTTTCTTTTGTGTGGCTTAGGAAGACCAATCTTTGTCAACAGCCTAAGACACAGGATGGAGGACTGCCAGGAGCCGGACAAAGAATGTGATGTAGACAAGGTTCTCCTTTGGGCGCTACAACTTCCCAAGAGGCTGCGATGTCTACCTAGAGTTGCCTGGCAAAGATATCCAGGGGTTAGGACGTGTGGCTTTTTCAGTCTTTTTAAATACTGATGTCCCTTTGCCTAATGTTCCCTCCCAGCCTGCCTCCATTATGTCCCATCCAACAGTCTGTTTTGAGTGGTTTGGTGCTGCTGAGCAATGAGATTTTCCGTGTCCTTTCCTTCATATGCTCTCCAAAGGGCCTTGCCATTCATTGTGCAGTCACCCTCGCTGTTAGCAGAGCACAGGGTGAAAGAAGCACCTGGGGCAGGAGAAGGGGACTTTTGCTGGCAGCACAGACATGGAGCTGTCAGAGGAGACCTCCCCCAGGCCACCAAGAGAGTGGTGGAGCTGGCCTCTTCAGGGCACATCTGTTCCCTTCAGGCAAGAAAGAAAGTTTTGAAATGGAGGGCTTTCAGTCATGGTCTTGCTCCACTCCCTGCTCCTGTTCTCTCTTGGTGCCCCTTCATCTCATATCCTGTGGATTAAGGATACAGCATTTAGATGAAACGCCCCAAATTTGTCCCTTTGCAGCAGCTGTTTCAAATCTTCCATCTCCTCACAGCTCAGCCAGTTCAGGGTACCCACATAAAGGGTCTGCTAGCCATGGAGAGAGGTTATTTCTTCCCATCCTGCTTTTGTTTTGAATTTTGCATGGACAGGGACTGTGTTGTCAACCCATTAATTGTCACAAAGTTAATGGCTTGGATCTACAGGCCACAGGTTTGAATTTCTGGGAATGAGATTTACTGCAGACTATCACATGAGGATACTGTGACAATCTGGTCGAGGTTTAAGAAGAGCAATCCTATTAGCTTGAATTGCCGATAGGGATCAAAGCTCTCTTTCCTCTTACACAAATGCCTTGGAAGCAAACTGATCACTGTCCAGGTCTATCAGACCATGAAACTAGATTAGCAAACTGGGGCCTCTGTGTCCAAATGACAGCAGCTGAGGCTGCTGCACATAGAGGAAGAGAGAGAAGTGGGGAGATTATGCAAATACGTGGCAAATAACTCACTTTATAGGATATAATTAAATAAAAGTGAAGGTACAACAGCACTACCAGCTGAATACAAACTCACTTTCTCTGTAGTAAAGGACACATTCAGTGTCATGGCCAAGAGAACCATCTCAGGGATGAACAGCAGCCAAAAATTTATCTTCATAGTTACAAGCTTGTTGGAAGTGCTGGGACACCTCTTTGTGGTGCACCAGGAGAAGAGTGTAGACCATTTTCTGCCAGATATGTGCCATACACACTTTGAAACAGCTGGCCTTTTATTAGAGTTTAGGAAATAAACTGAGCTGGATTGAGGATAAAGAGTGGTGATTGATGGTTATTTGGCTGGTACTTGCCACATCACTAAATGACTCTAGTGGTCTGAATAATTGTTAGGGCTGGGGGAACAGGGCTTTCTGGTGCTGTGCAAGCAAAAAAACCCCATGGGTTCTGTGCCAACAAATATTCTTGTTTAGTCCCACACACTTGAAGGATGTTCAATCTGATAGCTGGCTGTGGCTTATGTAGAAAAAATGATGACTTGCATCCCCTTGGAATGAGACAGGTATCTAGCATTCAGCTCTCCTGCCCTTGCCTTAAAACTGGTTTACAAAAAATCATAATAAAAAATTTAGTCTTATGACAAATTAAGTGTATCATAAGGAGCCAAAGTCTTGTGTCTTCTCTCAGGGGAAAAGTCTGGAGCAAATGATCCTGCTGCCTCCCCACCTACTGGGATTGCAGTGGGCATAGGTTTGGCAAAGACCTAACAGGCTTCAGCAGTCAGCTAGCACCACTTGCTCCCTCTGTGCATCAGACTAGTTCTGGAAGTGGGGATTAGCTAATGAAGTAATGCCATTTTTTTGGCTTACTGTCGATGTTGACAGGTAGTGTTTGGGTATTTATGTATAATTAGCCAAGTGATATGCATTTAATTTGTTCAGTAAATGCGCTGAGGTGAAAATCAACCCTGAGCAGCCTGTATTGATAGGTGGGATAGTCCTGGTAAATACCAGCAGAGTATCCTCAAGATGTCTATACTTCACTCTGCAAGGCAGAAGTTTGTCCTGTGCTCTTTATTATTCCTGCTTGAAAATTTACCATGGACTACTGATTTTGGTAAAAAACTTTAGCTCTTCTTATTCCTTCAAATGCGCTGTCTTTGCATTGAAACATACAGAAATGTGCTTTAAAATGAGTGAAAAGTCTTCACCACTTTTGGTCCCTTGACTCAGCCCAGCAGTATGATTGACAGACCACAGGCATTTCTCCTTGGCCAGACAGTTTGCTTACTTGATAATTCACCAGAGCTGGAATTTCCTTCCCTCGTGGGTCTCACCCACAGCCCAGCCTTGCAGCCACAGCATGTGCTGTTAGCAAAGGGAACTTTGCTCCTCATTTTGCTCCTGTCTTTTGATGTTTCTTACTTTGAGCCAAGAATATGAACTCTTTGGTACACACAGAAATGGGGGAGGTACTCCAAGGAAACTGTCCATGAAAGCTGGCAGCCAAGACAACCATATGTAGAGTTAATAGTCAATACCTTACTGATTACACCTTATATGACAAGTCCCCAAATAGTGTTACTAAGATTTTCCCGTACAGTAGTTAGACTGTTTTTCTTTCCCCTTTTTTGTTTTAATTTGCTCCTGATCTAATCGTGACTGGAAGTAAGCCTTATTCACAGCTCTGGCAGCAATTCCTGCCCACAAGTTTTGGGAAGTTCATGCTGTAATCTCAATATGGATTCGCCATTGATGGTCTTACCTTGAAGAGAATCTGAACTGGAACTCAAAATTTGAATGCCACATTACTGCATTAAGTGCAGGTTTTGATTTTAATGCTAATCCAAATCTGTATTTCTGGACTTGACAAGAAAAAACCCAGTAGTAGTAAATAGTATCTGGAAAAAGCAGGAACAGTAATAACATCAATAAAAGCAATAAACCAAATCATATCCACACATTAGAGCTCCTATGCTCATAAAGAATGCGTTTATGGGTGCTTTTATGAGTGCTTCATCTAAAATTGTTGCACATGCACTTTTGGTGTGCAACATAGCAACAGCAGGATTCCAGTGGAATCTTTAGGGGAAAAGCGAAAAATAACATCAAATAGTGTAACAATTGAAAGAGAGGGGAACATTCAAGCAATGTATAATTAACCCAGCTGGAATTTGGTCAGGATATCCAGGTTAACACTTCATTTGGTTAGTGGGCTGTGTAGTAAATTGTTGAATATTGTTGTTTAAAAGTCAAATAATTTACTGAGCTCTTTTCATGTGAGGAATATACAAGAAGGTCAACTGCCTTTTTAACATCTGGTAGCAGAACCCTGGTGATTTACCTGCACTCTGGTGATCGTAGATAGCCAAGTGATGGATGACTTTGCTAGAAAGCTCGCTCTGTTAACTCACACAAGCCCATAAGGAGCCTGATAACTGCTTTGTGGAAACATTAAAGGCTTTGTCTGTAGCCTGTGTAGATTGACAAAGTACCATAGATGTCAGTGAGACTCTGCTGATTTATATGTGCTTTGGACATATCTCTAAACCAGAAGGCCATTCATTACATTTTCTTGCTTGAAAGAAAGAAAAAAAAAAAAAAAAAAAAAAAAAAGGAAAATAAGAAAAATAAAAAGGACCTTCATTAATTACTCACTTATTAGAAAACATTTTATTTGGATTTTCAAATTACAGTTCAAATCAAATCTAGGATTTGGACATAGCCTGGATGAAGAGAAGACTGGATGAGATGATGCCATGCTTACTTTAATTGCTTTGCTGCCTGACACTGGTGTCTGTAGGAAAGTCAACAGGAAAATTACAGAAACAGCAAGCAGAGCAGTACCTGGCCTTAAGGAGGGTCAGAAAACTGAATGGGGGCTATTTTTTCCCTCAATCTAATGAGCCATGCACAGGGGAAAGACTGCCTGCATCTTCCCACCCCTTTTTGGTTTCCTACGTCTCATGTCAGTTCAAGCACAGCCTAACCACACCAATTGTGCTGATCCTGTAGTGAACTTCCTCTCTTACAGAGGTCTCTCTTTGGTCAGCAAAGTGTATTCTGAGAGACTCTGAGCACATTGAGACTGATAAACTGGCTTTTCAGTCTTGCTAGCAAGAGGAATGGTTAGGGAAAGGAAGGTGAGTTCACTCTGTTTTCTGCCTTATCAGCAAAATTGTCAGTCTGCAGTCACAGCATGGCAGCTGATGGAAACTGAAGACAGGCAGGGCATGGCATTGCCTAATTTCTTCCCTACCCATAGGCTGAACCTGGAGGAATGGCAATTAGAAAATTTATCTTACGGCTCAAAACTATTGCTTGAGTTTCATGCTGGGCTTTAGCAAGCACAGCACTCAGGTCTCCACTGCAGCTGACTCAGAGGCAGTGTGGAGGGGATGAAGGTCCAACAGACCAAGGGCAATAGTTTTACAGCACAATCCCCTTCTGGATTACTCTTGTTTTCCACGTATCTCAGGATTACCAGAGGATGCTCATCCTCCACTGATTTACTGCCTTGGCAAATATCAAGCAGAGCACAATCTATGCTGTATGTTGCAAGGAAGCTAACAGAGGATGAATGAGGGCAATGTTTGCAGTCAGGACTTTCCTTTACAAACACTGAATCATGCTGTTGTGAAACCAGGACCGAGTGATGAATAACTCACTGTTGGCAGCACACACTGCCCTATCAGTAGGCTCTGTTCAGGGGTTGTGGGGGCTGCTGTTTGATATCATCTCTGAGCTCCCTGCTCCCAGCATGCCAATGAGTAATGCACACTGTGGCCTGTATTGATCTGTGATTTGGTTATTCACGAGGCTCTGCACAAAGGCACCCGCGTTGCTGGAAGTCCTGTTATTCTCCAACACAAAGATGTTGCTTTGGGGATGTTTAAAAACATCTCTCTAGTTCGACTGTGATGTTTTCAGCTTGGATCTCTTTATTTTGACGATTTTTTTTGAGTATGAATGCTTTGTGGTAATAAAATGCAAAACTTCATTAGTAAGGGATAGAAGAAGCACACTTAAGTAATCCAAAGAAATGAGAGTGAGATAGAAATCCTTGGGACAGTGCTCCAAAGGCAGTGCCTGCTGGCTGTGAGGTAAGGGACACATCCCCTGTTTGGGTGCAGGTGATTATATCATATGATGACCCAGTGCAGAGGCTGGAGTGGACCTGCCTGTTGGTAGTGCCAGAAATGGGTACATTGCCAGGCTCAAAAAACAGACAGGGAAAAATGTTCTTTTCAGTGAAAGGGCATCATGCTGCTTTCTATTTCTAAGCTATGGCACTGATTGACTTCCCAAAGACTCCCTTCAGGATGTGAGGAAATGGTCTGCATCTTGAGATAGACAGGGTTGGGAATGGTATTACAGGAGGTCTCCACGCCTAACCTTGGATGATAAACCAGCACTGCATCCACTTCTTACTGAGACTCAGCACAAGGGCTGAAGTCCCAGAGGGTTTACAGAGTGATGTGTCCTCTCCAGGTGAAAGGAGGTGCTCACAGATGAGCAGTGAAGCATAGGGAAGGTTGGCCTGCTTCTGCCAACTGCCTAGGATCAAACAGGAGACTCCAGTCATCTGTTGCTGCTGCTGGGTCTGTAAGTACCAGACCCCAAGCTCACTGCAAGGCTCCCACTAACTTAGGCAGACTACAGATCAGGCTGTGAATAAGCTCCGTGTTCTCCCAGATAGACTGGGGGAATTTGAAAGATGGGAGATAAGAGCTCTTCCCAGGACAGGGCAGAAACAGAGGGCCTGGTTTCCTTCACAGCAAAGTCCTGCACTAAAAAGTTCAGTATTTGCACCAAGGATGGGCAAAGCAAACACACAGGAGTTCCTTTCTGCAATGACAGAGGTTAGAGTATAGTTGCAGACCAAGCTGTAAGGGTGAGACAATCCTGTCTTTCCATTAAATAGCTTCAAGTTTGTTTAAGAGGGACAAGCCTTACTTTTCAACAAATAATGTAGCTTAATTAATCAAAGAGAAGACGTAGGCATTCAAGCTGTGAAGCAGTATTTCTCTGACAGCAGTCCCCTCCCTGTGAGTCTGCGTCATGTGGTAGTGTAAGTATGGGCTAAACTACACTTAAGACTGAGTAAACAATATGATTTCAAAAGCAATTGGGAAAAGGAGCATGGAAATGGAATGAAGCCCAGAAATGTGTTCTGAATCCCCACCCCAATCACACTGTGGGAGGAACTTGACATTGCCATAAATAAAATGCATGTTAAAAACCTTTCCATAGTTTCTGCAGAGCATTCTCAAGGGGCCCAAGATGGCTGTTGATAGCCAAGAATGCACTATGCTGAAGGATCACAGGTTCTGGAAAATCCTATCAAATTTTATGGAAAACGATAACATTCCTTCCAGCTTAATGAACCATCACTTCAAGGCTCTTAGGAGCAGTACATCCACTACTGAAATATATGGATGGTGCATGCAACCTTGCAGGAGAGATAAAACCCTCCAGCAATCCTGTGGTGTTAGCCAAGCTAAACTATGTTCCATCTCTGACAACCACACAGCAATACTCACTCCTGACATGTTCCTATAAATATTCCAAACCTCTACAGAAACCTACTGACTTCAGCCCCAGCCTGCTCTGTAGGGTTTTCCTGAAAGGCTTTATGGCTTCACTAATAAGGTAGACCCCAGATTAACCCCCATTCTCAGATTTTCCTCTGCAATCAGCTTGGGAAAGCAGGCAGCAAAAAATGGCTCTCTCAAAACCTCCACACTGCACAGATGTCTCTGCCCAAACCATGGGCTCCTGTGTTTTCCCCAGGAATGTGAGGGCTCTGGGAAGGGGGCCTTTGGCACGGAGCCGTTCTGGGGAGAGGTGACTGTGGCTGTGAAGCCAGGCAGCTCAGGAGAGGCGTGGAGCGGGCACAGCACCAGACAAGGCAGACTCAGTGTGTGGCCCTGGGAAGAGCCCAGAGAGGGGGGTTTTGGGTGGGGGGCTTGGCCGGAACAGCAGGGGAAGCTGGGAACAGAGAGAAACCCTCTCCTGTGACTCAGCTCCTGCTGTGTAACACAGGACTTTGTTTCTCCTTTGTAAACAAACAAAGCTTCTTGCAAGAGACTACCTAAGACCTGCACTGACTTTTCTTCCCGACTGGAACCACCTACAAGATTCTGGATTTTAGACAGCCCCATGGGTGGAAAAGGAACAGCAGGGTTTTGTGTAAACACACAACCCAGCAATACATTAAAGACATATATTTAAGGGATATATGGCAGAAGTGAACAGAAGACATGGATGGCAGGGGGTATAATTAACATTTGATAGAATTCATGGGATCCTCTTTCTTCTGGAAGAAGTGGTATCTGGTGTAAATAAATTCAAATAGGATTTTCCCTGGTTTCAATTCCTGACTCTAAGTACAGGCAAATTCTTCTGCTGCCTCATTTTTGTGTGTGTATGCACCAGGTTAATGGGGGAGTGTTTGTGTTTCTTTAAGTAGCTGGGAGGTGGGTTACCACTGGTTTCCTTAATCCACGTACCTTGTTATCTTAATTAAAAACCAAAATCAGCTTTGATCTCCCTACAACTTTGTTGCATAACCAGCTTCATTTGCTATTGTTTAATCTCAGTTTGCTTTCCATGATGAAAAGAATTTGTATTTCACACTGAGCAGGAAGTCCTACTTAAATGTTTCCTGGTTTTGATCTCCTTAAAGGGAATTAAATTATGTTCCTGGTTAAAAAAATGCATGGCAAACAGATTAGTCACTAGACTTGCCAAACCATGAGCCAACAGGGCAGCAGGCTGGACACTCGGAGGGTGAAGTCGCTCCGTTCTCTTGCTTTTTAAATGTAAAAAGGACTGTGGAGATGGTTCAGATCTGGTTTTGACCCGCTTTCGCTGCAGTTTCTTGCTGCCTTTCCAGCCTGGCTTCTCGCATGAGTTCAACTGGACCTTTTCACCTTCTCCAGCCGTTCCCCCGTGCGGGGACACAGCAGGGACAGAGACAACTGCTCCGGCTGCTAGATGGGCTGTGGGAACTGCCCCCGCCCCTTCTTCCTGGGGCTCTTGACAGCTTCGGCTGCTGCGGCCCTGGAGATGTTGAGAACTACCAGGCTGGAGTAGCCGAGGAGCTGTGGCTGGTTTCTGCATGGCCAGCTTTTCCCCAGGCGCCGCTCCTGTGTGACCCTGCCTGCCCGGAGCTGTGCAGAGCCCTGCTCTGCCCAGGAGGGATGCCGCAGCCCTCGCTGTGCCCCTGGCGAGCAGAGCACCAGGCTCTGGGGCTGCCGTGCCTCGCTGGCACAGCCAGGCTCCTGACAAAAGCCGTGCTGAGACAATCCGCTGCTTTCTGCAGGAGTTTGCTCCTGATAATGAGGGGGAAAGCTTGCTAGGTTGCTGAGTGGCGTTTTAGGTCACATAAGAACATTGATCTTTGCCCTGCTCACCAAATGTGCTCCAGACTGTATCCCGGGGCTTACGTTTCATTTTGCACGGGATCCGGGGAGGTTTTCTTGTTGCCAGGTAGCCACACTCACAGCGTGGCAAAGCCCAGTAAAGCAAATGGCACTAACATATTTCTCACTATGCATACTATATAAATCCAAGGAACTAGCTGCCACATAAAGCACTCAGCTGCCTGTTTAGAACAGCGGAGGGGATCAAATTGCTTTAGTTCTTTCCCTCTTTGCCCTGAGGCAGGTAAGAATCAGCTTTTGTGACTCTGGGAGATGCCTCTGGTTTCCTGCTGCTCCCTGGCAAGAGCTTTTGGCATTTGTGGGGGTGACCCAGGAAACGCTGGTGCAGGGGGAAGGGAAGCTAAGCTCTCAGGGTCTGAAGTGTTCTTGCTTCTCATCTTACCACTCAAAGGAAGCAGGAAAGAAAATGTTGACACATTTTCCCCACCAGTTGCCCCACATAAAAACAGTTATCTGCTTAAATGGTAACGGAGAGGCTGCAGTTTGCAATGGGTTGTCTCCAAGTTAATCTTCCCCGTCTCCATCAATCGGTGTCACAGGAGCTAACAAGAAGCCAGAAAGAGACAGCAGGTAAAATTTAGCCACTTAAAATGGAAGTCAAACAAATGCCTCGTTTGAGTGTGTTTTAATTTTACAGGGTTTGCTTCCTTTACACACTCCCCTGCTTAGTATGTGATAATCTTTGCCTGCTGTTCCCTCCACTTGGTCCCATCAGCAGCTCGGCCCTCACAGTTTTCCCTGAATGGATTCTGTTTATGATTGTACCTCTTCCTCCCCTGCAGACCCCCCCCATTTCCATACTGTTATCATGCAGTTAGAACAGCAGCACTCCCGAAGAAGCTCTGGCAGGCCAGTGCCCTTGGAGATGCTCTGGGTCACACAGTGAGCCTCCCGAGATGTGCTGGTGCATGACTGAGCTTTAGGGGGCCAGCAAAGACCCAGACCCATTTACAGAGCAAGTTCTTCCCTAAATCACTGCCTGATACTGCAGTTTGACCCTGGGACAATTAATAGGGGGTAACAAGGTGAAAACAGTGTCTTGGGTGTCCCTGGGTAGTGGCCAGGCCATTGGCTAGTCCTGTTTTAGCCCTCCTTTTCACTGGTGTGGCTGCCCCCTGCCTTATTCTAGCGAGACCCTGCAAGTCCTAAGGCCCCGTGCAATTGCCCTGAGAGCTTATCCCTAAAGCCAGCCCTAATGGCAATTTGGGCCCTTAGGGGCAAACACTTGGCTACTGTCATCCTCCTGTGACGAACTTAGATGATGTGACTGCATGCATGCCTAATCTCGTGAGAGGAGCAGAATCCAGCACGCCTGAAAGAGTGAATTTTTGGCTACACAGGGCAGGAAAGGCAAGAGCACACACAGCAATTTTGTCTGCCTGTACAGCCTACAAATGCTATGGGCCAGCTGGACAAGGCTGCACGCAAATAAGAAATTTACACAGATATCTACCTGGCTCACAGACTCAGACAAGTATCTGCACGTACGAGTTCATGTGTACACAGCAGAACGATTCCAAGCCAAACACAAACGATCCCACTAACTCCAATGGGACAAAATTTGTTTGTGCAGTTTCAGAGGCCAGTCTGAAAACTTGGAAAGAATATTTTCCAGGCATTTGACCAGTTTCTGGATAATCTGAAAAATGGTATATTTTGCAGAGGTTTTTATAGCTATAGACACACCCTCACATATGCACATGTATGTATTTGATAGCTTTTAGCTGTGTTTTTTATTTGTTTTATCCCCATCTTACTCTAATTATAAACTCACTCTGGAATGTGAGGATTAAGGCAAGTTAACCTGAGTTTCTCAGAGTAGAGATTTTTTTGCCTACAAAGTGAATGGGAGCTCTTCTTTGGGGAAGGGAGGGTGCATTTTGCTTCCTACATACACTTAGCATCAGCAGTCTTTAGTTCTACTTAAATGTAAAGGAAACATTAGCAAGGAGGGAAGTGCCTTGAATTTTTTGAAGTCTATTATTAAAACATAAAACAAAAATATAACAAAAATCAGACAAAAGTTTTCATTGGGAACCACTGAAAGAGCCATGTCTTTTGGACTGTTCTTGGCAGGAAAAAATAATTTCTTCCATATGGTTGGGGTAGTTCCGTCGTGCAAGGGCTGTTGAAGTGGTGGCTCACGTTCTTTATGTTTGTTCTCTTGTGGTGTGGCCAACTGCCCTGCACCTGTCCCTGGGGGCTGGCGAGGGTGGCTGGGGCCAGTGACCCTCCTGGTGCCACCTGAGCCTTGGACTGAGAGGGCATCCAAATGCAAGGCAGCATCCTCCCTCCCCACAGGGGTGCTGTGCCTCAGGCTGGCAAGGTGTGCGTGCCTGGGAGGGATGATTTTAGTGCTGGGGACATCAGGCTTTTCTCCTCTGCCTCGTCTGGCTGGCCTGTGCTCCCTGGTGATGGCAAACAGCAGAGGTGCTTTGCAGCAGGGCAAGGAGACCAGTGACCCTCCCAAGGTAATGGGGCAGTGTCTCAGCCGTCAAAGGGTCCGCATGGGCACCTGGTTTACCTTTCTCACACTCACCTCAGTTATCAAAGCAAGCAGGACATGACTGTACTGTGCACTCCTCTTGGAAATACCAGAATAAAATCAAGGCTTCTGGAGACAGTTCCTCAAAAAGGAGATTTGAAAGAACGTGTGTGCTCCCCTCCATATGATTTTATCTCTGACTCACCACATGAAAATGCAAGATACCATCGGAAAGAATCCTTCCTTCTTTCCATGTGCTGTTTGCTTATTTGTTTCTATGTAAATGGGGTTAGGTTAGGGTTAGGGTTGGCCTGGTAACAGAGGCCACTGTGCTCCACAGAGTCCCCTCCCCTTGTCCAAGTGCACAGAAAAGGTAAAGTTAGCTCTTTGCTCATCCTTCTACTGGTGTGTTAGTGCTAATACAGTCACCTTGACTCAAAAGCTAAGACATTTAAAGAATTGTTTGTAGGAAGAAAGCACAGCTTAATGGATTGACCAGCGATTTATAGGTCAGGCACTGAACTTCCAGCTGTGGCTACCCATGGCTGACAGTTAGCACCCTCTGGCACGACTTTTGGGAGCCGAAAAAGCCCTGCTGAGCTTGGGCACAGTGTCGAACACGGGGCAGTCTGCTGGCCTCTGCTGCTGCCCCTGACTGGCGAGCCACATCCAGAGCACAAAGATCTCTGCCATGGCAGCCAGTTGTTTGAGTTAAAGCAGTGAAAGTAGGAAGGGAGTAGCATATGAGAAACAGCTTTAAAAAATGAAACAGCTTTAGATACATCTTACCAGGCATTTGATTAAGAAAAATAAGTAAATATATGGGGTGAGTTCAAATCAATAAAAATATTGGAAGAGGTGTTTTCCTTTCCCCTTCACTTTTGTGTTTATTTCCCTCTTTTTTTTTTTTTTTTTTTTTCCCCCCAGCTCTGTCTGGCAGAGTGAAAAAATAGATAAATTATACAGGGAGAAAAAGAAGGCACGAAGGGTGAAAAATAAGATTTTTTAAATGGGAGAAAGCACTTAAAAACTGGGGAGAGAGGATTTACCCAGAAATTGTTGTTTTAAAATAAGCACCATTTTTAATGTGAAAAAAACCCCAAAAAACCAAAAAAAAAAAAATAAAAAAAAAATACCACTCATAACAAATAGTTGTAGCCGCAAAATGAGATAGCAGAGTTGTGGTTTGGCTTTGCTTAGTACCTTTTATGCCCAGAAGCACATTCCTGGGGGTGACAAGGAGGAATTCTTGGCCCAGAGGTATTTGAAGGTGTACCTGAGGAAGTCGGAGCTGGTGGGGGACGCTGCTGCAATCACACGAGGCTGTGAACACCGAGTCTTTGCTGTGCACCCCCGGCTCAGGCGTGCTCTCGGCAAGGCTGCCGGACGCGCGGGGCGCTCTCCTGGCGCGGGTCGCACACCAGCACTCATCCTCAGGTGCGTGGGTGACGGGGCAGGTCTGTGCCCCCCGTCCTGGGCGGCAGGCAGGCGGTGCTGGGCGCCTGCACCCCCTCGGGGGATGGAGAGCATGTGGGGACAGCTCTCCTCCTTCAGCCCGAGGAGAGCACTGCCGAGTCCCACTGGCACAGCATGCCACCGTCCTGCTGATAGCAGAGCTGCACAATGGCCAGTTCATTACTGCAGCCAAAGCGCCTCGCAAAAGCTAGAGCCAAATACATTAAAGCATTAGAATCTCATTTTCTACAGCATTAACACCATGATGAATGTGAAATCTAATCCCTGCTGCCACCGTCAATACCAAAGAGGACAGCGCTGTGTGTCAGAGGTGTTGTCAGAGTCCCTCAGGAATTGTACACAGTGCCCAGAAAACCTCGTGTCTCCTTCCCCCTCCTCACCAGCTGCCTCTGCGGCCGGGAGGACACCTCACCTCCCAGTGAGGGACCAACAGTGAAACGGCAGGCACAGGCTGAAGATGGAAGCTAAGATTTTTCTTCAAAATTATTTTGGGAGTGAGCTGTTACTTGGAAGCAGAGAGTGAAGCTTGTGTTAGAACAGCTGCTCCAAGAACAGTAACTCTGCCTGGATGAATTTATAATAGCCACTTTAACTGGTGCCACGAAGACACTGAGCTTCCAGTGAGTAATTTTTCCACAGCCATGAATAGGTTAGGATGAACTTCAGGTATGTACTTTGTTTTTTATGATATAACCACCACAGCAAAGCTTTGAATCCCTCCAGTTTTACCCACAGGGAGTGGCTATGCTCATCTTTCTCTGATGGTTTTACTTAAAACTTTCTATATTCTGCACAGGAAAGGCTAAGAGATGTTATCTGGAAGACCTTCCCACCCAAATTCCACTCCGGTTTAAGAAAAAACCTTGCCATTGACAAAGGGTAGGGACACTGGACAGCTTCGAGGAGTTGGAAGGTGCAGAACTGTAGATGCTACAGAGCCTACTGGCCAGGTTCGCTGCATGTATCAAAGCCTTCTCTCAATCCTTCTTTCTACCTGGAAATTCCCCCATACAGGTGTGCTCTGTGGCTCCAGATCCTCTCCTGTCTTTATGCCTTTCCCCATGTGCTTCCTTCAGCTCAAGAAGGATTTTTTTCTCCATGTCGAGGAGAAACTTGTCTCAAGGTGCACCCCAATTTGCTTTACTTCCCTTCGCTTTTTGAATCTTACTTTTTATTCCTGTATTACCCCTCCTCTTTTCTTTCTCTTTCAGAGAGACAGAGTTCCAGGCAACACTTGGTTTGTTGGGCATTGTGTGGGAGGTGTGGACCACCACCACCACCTGATAGCTTTGGAGGTGGCTGTGCCGTTTGCACTTATGTTTCTGTTACATCCTCTGGGCTTTGCTAAATGTCACCAGAACCCATGCAGGGAGCGGGGAGTAGAACAGCCCCAGAAACTTTGGAGGCAGTGTGTCAAAATGAGTCAAAGCTGTGCTTCAATACCCAAACAGTACTGCCTAACTGGGCATAAGAGTTTGCAGACTCTGACAAGTACACCTTTATGGTAGTAAATAATCCCACTGCTTTTGCTGAAACTAGGAGGTCTCATCTCATGTCAGGCCTTCTTGTCATGTGCTACAAGAAATGGGAATTATCAAACTGGCTTGGATAAAGCAAGAACTGATTTTAAACTGAAGCTTTGTTGTGGCCCAAAGATTTTTTCCTAATTAGCTTTGGAAAAGCTGCTGTTAACTTTCATTGCTTTTTCTGTATTCATATACCTGAGGCTTTGCTGTGCATCCTGAAGGATAAGGATCAAACTATCAGCAGCAGGGTGATGCTTGTTACAATTCAGGCCTGCCCCAACAAAGGAGGGAAGGAAACTTTTTGATAGAAACACATTTTTGGTGCAGTTCTTGTATCTGTGGTTTGGCTTTTGGGCTTGGGTGCGACCTTCTGGGTGGAGCTCCTAGACTTTCTGGGGTCACTAGGGTGGTGCACACCAGCAACTGGAGACCATCAGCACCAGTGAGGATGAAGAGGGAATCTTCAACTCCCTGTTTGTGCCCTGGGTTGCCCATATTTCACGGCCTATCTCCATCTGATCTGTACATTCCTGCTAGGATACCTCCCTGAAAAGGCATACCTTGGTTTGTTTTGTGCTGCGCCTTTGAGGAGGATCCTCCTTACTGAGAGCGGCGTCTGCAGCCTGGCAGAGGGGAGACACACGCTGTGCTTTCCCCTCCACGATGCTCGGGCCGTTCCTGGCTTGTGCCATGGCCCAGGAGGAAAGGGCAGGATGTGCTCTGCCAGCACAGGGCCAGGCTGGCAGCCAGCGCCGCAGCCGAGGCGTCACCTCGGCGCAGGGACTGTGAATACACCACACATCGTTTCATTCTTGTGTCATAATCACAATGTCCCTATAATGTAGTTTGTTTAACTGGATGACTTCAGTGCTAAAAATAAGTGGATCTTGCTGTTTCCAGGACAACCACTATCCCAATGGCTTATCTCGGCGCCTCTCCTCTGTCAAAAGGATGTTCTAAACAGGGCTGGCCATGAATATTAAAAATGAAGCATGCACACAATAAAGCCTTCCCTGGGAAGAGCCCGTGTTTTAATGCTATACGTTATGCTAATAGGACAGTTGCCTCTCAGAGAAGTGCTTAATTCAAAAGCAGCCCAGTATGGGGTGAGATTGCAAGTAAGCAGGAATGTAATCTTTCTTCTTCTTCTTCTTCTTTTTTTTTTTCTTTTTTAAATTCAATCTCTCTCTGGTGCTTAGAGTGGCTCACTAGGCAGCACTTTCTGTCTCTAGCCCAGAAGTCCATAGATTGGAAGCTGCTTTCACACAGACTGTGTGCTCTGAGCCCCGCAGCGGGGTGGCTGCAGGGGCACTGGGAGCTGTGCTGGCAGGTGGCACCTGGTACAGGGACAGCCTGCCTGCCTCGGTGGGCATGAGGGACCTGCTGCCTCTTACACTGAGCCAGGCAAGAAGCAGCTTGCACAAACAATACCTGCCTTTTCTGAAACCAAAATTCAGCTGCTCTTCCCAACAGGAGTAGAGATGAATTGCTCATTTGGAGGAGTCAGGGAGATTTAAAAAAGCCTCCTAGCAAGGAAATGGTTGCATTATTACATGTCTGTATTCCTCCAGCTTTTTATTCTCCATTCCCTTTTTCTTCCTCCTTTCCTCTCAAACAAAGAAAAAAAGCCTTGAAGAAAAAATCAGAAGAAGCCTTCGGAAATCAAAGGGGCAATTTTTAACCTCTGTATCTGGACAAAAAGGAGGAGATAATCTAGACAGTAGGATGAGAGGAGGCTGCCTATTGAGCAGTAGAACACTTGCAAGAACTGGTGAGACCCGTGTCCAGATCATAGGTTTTGAGTGAAGAAATTGGTTCACTATTAATCAAACGGTTTGATTCCATGATTATAAAGAAATGTTCAGTGTTACTGCAAAACAGCAAAGTATTATACAAAAACAGCCACCACAGCAAATGTAGCTTAATTTTCTCCAACAGTATTTACTGAAAGAAAACAGCAAATTAGTTTAAAAATATTGCCTATTTATTTCTATCTCTTCAGTTATATTTTTAACAAAACTTCCTGTTTTACTGAAGGCACATTTATGCAGTAACTGGCATGAGAGCAGTGAGCTAGACCCTCAGATATTATACACTGACTAGGTTTCACTGCCCAGAATTTATTTTTAATCAGCTGAGGATCAGGCCTGTTGTTAGGAGGCCTTCTGAAAACCCTGAGTTGTTTATGAGAGCTGACAGCAAATACAACAGTTCAATCCTGATGCGCTGAACCCAGAAATTTTCAAGGTGACTAACTTGGCTGCAGGAGAGCTGTCATTTTATGAAGTTTGTAGGGAAGGCTTCAGAAAAGAAGTGGATCCTGAGCTCCCACTGAGACTTATTGTCTACTTCTTAATATTGTGGAGTTTTTTATTTTTGCTCTGAAAACTGTTTCTGACTCCCTATGGATATTTAATTTTCTTCAGGAAAACAGTGTAGCAAAAATACATGCCCTCCTTTGGTCTGAAAATATGGACTGCGAATCTCATATAAACAAAGTGACAGGATTTTTCTGATGCATTTCAGATTTGTAGTTCTAGCCCAACTTGAGCTCAGAAAGTGAAGGTATGTGAAAAATAATGTTACTTGGATGCTTTAAAATGTCAGAAAAGGCAAATTCCAGGGAGGTTCAAAGTCCTCTGGAGATAATGCATATCTCAGCTCAGTGGAAATATCTTACCTTGGCAGGTTGTGTCATGTCAGAGTAAATAATGCTGAAATGCATTAAAGAGTCTGAAGACTGGATCTGTCTTCAATAAGGAAGATCTGTATCACACCACTCTTCCCTTTTATCTGCATCGCTACGTTACAGGGCAATTCTTCTGAAAACCTCAGAAATGTAAGCCTAAAAAACCACAGTTCTGGGCAGACGTTCTTGAAGGGAGGTACTTGGTATAGCCCAGGCTGAGAGGAGGATGAACTCGGTGCTCTCAAGTGTCATTCCATGTCATTTCTTGCAGGGTGGGTGGTGGAAGGGAATTGCAGATATTGACATAGGTGGCGACGGTAGGAGGGTACAACTTTGGGCACAAAACTATCTTTTAATGTGCAGGCAAAAACTTCTGGTGCAATGTCCTTTGTTTTCAGTAAGCTTCTCTCACCTCAGAATAAGGGGGAGTTCTACTGCAGCAGCAGGACCATGACAAGAAGAGGTTTGCACGTATGCATACACACACACACACGTATGCACACACATACATATATACAGATATATAGGAATATTTCTATATGAATACAGAGGGAGTCCCAGCAACCTTGTGAGAGCCAGTCAGCTTCAGGAGGGACCAAGCAAATAAGAAAAAAGGATGATGACAAAGGAGGAGACAACATTGCATGTCATTCTGCCCCTCTACCTCTTGCCGAGACTCAGAGGGATTTGAAACAGCCCAGGTTCCCCCATCACTGAGCAAATGCTCTGTTCCCTCAGCTGATGTTAGTAAAGTCAACTTGCTTTTTTGGAATTAAGGAAAGAAATGCAGATGTTGAGTTGAACTGACAGCCCTTCAGGAAGTCTTAAAATCCCCCAACTTTCTTTAAAGGGGAAACAAGGTTTGCAATTAGTGAACTACAGCAGGTTTAAGCATCCAGTTGCTATTAATGCAATTATAGTTAAAGCTGTTTAGCTCTAGTGTCTTCTTTAAAAACTCAGACCCCCATTCCATTAGGCCCTTCAGTGCTTTTTAAATATTGCTTCTAGCACTCATTAAAAGGAAACAAAAATTGTAGATTGAAAATCCTGCAGATATGGCTCATATGCTCTGAAGTGTGATTGTATATGTGTCTGGGGTGGGGCTGGAAGGTATTTGAGAAACCTTTTGGTGTGTCCTGGAGTGTGCAGAGCTTGGTGCAGCAGAGCAGCAGCTCCACAAAGGCGCTGTGGTGACCCTGCTGTGCAAATCAATGCCCACCCAGACACGGGGTTGGTGCCCTGACAGGAGCAGTGCACACGGCAGGATTGTCTTCATGCTGCTGCCTCCAGTGCTGGAGCTGCAAGAACACCTGCTGTCTCTCTGCACCTTCCATATGGCAGGCACTTTCAGAATTACAGTGGTTTAACAGGTTCTACTGTTTCCATCTAAATTCCTCTTCTCAAGGGTGAGGAGTGACCCTTTGAATCTTTCAGCTGCAAATAGCAAAGAGAGAATCAGTGTCCACCTCAGGCTGCAGCCTTTACCCTCTAACCAGGCTGCACTTCGAGCCCTTCCCATCCAGTCGATTGTATCCACAAAAAAACGTAGGAAATGAAGACCTCTAAGACCTGGGACTAGCTGGGCTCAAGTGTGCCCGTGGGTTCGGTGATTCAGGCAGAAAGATGGAGAGAAAATAGTGAGCTTTGACATCAATTGCATGAAATACTGTGTGCAACAGCCACACATAGTATATATATATTACAAGAAATAATTATTTCTTATCAGTAAAAAAATGTTAGAGTGTTTTAAGTCCTCTGATGCTTAGACCATACCCACCATCCACTACTTGTTCTCACCCATTGTTCTTTAGAGAAAACAAGCTCACAGGAGTCCTCTCAATGGGTGGCTAATATTCGGGCCTAGGGCTTCAGTGGGCTTTGGATCCTTGCTGTGTTGCTGACATGATTTATGGTATTTACTGTTCTGATTGAAATGCCAAAAACATCCATCAAGCTGTACAGAAAGGCCATTCCATCCCTTCTCTCTCCAAATCATGTCTGAAGAGGTATTTTTGGCCAAGTATGCCAAGCAACATAGCACATAGCTGAAAAAAATGGGACTCCATACACAGAAAAAAAGGTTCATCGAGATCACAACACATACATCGTAAATAATAAGTTACTTTTCCTACAAAATGTGAAAGAAAACCCAGATAAGCTTATTTTGTTCCATTAATCTCAGCTGAATTCTGCAATTATTTTCCTGTAGTAAGTTTCCTGCTGAGGAACATTTATGGGTTCATCTCCAGGGCTGTGGTGGTGATCCCTGCTGCACTTTCTGTCTGTTAAAAGGGAGCTGTGAAGGGGAAGATGAGTGGTGTGCTTTCAAGGGATGTGTGAGATTTTACTTACTCACAAGTGGTGCAGATGAAAATGGAGGGTATGGACATGCCTGTGGTGTGTTGAAGCCTATTGGCAATCGATTTGGGAAAATGCAGGTTTCCAGATGTCTGCAAGTTCTGGTATGTGAGCTGTAAACCAAAGGTACAATAGTGGATGAGGTGTCTGCTCTCAGTGCAAACATTTTTCCTACTTGCGTTGTGCCAGGATGCTTTCCTGGCTTTAATCACCGCAAGGTGAGTAAAGTCTTGTCACTTTATAGGTTTGCCTGAAATTGAAAGAAAAGAAAATGTAGCAGACCAAAACCATTTAATCTGGAGCAAAGTTAAGAGAACGAGTTAATGAAAGAAAGGCAGTTGTTTAAAGGTGTGAAACTGCTGAAGAGAGCCAAGATACAAGGGGTTGTCCATAGATGTGGCCAAGTCAAGCAAGACAGGCTGGTGACTCGGGGAGGCTCCACCTCCAGTGTCATTCATAAACCCAGCCTGTCCCTGGGCAGCCACTCAGCTTTGATTGTGTCCTGTTTAACTTGGCCTTTGGATTACTAACTCTTCCAAAAGCTGGCTTTTTAGGTAGGTATCACACCTTAAAACATCTGATCCTCTTTTATAAGTGCAAAGTACTCTTTTATTTGATTTCTTTGTGCTGCCTGCCTGCATCATTTGGTTTGGGTTGGTCCTACCAGAGACAGGCATGTTTCCCACTGGCACAAAATGGTAGATCCAGAAGTCACTTAGCTGTCAGACTTGGACAAAAGTTCAAAAAAGGTTTGTCTCCTTTGCAGCATGCAGGCTTTAGCTGGCATCTGGAAGACAGTGGCAGAAGTTTACAAAAAAAAAAAAAAAAAAAAAGAGTGGAGATTTTCAGAATTTTCTGAAATTTCCAATTTCAGAACTGAGATCCAGATGCCAAGGCCTTGAAGGCTCTGTCAGGGGATATCCTTGGGAAAATTTGTTTTGCAGTGTTTTGGTAGCTGTATAGAACAAGTAGTATCGAATGTCATCAGCACCTAAAAAGTTGTTTACTGCTCACAAGATTATGTGATAAAAATGAAACTATTTCATTTTCAGTGATATTTTCCATGAATTTAACAAGGAGAGGTTCTATTAATAGCAAACCAAAAAGCACTTTCTGGAGCTCAGCACCAACACTGTGCTACTCCCAGAATTTGCAAACAGTTTTGAGCCTTTCCAATTTCTTAACTAAGCTGAGAAAAAGGAATATGAACTTAAGAGTAGCCAGCAACATGGGATGTTGCCATTTTGCGAGCAGTTTATCACCTCCTTAAGGTGGCTGCTCAGGCTTCTGGCTACCCATCTCTGAGCAAGGTCCACTGGCACCTCAGCCTGCAGGTGCTGAGCCGCAGCCCTTGGATGGACCATTGCCACCCCACTGCCACTGCGAGCTGTGGCACGGCTGTGACCTTGTGGCTGCAGCTCAGTGTGTCTGTCAGGTAGGTACTAGCTTAGCATTAAAACTGTCTTAGCCCTCTGCTACAGGACTTAATTTATATTGCCATGGCAGTGGGAGGAATAATCTTTGACTCACACTGATCTTGGCTCTAGAAACACCTTCTGGCTTGATTTATATCGACATAGTGGCAGGGTGCAGGGCTGCTCGAGGTGACCTTCCAGGCAGCCTTGCCTCCTGAGGGTAAGTTCTGTGCGGGCTCCTGCTCCCTCTGTCCTCATGAGGACAGACAGAGGCTGAAAGATGGCTTAGGAGCTCCCCGTGCAATATTCTTTCCTCGGGGGTCTGACCAAGCTTTCCTGCTGAAGCCAGGTGCAAAAAAACCCTTTTGCCCTGAGAGGAGCTGAGAGCCATCAGTGCAGAATGCTCAGGTCTGTGAATCACCACTGGTCACTTCTCGCTGCTCTTGTGGGGTGAGAAGTAGTGGCAGCCCCTGTGCCCCGGTCTCAAGTGGGAGCTGGGAGATTTCCCGCCCATGATGCTGTCATTCCGGGAGGGTCAGCCTCTGCCCTGCCAGCAGGGTCCGTCCTGCTCGGAGCTAACCCCGTGGAGGGCGGCAGCCTGCAGCAGGCTCTTGGAGACGCAGCCTGCCAGCACGTGTGGTTGAGCTAATCGTGTGGTTGAGCTAATCGTGGCAGAGGAGGAGCGCCCGAGGCTGAGTCGATAAGGTGAAGAGCACATTCCACAGCGGTAAATGAAAAGCCCTCGGCCAGCTGGGGCTTGGTGTCACAGAGCCGCTGGAAAGGGCACAACAGTGAGCTCAAGTACAGCCACCCCCGGGGGCCGGACTCTGCTGTCTCCCTGCCCTGGAGCAACCCGGGGTTTATGTTAGGAGCAGACAGCTGCAGCAAGCGCAGAAAAACTCAGGAGCACGCTGCGGACTGCTGAGGGAACCATTGCTGAAAGCTGAGGCACCCTTCCTCTGGGGAAGGGTGTGAACGCCTCCCAGTCCTGCCCTGAACCCAGCTTGCCTGTCCTGGTTCCTGGTTAGGGCCATAATTTGTGTGTAATTCCCCTCTTCCACCCTTCTTCCATGATGATTACAGATGCCTCCTTCCGCTGCTTATCACTGCTGCTCCTCTCCAGGAGGTGCCATCTACTACAGAGCATTCTTGAAGGTGGAAAGCTTGAGGGCAGCAGCCCTTCCCCTGTGCCACCTTCTGATGTCTCAGATCATGAGATTTTCAGTCACAATGCTCATGATCTGAGGACCAAGAAGGGTTGGTAGCTCAGCTGCTCTGGCAAACTGGTCCCCACATCACCAAAGCTGGCATCTGACCCTCAGGAGAGGAGGGACCTGTGCAGAGGATCCTGCCATGGGCAAGACAATGAAAGGGCAACTCTGTCTCAGACAGTCTGGAGGCAGAAGTTCAGACCTCAAGAATCAAACTAAAAGAAAACTAGCAAATAAGAAAACGTTACTTTGGCTTCAGCCAGGAACCCAGGACAGTAAATAGGAGGCTGGAAAGCCAATACATTCTACCCTGGGGGAATTGACTTGGTTTGAGCCAAAGAGAAAAGAAATTAATATAAAATAAAGAGTAAAGATGAATGTACAAACTGCCACGGCCATGATTGGCAGTTTGCATATTACATTTTATAGCATTCCTCTTCTCTTCCCTCCATATTTTCTTTATCCCCATTTCTCTGCTGACAGCTCATACACACGCCTTGCACTGCACAAATAAGTGCTCTGCTCCTCCCTCGCATCCTGCTTAGACTTCACACCAGTCCTTCCCAAGTTCACAGACCACCCCACCATCCTGGCTGCATGCAGAAGAGACAGCAGGTCAAGGTCTGAGTTGTCACAAGTCCACTGAAAAGATTTCCTGTCATGTGCAAATAAATCCAGCTCCTCTCCTCTGACTTATTTGGTTTTTACTGAATCCGGTCAAATCACGGTTTCCCCCTTCTCTTTCAATAAACAATCAGCCCGTGTCAACTTGATTACGAGCTGTTGATGCAGCATTGTTGAATCCAAGCCCTGAGTGTATGTTTTGGCATAAACAGCGCTATTTTGAGCTCGGTGTGCAAGGTGGCTTGCCAAGAGGCTCAGCTTTCCCAGCAGACCCAAGGTGTGTTGGAGGCAGGGCTCCCGCTGGCTGCCTGGGGCCAGGTCTGCACAGCCCAGCCCTGGCACTCGTGCCAGGGTCTGCACCACCTTGCTGCTCCTCCTGAACTGGTCCAGAGCAGGATCCCTGTAGGATCAGGTACACTGAGCAGGGAAGAGCACAAAGAAACCCTGTGCCACTTCTGACCACTCTGAGAGCAACCATTTGGCATATCAGCTCCCAAAGAGGTTTACTTTGCCTGCATGAAATTCATAGAACCCATTTATCTCTGTGTCCAGTGTGTGTTCCTGGTGTAGGAGCTTTGAGAGCCCTCAGCTGTGCAGAAGTTGAGGGGCAGGATCACCAGGGCAGGTACTCTCCAAGTCAGTTTGTTTACACTTAGACAACACAGCCTTCATGTCATTCCTCTCTTTAAAGGGTATTTATTTATTTCCAGGGCAATGGCATATCCCTATCCTCAATTTTCCTCTGGGGCTACTCATGCTTTTGGCATCTATTTTTCCTGTTACTGCTTTCTTTTGGATGCTCTGTTTCCTATGGATTCAGTGTCCATGGGGCCAAGTGTGTGAAACAAAACAGTGAGGGCACAGACACAAAAATGAAGTGTAACAAAATTTGGCTAAAGTGACTTCCCACTTCTCTCATGACATCCTTCTTGCAGACGCCTCTTTTCTCCATGTGAAGTGACAAACTTGCTCCCTACTAATGTTGGCAGCATGCAGATTCACAAACTGGCAGCCTACACCATTCTTTTTTTTTTTTTCTACCCAAATCCCCTTATTTCTTCCCAGCAGCGATGCCGCAGCAGCACGTCGGCTCTGGGCGGGCTGGCAGGCGTGGGCAGTGGCAGAGCCCGCTGGTGCAGGGCAGCTGTGCAGGGCGGCCATGCACGTGTGCCCCTGCACCAGTGCCGGGCTGTGCCTGTGCCGTGCCTGCCTCCCCTCGCTGGATTCCAGCGGCATTACCTGTCCTGTGCAGAGAGGAGCTGTTTATGCCACAGGCGTAAACAAATCACCGAGCGTTTGCAGTGACACGGGCTGCTCAGGGCTGGAGCTCAATCCGCTCTGGACAGGGACAAAATCTGCCTCTGGTGGGAGGTGGGTAGGGGCCGTGGTGCAGGGATGCTGCAGGGAAGGACACCAGGGCGAACATACAGGCGTCTCCTCATTAAGTGTTAAGTTGTGTTATTTACTCGTGACTGCTGGCACAAGCCAGGAGGATGTATTTCTTCCTCCTCCTTACACAAGAAGTTTGAACCAGTGAATATTTGTATACAGCTGAGGCAACCACACCAGCACCTCTTGTGTGCAGGCCTGACTCAATGGAAAGCAGTGGCTTATCGGTTCATGAGAGACATGTGGTGCAATTACCAAAAGGAATTTTAAAAAATGTAGTTGCTACACATTCAAATAAATACACATTGTTATCCCATGTTTCAAAGGAACAGAAAGGTACCGCTGATTTTATAAAGGGCAACAGGATGCCACCAAGTAACACCTGCACAGAGCTTATGTGACTTGGTAGCTGGTGTTGTTCTTTAGAAATACCTGGTGCAATTTATTCACTGGCTTTTAGATATACATGATGTAGGTACTGAAAAGATGAGCTAGAGTCAAGGGAGAGAAAGGGATAGTTTTGTATGAGTTACCCCAAACTGGAACGACTAACATTAGGCAAGTGAATTGCTCTTTACTGGTGTCCTCTTCTTTCTCTTGACTCTGAAGAGACTCCTAAGCTCAAGTTCAGACATAACTTAGACATAAATTGACATTGTGTGCATGAAGCAATTTTATTCCTGGTCTTTTGTGGAAGGTTTTGATGACCATAAACTTGTAACGTGCAAAACCTCCCTCATTTTTCAAACCTGTCCTTTTTTTCCATGTCTTTGTTGCCTGAGTGACACTCTTGTGTTCTGGCTGATTCACCACTCCTCTGGCTATTTCCCAGCATGAAATTGCTCTCAGTGAGTGATGAATGAGTGCTCTGCCTTAACTCTGCCAGAGCAAAGGGCACAGCTACAACACGTGCCACAGCTTTTGGAGTATGATGTATTTGAGCTTTTACAGAAATCTTTATTACCTCACCTTCCTTACCCTTGGAACTGAGCTTCTCATGGGCACTTTTCAATTCAATTTACTTTCTTAAGAAGAAAAAATAAAAGGTGGGAAGTCAAGAGTGATTCTGTTACAGTGATTTTCAGTTGGTGTAAAACCCAGCAGTGAGGTGAAATGGGCTGCCCAGCCAGGAGGAGAATTGGCACATTGTTGGACAAGCAGGGGAGGCAGTGGCATTCAGACTGCTTTCAGTGCAGCTGTAGGATTGCACCCATGACAAACGCTGTTTTGGAAACAAGCTGTCTTTACAACTCCTGTGTTTGCTCGTGACTGGAACTTGATATACAAAATCTGGCACGCATTTTTAAAAACAAACAAAATTATAGAAAGAAAAAAAAAGAAAAGAGACTGGACTTGTTTTCTGCTGTTGTAATAACAACAGGACCGAGTAAAACAAAGGAAACAAAGTCCTCTGGTATTCAGTGACAACAGCTCCTTAACAAAATCTGGATGAGTTTGTTGCTCTTGAAAGTCCAAGGCAGGTCTAGGCTGGGTGGAAAGCGAGGGGAGAAGGCAGCTGTAGAGGAAGAGCATGACCAGGCTAAAGCTTTTTAAGGTGTCAGATCAGTTCTTGGCGCAGCTGCCGATCTTGTATCTGTGCCCCTCATCTGTAAAGGTGAAACACATTTTGAAGCTCTTTAGGATCTGATGTCAGAAACAGCCCTAGGTGTCTTTGAGTGGGGAAACCTGGCCATGGAGAAAGCTACTGTGCTTGAGGGTGGGTGCAGAGGTTTATGCTGTGACGCTGTAATTAGCAGAAAGCTGCTCATGTTCTCTAAAATGCATTTACAAAGACTTTGCATGGCATGTGTCTAAAAACATGGATGCAATTTTGCCTTTCGCCCTCCAAAAATGAAGTGCAGGGGTCATTCGTGTGTGTGACTGGATTTTAATAGCCACAAACCCCCAGGATTTCGGTTTACTGTAGTAGAAGTGGGAAAGAAGAAGCCTGTTTAACAAAGAGCACTGATGGACCAGTTAAGCATCCTTCGCTTAAAAACTAGTCACGAAATAAACAAAGTGAGAACAATCTGATTCACACGCAAATTTTTGCTGGCTAATGGTCGTTTGCATACCCTAGGCTATCTCAAAGCACCTCTGAAACATTAGAGCAAAGCATTTTGCTGATCAGGACTGGTCTTTTCCACCCTTTCCTGTGCAGGTAAGAGGCATTTGCCCGCAGAAAGATAAACTGCAGTTTGCAGCCTCTATCGAATGAAGAATCACAGCCTCGGAGGGGAGCACCAAATGCTCTGACAGCCACACAGTGCTTAAGAGGCGCAAGGACAGTAGCAAATGACTTTCTAGCGATCATCCATGCTTTGGGCAGGGTTTTTCATAGGTCTGTTCCTGATGTTGAGCCCTGTGCTTGAATGTTCCCTTCTTCTCCCACAGGTGACATCCTCTGGTGTCATGACGGGGCTTTTCTGTCCTGGTGGTGGCACTGATGGGTACCGGCTGGATCCAGCTCCGAGGGAAGCAGGTGCTGGCTCAGAACTGCCCACCTCTGAGCCAGGGTGCCCTTGGCCAGCATCATCCTGCTGCACTTCCCTCTGAATCTCAATGAGCACCCTGGGATGTCAAGGGCAGATGGGATGCACTGATTACTTGGATTCTTTCTATTTTGGGGCATGGAAAGCAGTTCATTTCCCCATTCTCCTTTCATGTTCACACAATGCTTTACACAGATCTCCCCTGCCATATTTATCTGCCAGGCAGGGTAATAGAGAAGCACCCAGGGAGTCTCCAAGGCTTTTGTAGGGGTTAGGTTTTGCTGATCTGTGACTACAGGGAGAGGCAGCATGTGTAGCTAATCCTACGATACAATAACCAATCCTTCGTGGTGGATGTCAAATTTACTAAATGCATGATTGTTTATTGTTTGCCTGTGTAATGATGTGCGTGGGACTTGGGCCAATTTGGAAATATTAATAAACATGACAGCATTTCAGTATTGCACAGAATCCTCCCATTACTCCCAGGAACACTAAGACAATATGTTCATCGACGGAATGAAAGGGAGTTCTCTTCTGAAATTAAAAAAAGGGCTTTCTATTATCTAAGTTAAATAGCAAAACAGTTCACGAGGTTATTCCCACTGGCACACTCTAGCTGCAGGTGGGTTCATTAGCCTTTTTCTGATGTAGCCAAATTAGAGCAGTGTAAGGGACAAGGAAGCTGACATTAGCCTGTGCTATCACTGAAAGGACTGCTTGTCTGTGAGGGGAATGAGCTAGTGATTTACAGGGCATTTAGCTCAGGCAAAACTGAGCAGTCCGTTTTATCTCAGCCTTTTCTTCCTCGTGGACCAGGAGCCTTTTGGCTCTTTTATTCCTCCAGGTCCCCTGTGCGAAGGTACGCCAGTGTTGCCAACTCTGCAGAGGAGGATATTCAAAAGTAACCACGTGTGAATGTTTATTTTCCAAAATCAGACTGTTTGACCTGCACCAGGCAAGCTCCCTCCTGCCCTTCCAGCTTGAGTCTGTGACATCACAACTTTTTGGTAATGGCCTATTAATCACCTACTGCCTGATGCTGTGAATTCTGTCTGGTTTCCTCCAGGATACTTCATCATCTGCAGCCAGGACTTGGACCAGGCAGGGATGCCTCCATCCAAGCTCCTCCAGATGCTGGTGCTCCGAGCTGTGCCAGAACTGTGTGATTTCTGTGCGTGCCATTAGACTGGGATGATGAACAGCTTGGCTGTGAGCACGTGGAGTGCAAACCCTGGTGGAACCTGGCTGGGGGCCCTGGCCAGCCAGTGTCCTCACTGCCGTGCAGAGCTGCCATCTGGCAGGTTGGACCTGGTGTCCTCACCACTCCAGCTTCCCAAGCCAGTGGCCTTTTTGTTTCCTTTTAAATGAAAACAAATGTTAACTTCAGCCCCTGGACAATGGCTACTATCAACATCTCTTTGTGCAGAGGTTACTGGGATAAAGCAGCTTAACTGCACACCACACAGGACCCAAAAATGGCTCCAGTGGGTCAGCAATGTGGTCTTTGCAAGGGAATGCAAGGAAGAAAATAATCCCACCTCAGGGAGCAACCAGGCAACCAGGCTGCCGTTTGTGGTGCAAAGCACACTACAAAGTACTCTGTGCCAGTGGGTGCAAGGTGGGGCTCAGTCTGTTTGTCCCCATGGCACTGCCTGCTGCATCCCAGGAGCCATGTGGGATCCCACTGGTTCATTTTGCAGGAAAGGGGCTGCTGTGCTCCCTACTTCCCATCCTGCAAGACTTGCATTTTGAGGACCTTCATGTGGTATTAATGTGATGCACGTATTTCTTATTTTGACTGACTTCATAGGGAAAAAGATACAAGGAGAATCCAGTTAGGTACAACTGGACAAAACTTGGATGAGGTCTGTTTAATAGTAATGACCAATTTTCCCCATTGCCAGTGGTGTGTCCTCTGGCAATATGTTCCTTCTCCATCCTTTTATTACAAGGTGGTCAAAACTTGTGCCCAGGAGCAGCCTCCATCTGTGCCATAGGATGTGTAGCAGAAAAAAAGAATATTGAGACTGAACCCAAATTTCTGGGAAGAAGGGCAACTGCCTCTTCTGGCTCCCCTTGTTTATGTCCCTTCAAGACACAAGAAGAGTCCTGGATGTTATAAATGAAGACAGACCACAGCAGCTGCTTGTGCAGCTGAGGGTAGAGAATCAGGGCAAAGCTCACACCTGGGATTTTGGAGGGATGGTGGAGAGGCAGGGGCTGTGGCTGTGGTGCACACCTTGCAGGCTGCAGTGGCATCGAGTGGCTTTACCACTTGCAACTCCTCCTTGAAAAATGCTGCCAGAAGAAGAAAGGCTCCTTTCTTTTCACCTCAGCCCTGATGAATCTTTCAGGGAGTCACTTTCCAGCATGGAGAGTGCCATTTTCCTCCAGCAGTTTGCTGCAGGGATTTATCAGCTTTTTGGCTGTCCTGACACAATCACATCTGCCCCTTCAGCCTTTCACCAAGGGCCCATTGACCCTTTTCTGGTATAATCACCTCCCAGGTTGACACTGTCCTGCTTTTCCATGAGGAAGGCAAAATTCAGGCTCTGAGAATTCAAGCTACAGATCCAAACATAGTAGACACAGCTGTCTTCCTTGCTTCTTCCACAACATGTTTTGTTTAATTTTATTGGAGAGCATTTTGTCTGAATGACTTTAACTTCCAAATTGTCTTCACTGTCCAGGATCATCAAACCCCCCTCAGTTGCCTGCCTGTCCCACAGTCACCTACAAATTCTGTCAGGAGTAGTAGCAGTTCTTTCCAGATTACTGGAGGAATATGCTGTAAAATGTCAGGTCTAGGAAAGGTGCCCAGGGAACCCACCAGAAGTGCTCCTGTGTGGGCCACCTCCATTAGTGCCAGTCAGCCATCCAGCCCCTCCACTGTTTTATACGTTGTCTGGAGCTGTTGCAATAAGTTCATTCTCCCCAGAAGTGCAGTGTGGGTCCCAGTGGTGCCTAACCCAGGGATTGCCTCCACGCAGCTACAAGTACCAGTCACCTTTTATCAAACCAACAGAAAATTAAGTGAGACCTGTTTTCCATGAAACACTGTTAAATGGCACTGATGCTCTCTCTCTTTGATTTTTGCTGTACTTGAATCCTGTGTCATCTTCTGTGTTGTTTGGTCTGGAGTTCACGTCAGATATTTCCACTTTGTCTTTTTCAAAACCTTGGCATACACTTAGACCTTTTCCAGTCCTCTAGAAATTTGCTGGCACCCCTGGGGTTATTAAAAATGAATGCCAACAAGCTAAACATCTCCCAGTCTTTAAGTATTTCAGGGTATAAGTTATCTGCACTTTGTTATTTAAAATTGTTTATCCTGAACAGCTGTTGTCTGTCGTTCTTCTCAGCGATGCACTGGAGAGCACTTTATCATCCTTGTGTCATCTCAACGTATCATCTATTTCTTTTCAAGTGCAGAACAAAAATATTAATCAAACTATTCTGCATTGTCATTAGCTGTTTCACCAGCTCCATCTAGAAATGAGCTAATACTGTTGTAACAACTCATTTTTCATTTCTTAATGGATAACTTTATGGGAACTGTTGAATTTATGTATCTGCATGACAATTGGCTGAATGCTTCCTGACTTTTGAATATGTGTAATCAACATTGTCTTTTAGATACATCATTCAGATATATAATTTGCAAAACATAAATTATTCAGGATGTTGCTCAGTCACACAAATGAAAGGGTTTTCTTGTCGGGGTCATTCATCTCCTCTAGATGAGGTCTAAGGCACAAGAGATGCTGCTCTTTTTGTTTTTACTAAGTCCAAGTTAATTGAAATATAAAATATCCATCCCCACACAGCAATGCTGCCTACAGAAAGGGGATAAAGCCTGATCAGAGAGATAAGGGATTATCCTCAGGTTCAGGAGACACAGATTTTGTTGCTGGCTCTGTTACTAAGTCTCCTCAAAAAAGTCATTCACCAGCCCCAGCTCTCCTGCCCAGTAACTGAGATTCAGTGCTGCTTCACCTCTTCTAGGAAGTGCTCAGAGTCTGGGAAGAAGCATATCTTCCCTGAAGGAAGCCTTCTGCCATCAGAGGGCTTTAGAAAATACTGAATGGACAAGATGAGCACTTGTTTTGTTCTTTGTTTGCCATTTACCTGGCCATTCACATTTGGAACATTTCATTTAATAGTGATTTACTTCTGGCTTGAAATTTCTGGAAAAGCTGTCCAGTGCAAAGCTAGGACTTCAGGGCAAGAAAACAGAATCAATACTTGTTGATTTTTAATAAACTCTGTCCCCAGAAAGTGGGGTTTAGACCCTCACAATTTCCAGTCTCTTCTCCCTGCAAGTGAGTGGAGTAGGTGGAGAGGAAAGCTGAAACCAGGAGGGATCTCTACACAATATGTGATTTGTTCTCTGTGGAAAGACCAGCTTTGGTTCAGACTGCTCCAGCTGGTAAAACTTTCACTCTGCAAATTCAGTGTGAAACCAAATGTGTTTCTTGAAACAGATCCTTGGAGGACTTTCAAAGACCCCGGCGGGTCAGATGTGTCCAATTAGTGAGGGCCTGTGACAGCAGGGGAGAGCCCCGAGGGCAGGGTGGGGAATCTTCCCTGAACATCTTGCCTGCACCAGGCTGAACTTCACTGAGGTTACCCCGTGGGTTAGGGCACAGGGAGTTCGTGGTGGGGTCTTGGTGGCAGAGGATTGCAGGAGCAGGGCTGACACAGGCTGACCTGTCACAGGCTGTCACCCCTGCTTGTGTGTCTGCCTGCACACCTTCACCTAGAGCTAGGAAATGGGAAGGGAGGGACATTTCTACTCCTAACATGTTAATGTTTCTGTCTTTGCTGGCTGCTGTTTTGTAAACATGTCCTTTCACAAGGTTTTTCAGCTTGACTTCTCTTTAGCCACACTCTCTATCACCTGGGAAGGTTTTAACCCTTGTAGTATATCTTACTGCTTTCAGGAAAGCTCAAAAACAGGTTTAGAGTCCCTGCAGGCTATGAGTTCAGGACCCTGTCTTGGAGACCAGTACAACTGGGGCAATAGCCCTTATACTGACCATAAATACAATCTTTCTCTGAATCTTGGATCTTTGGATCAGCTGTCATTACAACGCAAGGACAGTCCAGACTTTCTCTGATGGTCCTTGCTCACGTGCAAGGCTTGAAACATGACTTCTACTCATTAGTTACAGCCTGCATGCTGGATGTCTCACTGGGTAAACTAACCAGGAGAAAGTCTCCCATAGAGACAGAACCCGGGGCCTTTCGCCGAGAGGTTCTTGGGGCATTTCAGAGCTCAGCTCTGCTGTGGAGAGGAAAAGCAGGGTGTGCAGTGGCTGTGGGCAGCTGGGCACAACTCCTCCTGCTGTTACAGAGCTGGGTAACAGCCACACAGAAGCAGAGATAGGCTTAGTTGGTAATGCCCCAAACGAGAACTTAAGAGAGGGAAGGTGACCTTGGTTTAGAGGGTGGAGACCTCTCAAGCAGTGTTGCTTTCCAATATTACTGGGGACAATCCCCAGTCATTTTCCAAGCTGAAAAAAGGGAAAAATAACACATCCCTACTGACTTCTGAAGGATATTGGGATTCTAGGCATAGTATGAAAAGACCTAGCCCTCTAAAGTGGGGATCATGTTGAAAACAACATTGAAAAAGAAATTATCCACATTTACCATCTACATTTAATTATCTGAACCTTATCTTTACCAAGTGCCAACGTTCAATTACAAAAAAATCCCTGGCCAAGCAATTCCTCAGTCCTGTTCATAAGCAGCACTCAAGTGCCAAGGAGCAGGGATGTACTGGAGCTGCCAGTAGGACTACTTTAACAGCAGTGTTAATTTTGCAATAGCTGCCAGTGACATAGGAACTACTCCAGACATGGGGTGTTTATGAGCTGATTTATGAACTAGAGTAGGATCACAGCAGCTATCCATGCTTTGGGTAAGCATACAGAGGATGATGGCTGCCTCAGCCTCAGCCCCTGCAGATGCACCTCGCTTCATAGCTTTCTGTTAGCAGAGGAGAGGAGAGGGAATCAAAGTGCAGGAGCCCTTGAGGAAAGGATGAACAAGGCTTTGCATTTTAGATGGGCTTTAGGTTAGAAAAATAATAAAATCCGAGCATTTTAATAGAAAGATCAGCTCTAATGTTGGTAATCTAGACAGACAGCAGAGGGATGAGGAGAGACATAGGGAATGTTTGATGTAAAATCAAGGTCGTGCCCTGAAAATCAGACACAGACGTGGAGAGAGGTATGTGAACCATTAAAATGAAAGGAAACCTGAGATAGTTGCTCCACCAGCTGCCAAAGACACCACGCTCTGTTTGTGCATGCTGCAGCCTACTCTCCTCCACTTTTGGCACCGTGGCCGATGCCGCATTGTGGTACCATCAGAGGAGAGGAAACCCAGAGGATAAACCAGAAGTGACCTAGGAACGTACTGTAAAAATTCCTTTCTACTCATTAATTGGATTGGGGAGAGAGGATCCAAAGCTCTCAGTGGAAGGGAAAGTCCTGGCCCAGGAGCTAGGGGGCTGAAGCCCTCTGCTCGCTTGCTGAGCTGACACAGAGAGCTCCTCTCCTGCTCTGAGGCACCAGCGAGCAAGGAACTGCTCTGTCCTTATGTGTAACCAGGCAGAAGTGTCTTGGGAGATGCTGCAGGAGTCCACTGTGGCTCTTTTTGGGAGTGTTAAGCTGCTGCAGAGACCAGCAGACTCTTTACATGCATGTACATTTCTGGTGGAGCATAAAAGCTCTGCTCCTTCTCATTTGTTTATGCCCAGGCTGAATCTGAGTGATCCTGAAGCTGATAGCATTTTTACTGCTGGTTTTCACCGGGTGCTGTGACCTTCATTATCTTTGAAACATCTGTTGTTGTAGCACCAGCCTTCACTGAGCTTTCTGCTCTCAACTCCCAACATGGGAAACTGACTCCTCCAGCTTGGTACCTTGGTCCAGCCTCCCTATCCCCTCTTGGCCTGCCTCTGCTCCAGTGGGTGAGGGTGACAAGCTCCTGACAAGGACAGAGCAGACTCTCAGGAGGGCACTTTGTACCCACCAGACACTTGCAACTGCACCTGGCCTTGATGCCCCACTGCAAGGACAGCAGTAGATGCTCTGGGAGAGAGGCCCAGGCTACCCACTAAGAGAAAGCCAGGCCTGTTTGTGCTTTCATTACTGCAGGTGATGCTTCTAGGTTCAGAGCTGTGCAATCAGCAGCAGAGTGGCTGAGCCTTGTGCCTCTGCCTCCTGCAGCTCTGTGCTCCCTGACAGGACCATGGATGCTCACCACATCCTGACAGCACGGGTGCTCACCCAATCACAAGCAGCTGGAGTGGAACAAGGTTTCCACCCCTGACTTCCAGACAGACAAATCCAAATCCATGTGCAAAAGGACAGAGCATGGGAGGGATGGCATTCAGTCCCCACAGTGCCATCAGAGACAGAGGAGGTGCTCTTGAGACACTGAGCAAGTTGCAGAGTGTTTGTTGTAAGGGCTGGAGAACCACTCCACATCAGCTGGGAGCATTCAGACACAGTCTTTGGCATGTCTTGGCTGGAACAGATTCTTTGGTACCAGGGCTGGGAGGCAGGAAGGTGGCAGGTGGGGAAGGTACCACCCTTGCACCACAATAACTTCCTCAGTTCCCCATCTGTCACTGTGTGTCCCAGGTGTCACTGAGGGTGGCTGGCTGTCTACAGCCTGAGGAAGTCTCCACGGGAAGGCAGCCAGCAGCACTGCCTGCAGCGGAAGGACAGGCTTTTCCAAGGAGCACCAGGATGAGGTTTCTTCCTCTTTGAACTTGGTCATCTAAACAACAGCTCTGATTAAAACCAGGAGCTGTTGTACACTCTGCCGCATGTGGACATCAGCCCAGCTATCTGGGCAACAAAATAAAAATTAAGATACTTAACTCTGAGCATCTGTTTTCTTGCTTTGTTCTTCTTTTTAAATTTTGGCCGAGTCCCTGGGAGATTGGACCATTTTCCTGACAGGTCAGCACAACAAGATGCCTTAAAGCTTTCTAAAAATTGGTTCTTGTACTTGATGATGGCCCAGAAAGCCTCTGGGGATGTACAGTCAGCATCCACCCTTTTTGGGAAAAGGAGAAGTTGGAAAGGGGAGAGGCCATGGTTCTGATTTGCTTGGCTTGGCTTCGCTCAGGCTCACCAGGCTGTGCCTTATGCTGCAGCCACGTGATTTGTGTAGCTGTGACACAAAATCATAAATCAATCCACTTGGGCTAGAAAAGTTCACGAACCCTTACTGAACTTTTGGACGAACGTGGGTCGAGTTTCAGGCTCATAACGAAATCTGAAACCAGGCAAGCTTCAGAAGGATTTGCGTTTCATTGCAACCCTTTTGTAGAGCTTTACTAGAAAGGTGGTGATCAGGAAAATGCTGGGTTTGGTTAAGAAAAAAGGTGTTAGCATGAGAGCCTTTAAATAGAGCAAAGCTGACGGTATGAAACAGTCATACTAACAGTGGAAAATGGTTATTTTTGAAAACTGCCTCTTTTACAGACAGGACTTATCTTCATTTCACAGAATTGTCCAGCATGGCTAAAAACACCTGCTGGGAAGATCTATTCCAGCATATTTTGCAGATTTTCAGAGAGGTTTCAAATCTCTTATGCTTAAACCTATTAAATTGTGGTGATCTGTTTGAAAACTCCTGCTTTAAAAACAAAACAAAAACCAAATCTCATTTCATAGGCATGGAAGTTTCTCAAAACCATCTTAATGCAATGCTAGCAAAAGATTTCGAAGAACATTGTCATTTTCAGACAGCTCAGAAATCATCTGTATTCCTCCCTTAAATCTGAATGCAGAAATGAAGTCAGAAAGGGCTTCCTTGTCAGGTTCACTATTGCTTTTCTGGCTGAGGGAGGTCAGGTTCTCCTGCTGCATCTCCCAAGATGGCAGATATCTTCAGTGGATTAGTTTGAGTTCAGATTTTGAATAAGCCTTTGCAGTCTTGCTTATTGTAAGTGGGCCAGGCCGATAATCAGGAGATTTTAAGATAATAAGGTTTCAGGTCCAATTTATTTGCCCTCTTCTATTTGAACCTTCAGGTTTCATATTTGCAACCTTTTCCTTCCCAATGCACAGGAGTAAGAAAGCTGAGATCCTTAAGAACTCATGGGGCTATGCAGCCAATTTTTCAGGAGAACACTAGAAACACCATGGCATTTTCAGAAAAAAACTCAGGAATTGGCATCTGTGCCTCCGGATGACTGAGTGAGGCTCTGACTCCACCAAGCTTTTGCCTGGATAAAATCTTGCTGGAGAATAAACTCCCATTTGTGCTATAAATGATAGCAGCAGGAACAAGAACAAGATGAAGGTAAATCCTGCATTTCGTAATGGAAGAGTTTCTGCTCCTCAAAATTCAGAGTCCTGTGTGCATGGGACTTTCTGAATGTGTGCATGTGTGGTCCACAGCTCTTTGTTATATACTGTGATTTCCCCACTCCTCTGCAGAGATAAATAGGTAGGAGGCAGCTGTTTGGATAAGTCAGCAGCAGGCGATAAGATTATAACAAAGCCTTTGGACAGCAGTGGAAACTTCCGATGCCACACGCAGGGTTTTTATCTGGGGTCTACAAATTGTCTTTGTTTCATTTTAAAGGCTTAACTTAGCTCATCCTCAAAGCAAAATGGCCTCATCCTTCCTGTCATCTTCCAAGATAGAGGAAGTGGTGAGATGTGTGTGTGTGTTCCCTGTCACTTGATATCACCTTACACTAGAGCCTGGAAACAGGCTTTTAAATCAGCATTTTGGGTTTCCTTTCCTTGTTTCCCTCTGTCTTTGGTGGCTTTGGCAAAAAGGGCCTCCATTTCCTCCTTTGCTGCGCTTACACAAACTGGAGGATTCAGAGATAGTGTGAAACGAGCCAACTCTGATGGGACCTAGGCACAGCCCTTCCTCTCCCTGTGAAACCCCAGTGCAGGCAGTGCCCACATGCCCTGCCCTGGTGCCAGGGAAATTCCACATCTGTACGTGTAACCTAAAAAGCCTGAAAATCACTGGGCAGCTACTGAGGTGCTAACTCAGCCCATGCTTGTGGACTGGCTGGCAACTACCTATCTCTGCAGAAGCAGAGGGGCTTTGAGCACAGCCGTGTTGGCTCATCAGAGAAGGTGAATCAAGAGAACTAGTGTCAGAAAACTGATTGATGGAAGAAATCTTTTAGCTGGGCTTTTCAGAATCTGGGGGTGTGCATGAACAGGTTGGCTTGGTAAAATCAGAGTTGGGTACAGGCAGGTCTGGAAGTCCCATGCACGGCTGTACCAGTGATGAGCACTCCTGCCCTGTCACTGAGATCATAGAGCAGCTAGCAGCACATAACACGGAGCAGTTCCTTAAAAACGTTTAAATATCAAAAGAAAGTAGTAGCTTGAGTTGTACACTTCCTCTGGCCCTAGGGACCAACGTGACTCTCCTGAGGTACAGCTATTGAATCTCTATTAATTGCAGTCGAATTAAGCACAACACTACCATTACTTTCAGTGAGGTCAAGGCAGGGTCCTTGCAGACAGTGATCCATTAAGCCCTTTATGTGCTGGCCAGGCCTTAGGAACTTGGCCTGGTATTCTTGTTGTTCATTCCTTCTGGCTGCTGTTAATCAATTAATATGTGAAATTGCAGAGTCAAATGGAGACTGGATATTAATATAGAGTGTGCACTGTTTCCCTGCAGGAATTCATGTAAAAGCTGTCATTAGCATCATGCATATACATGAGTCCAACAGAAAGCTATTAACTTATGTATTCATCCAAGCAGGCTCAGTAAGTGCTTTACCATCAACAGTCTTGCTGCACTTGAAATTAAATGTGTGTCAAGGTTCACACTTCCTGGGCTAAGAAACTGAACCAGAATAATATTACCAGATGTTAGCAATATGTGCATGTGGGAGGAGAAGATCACACCTGAGTCTAGTCAGTACTGAACAGTATTTGTAGCCTGGAGCTAATAATCCAGAAAAAAAGCCACTTTTAAGGAGCACAGAATTAGTGTTCTCTGCTGATGCCTTTCCCTCTCAGTATGCCCAAATGGACTTTCTGGCAGAGTATTTAAACACTGACTGTGTTGAGTCTGACCTGGGGCACTCAGGAACCTGCAAGGACTTGCAGCAAGACAAAGCCGTTTAAAGAAATGTCTCTGGCTGGTGCAGAATGGCCTATTGTCTCCACCTTCCTGCTGCAGCCCATTATCAGGGGATGGAACAACAATTCCTGCTCCCTGTCCCTGAGACAATCCTCTGGTTAGCAGTATTGAAACTATATTTGAGGCTGCTGCTTTAAGCTGGCTTTAGTTTCCAAAGACATATTCTCTTTTTACAACACAATCATTAGTTGTTTCACAAAATTACCGACAGAATAGGTAACGGATGTTCCTATTCAGGAAAATAGGAAATTTAAACTCTGTTGGGGAAAAGAGCCTGCTCTGGTCTGAGATCAGATTTCCAGCTGTAAAAGAGAAAGCTCTGTCCAGAAGAGCATGCTGGACTTACCAAGTGGCAGAGATCCACTATGATCCCACATTGCAGCCCCTTGGTGTCTGAGGGAGTGTGCACAGGAATCAGGGAAGCAAGTGTCACATTTTGTAAAAGGTCCAAGAAGGGGAAATGCTATGTGGGAGCTGGGAATTGCCAAACATGACTCTTGTTTAATAAAATAAAATAAAATAGACTAATAAGACAATCTGGAAGCAATATGGCCAGTGAAACATTTGGACATTTGTTCTGGGGAAAAAACTTAGGAGTAATTTCAAGGGATGTAGTATGAGAAGGGTGACCAAACCCAGCTAGATTAGGAAGTCAGTACAGACTAAGGCACAGGAGGATCATGTCATGCTTAACTACTCTTCAGGAATCCTTTGAAGATACCACTGCCATGACAGATAAGGGCAATTTAGTGGGTAGCAGAATATTTTGATTTTCCAGAAGCATTTGACAGTTTTACATAGAGTAGATTAATGACTTTTGTACAAAGACATTAAAGGGAAGATAAAACAGTGACTGGAATGGAAAAAAAAGCTTAAAAATAGGAGACAAAGTTTGGCAGAGGATAGAAGGAAGCGTTTCTGACTGTTTCTAAAACTGGCATCAGTTCTATTTATAGTGGACCCAATGATATTTGTGTTGAAGCCAGTGGCAGTTTGCCACTGAGATCAGATTTGCAGGAAGACAATGAAAATGGGTGGTGTCCTGCTTTGATCCATATACCTGTTCAGAACAGCCTAAAAATGGGATAGTAAATCACCTTATGTATGAGCTGCAAACAGAAAACCTCTGGAAGTGCTGCTGCCTTCACTTGGAGGAAAATGGGTCAATAAAGTCAAACCCTATGAATTCAAAATTGGTACTTGTCTTTAATGTGAGTAGAGTCAGGTTGTTTGTTCAGCAGAAGGACATACAGATTTCCCACTTTTCTGGCTGGATATGGACTCCAGAGTTGTGTGCTAAATCCCTCCGAGGTAGAGGTGTCTTTCATGTAACCTGATCCTCTTCTTCTTCAAGGATATTTTCTTGGTCAGACCCATAGATCTAGACCTATGTAAGAGATCCTAAAGGTATTCAACTCATCTCCACTGAGTATCTCTAAATTTGCATTTGCACTTGATATATATGCATTTGCACTCATGTTAATTTTTGGACACAGGACACAATCAGACAGTATATCACTTAACAATATTTTCCCCACAAGCCTTCATTATCTCTCAGTCCTCAACAAAGCAGACTGCAAAAAAGAAAAGCTCTTAGATAGCTTTGCCTGCATACTTTCTGTCCCTTTTCAGTTTTGCCTGTAGCACTTTATCCTGGCTTTCAGAATGGGAATAAAAATACAGGAAAAAATATATCATGTTGGAATGCCTGTGGGGAAAACAAACAGCATTTGAAACATGTTGTTTTAAAATATAACTTCCTACCTGTAGTCTTTGTTTTTTCTGGAAGTATCTAGAATCTTTGATAGCACTCAAGTTCTAAAAACTTTTTAAAAACTTACTCAATGAAAATAAATCAAGATAAGGAATCCATATGGTAACAATACTGTCTCCTGCTTGGTTTCAATTTGTTCCAGCTGTTTGCAATGGAGGATGGCGAGGGCAGGAGCACTGTGCTCATGTCCACGTACTGGAAGTGGCAGACAGACCACTTGGGCAGCTCACTACCTCCGTGCCAGCAGGGGAGGTAACAGAGAAGTCAGCATTCACCTTGGGGCAATCCGAAGAGTGACTTTGGTATAACAGAGGAAAATCCAGCTCCTCCAGCTCCTTGAGGCCAGCATAAGAAAAGGTCATGATCAGCAAACAAAAAGAAAATAATATCTGGGTGTTCAAAGTCTGCTTGAAGTTTGATTTCTCTGCCAGAAAACCTAATACTAAAGTTTAAGATAACATTTAGAGGGAAACAGATGTACTTGGGTTGTTTATCTGAAGTAACTCCTCATACCTCATAGCCTAGCTTTGTAAAATCTTTTTCTAACTTGAACATTTAATATGGTCACTCCTTACAGCAGTAATCATTAGTGATGCACAGACAACCATCCCAAGGGGGATGTACTTTACAGTCCTTCTTGTAACTGACCCTAAAATAAAGCTGTATAAGTGTATGAACTTAAATACAGTACATTGAATTCCTTATTAAATAATGGTATTAAATTCTTACACAGCGCTTTCTCTTGTTGTTAGATCTCTACGAAATGTCCTATCCCTTCCCTCAGTGATACTACCCAAAACAGAAACACAACCTGCTGTGCAATGCATAGAGATATAAGGGCACTATAGTCAATAACCACAGCTTAAATAAATGGCTGGGGATAAGACTGTGCTCATTCCTTCCCTTATTTCTCTGCAGACCAGTTGTCATGGGAGGAGAGGAGTGTGTGGCACTCAGATGTACCTGGAGCTTTCATCAGTGGAGCAGAATGTTTGGCAGCCAAGGTTATCACCTTGATGTCTTTCTGGGATTGCTCAGGTATGAAAAACTATATTTAAACTTACCTTTAACAACACCACCCACGGCCCTGTGTTTCCTATCTCAGAAGTCCTTCAGGGCAGCAATAGTTAAAACCAAGGTTAACTCTGCTGAAATTAGTAGTGAGATTAGCAGAAGGAAGGCCTAAGGTGGAGCAATTTTTGTGGTACAAAATCAGGAGTCAGCACACAACTAACAGCACACTCCCATCCCTGGTTTGCTGTTCCATGTACGTGGCACACAATGGGTAATGGCCTCAAGAGACCTGGCCAATTCTCTAAGCTAAATCTCTAGTTCCAGGTAAAAATCTCATTTATCAGATCCAAGTAACAGAAGAACTTACAGAGATTGGAAATAATGCTTCTTATTTCTGCTTTATAAGGGAGATTTGATGGGTGAATACAAGAGATGGGGCACTCTGAGTCCACCTGGGGCTCCCTGCCCACACTGTGAGCACTCACTGACACGGTCTCAGGGCTCACTGGAGCAGTCTCAGTTCTCACTAACACTGTCTCAGTGCTCACTAAGAGTCTCTCAGAGAAGCTGTGATGTCATCCTCTGAGCAGTCCAAGTAGAGGTATCACCAGAGGCTTGCATAAACTCTGCTGCAGCTGCAGAAGCAGCCCCTCCTCCCCATGCCCTCTGTGCTCACGGCACAGATCAGTGCAAACCAAGGCAATCCTCAGCCAGGGAAGCAAGGATCTCCCAAACAAACACTTGTCCCTTTATTTGTTCGTGTGACCATATTTGTTGGATCTCTTCCTTACCAACTGGTGTCTGAAGTTCAAGAGACACTGCATCTTTGTTTTTCTCTGCAGCTGTGGACTATGATAAACATGATAAAGTGATGACCTAACATCTAGGGCTAAGTCTTACAGAAAACCAGCACTTTTCTTCATTGCTGCAGGAGACAGCAAAAGTACATGGTTCTTCTTGAAATGAGCTACTGCAACTTAAGAGCAACATCTTGAGCAGTCTCTCTCCTCACAGGACAATTGCTTGTCCTGGGATGCTGCTGCTAACATCCCACAGCAGCAGCATACACATGCTCTAAAGCAACAAGGTATAAAAATACTTCCAAAGCTGGCCAAGAACTGTGAAGAAGAGAAAGCTTTGAACAGTGCTGTAACTGAAGCAAGGTCTCCACCTTCTCAGAGGAAGGGGTCTTGGGGCTGATGAAGGGGGCAGGCACCCAGGGGTGCACACCAGCACTCAACAAGCAGCTCTGCCCTGTTCCTCACACCCAGTGGTTTCCAGAGCTGCCTCATTATCTCGTTTCAAGAGTGAAATCTGATTAGATTTAAAAAACGATCAGAAAAATTGAAAACACTCTGATTTTCCGTGTGGGGCCGAGCAAACCCTTGGGTTCGAGTGTTACTGTACAGAGAACACGACTGCAGCTGGCTGGGAGTTCCCCTCCCACCAGGACAGGAGCAGGCTGTGCACTTTCCCTGGAGCTTGCCTGGGCACTGCTGCAGGAAGCCTGCATTGGTGGGCACGCTCTGACCATGAGCTTGTCAGTGACCCATCACAACTCCTCAGCTGGAGGCTTTGGCCACGCTCTTGCCTTGCTGAAGTCAGCAAGAGCAATGCAACCGATTCAAGCAGGAGCAGAATTCGGCCTGACAGAAGCAAACAGAAAGGCTGAGACAATGAGCCCTCTCAATTGCTCAGAAATAATCTTCCAGCTGATGGGCATAAAACAGCATTTACAGAAATGGCCAAGCTGATTTTCCATAACTCTCCTGTGAGGTAGCCCTCTTTCTGCTGCTTGCCTTATAAAAGCAGAGAAGCCAGCATTCACAGCACTAATAATATAAAATAAATCAACAGATTGGAGGCATCTTTCCAAATAGACAACTGTGTTTATTAGTACAAGATACTAGTAAAAGCACTCTATGATGAAGATTTCCTCATTTCTTTGTTTATGTTTATTATTGCCACTCTTCTATTACAACAAATAAAAATGACATGAGGATTATTAGAGTCAAAGGCAGACTTGGATTTTATTTTTTTTTTAATGTGCTTAGGGTAACTAACACAACAGACAGCAAAGTAGCAGGAACTGCAAAGGGAGTAGTTGTTTCATGTTACAAGACAGACCAACACAAATTTATGTGGGTAGTTTCCTGGGAACTGATCCAAAAAGAACGTTAGATGTCACTATCCCCAGCTCCACAATGATGAAGTTTCGCTGTCAGTTCCCATACATAATCTCCAGCCTCAAATTAGGTTCTTAGCACGGACAGAAACAGGATGCAAAGGGATGCCACAACTCAATAGTGAGTACTGCAAATGATCAGCCTTAATGGAAATGAGCCCCCAAAAGTCTCTATTTAGGCACTGAAAATAGAAAACACAGATGAGCAAACACTTTAAATGTATATGAATAAATGTTTATAAATTGTTTCCATATCAAGAGATGCTGATCAACCTTGTACTGCTGGAAAAGTGATCAGGGGAAGCATGAGAAATGTATTCTGTAGAACTTTCTGACATCAATAAAGAGCTAAAGTATATAAGCCTTTTCCAGGGTTTTAGTAATCAGCTCAGGTTAACAGCTTGAAGCAAAATAACCCATCTGGTTGTTATTCTGTGGTAAATACCCTGGGGCAGCATGTATTGGTTTGTTAGTAAGCAGTGGACGTGCAGAATCAGAAGGCTGATTCTAAAAATCCCACATTCTGATTAAATCAAGCATTTTGTTAGATACACGCTACAGGAAAATATGAGTTTGAATATAAGCAAAATAAAGACCCCCACAACATGCATTTATCCTCTGCAAGAGATAAAGTATGAAGAACTGCCAATACTGAACCTCAGCCATATTTGCATACTGCAGTACTGCCAAAGGCAACTGTGTGAAAATTTGCAAGACCCACATTTGTCCCTGGTGTTATTCAGCTCATTCTGCTGGAGATACAGCTGGGATAAGTTTGTCTCAACAGGGCTAGACAGAGCTGCCTGTCAAGAGCAAAATGCTCCTGAGAAAAGAGCAGATACCAGCCTGCAGCTCGGGGCTTGGTAATGCTCTGTTTCTTCTGTGTGAAAGTGCAAACCCTTCCCAACCACTGGCAGACCCACACAGCTCCATATCCAGCTGTAGGGTGGTTTCCAGCCTTAATACTATCTGTCTACTTTTTCCCACCTGCAAGGCAAGAATAGGGACTTCAGTGGCCAACCAGGAATATGAGAATGGGGCAAGTGTGGTGATACCACCCTGAATACACTTTTCCCTCCTCTATGTGCCTTTGTGGTTTAATTTCTCCAAATAATACTTGTCTTTGCATAGTCTTTGACAGATTTTAAAGGAAAGCAAATCCTTTGTGAAAGCACATGTCTTCTAGGGCTTTCTCCTTACACAGACTGCCATGGTTCCTGCCTTATGGTCCCAGCTCCCTAGCAACAGATGTAAGATGCCAGTTTTATCCCTCCTCCAGGTTTCATGGAGACTTAAGCTCTTGATCCCACACATGTACATGCATTTGACTGCCTGATCTTTCTGCACAGTCCTAACAACCCATGACTGTTGTTTCCATGGAAAAGATGATGAACCACCAGGGACAAAGCCTCAGAGCTGCTTTGAATTGGTACATCCTCACAGTTTTGTCAATGGCTGGATAATTTACCCAGAGCCAGTGAAGCTTATGCTTTGCAGACCTATGCTGGCAGATGTTTCCAGCCTTGAAGTCATCCACCCCAAATTCCTGCTGTAGCACAGATAAATTGGTCTATGAATTTCTAAGGCACCTGTCATGCAGCATGGAGATACCATGACATTTGTCTCCGTGGGAGACATCAAACCTTTCCAACATGTCTCTGTTGTGTTCTGCATTGGGATGAGCAAGCAAATGTCAGAGCTAGGACATTTAGCTCTGGGCCAAGGTGTAGTTTCAAGTATGGATTACTTGTAATGGGGCATTTTGCAGGGTACTCAGTTAATTTGACTTGAGTTGCTGTAGGAGTCCCTGGCAGCAAGGCAGCAGGAGCAGTAAGGCTTATCTGAAGGGAAGTCAGATATTACACAGCCCAATAGGCTGGGTTTCTCAGAAAATGTGGTGTTGTTTAGCTGATTGCCATCTTGGAGAGAGAGTGCAAAAAAAGGACAGAAGTGTGTGGGAAAGAAAACAGGGTTGATATCAGACATTTGGTATGAGAGCTAGCTCTGTACTTGACTAACTTCATTTGTGTGCTGCTGGGAGTTTGGGTAAAGCTGACATGGATTTGAATGAAGAAACTTGGACAAGGGGAGGAAATTAAGTGTAAAAGAAATATAGGCTGAATTTCAAGGCCTAATGTTTAAGTGTGAGGGAATTTTTTAAAAATAAAGATGTCACAAAAGAACAAAATGTCCTATTTTTTCCAGCATCTGTGTGTAGTCGGATGATATACTAAGGGTATATATACTGCCTCTCCCCCTGCCCTGTTTGTGCCCATAAGCACCCCAGAGTCAAATCTCAGGGAGAAGTGGGTCCATGCACATGTACATGCATATGGTCACACAACAGGGCCAGGCAGATGGGCAAGAAGGCTGGAGCTTCACTGGGTGAAGCCTGGGTCAGCTCACTAGAAGTGAACAGATCCATGCAGCCTTGCATTGGGCCACAGCCTCTGTGATCAGTGTTTGAGTGTAAAACAGGCCCAGACCAAGAAATTCAGACCACTCTCACCTAGAGCAAGATGCTGTCCAAAGAGCACATCCTCCTCTATCAGGAGCTCAGCTTCTACAAGCAGCATCGGGTCTGAAATCAAAGATGGATCTTAACACAAGGAGGCAGGTGCCAGCTCTAGATGTCTGTGCCACTCAGGCAATTAACTGACAAATATAAACCAGATCTCCACATTTCAAAGCTCATTTGCATTGCTCCTGAGACAGTCTGTCGGAAAACGATGCAATTAGGTTGAAGCCGACAAGATTTATGCATGGGGGGAAGAAAAAGAGAACAAAAAGTGAATCCGTTGGACACCCTAGGAGAGTGGCAGCATTGGCATGAGCATCCTTTGCAGGAGAGCAGTCAGCAGGGCTAAAGCAGCCGGGAGAGAGCTGCTTCCCCGCCTCCACAGTCAGCAGGGAGGGGATGCTTACAGCCATGAGCGCTGAAATGCTGCCGGCAGCCTTGGTGGGAGGCTGCTGCTGGCAGCTCAGCTCCATCGCCAGCCCAAGCTGCCATCCGCCCTCGGGCACACGAGTGCACAGCTCAGTGATCCTCTGCCCCTCGCAGAGTTCACCGCTCGCTCGTCATGGATGATGCACGTGGGCACAAGGGCCCCGAAGATGCAGCCCTCCAGATAACATTCCTTCTCTAAACAGGAAGGTTGTCATCGCAGGACCGCGTGCAAGCTCAGCAGCCATCACAATAAACGAGCCTGCAGATCAGACATCTGAGATACACCTCCCTCACTTTTGCTTGACTAGCTTAAACAAGAAGGTGCCAAAATCTTTATGGCTCTTTTCCCTCAAAACTGGGAGAACTCAAAGTATATGACATACCTCTTCTTTGAGAGTAAAATCAGTACAATAAAGTCAGCTGTTTAGCATTCCACACTAAGAAGACTTGGAGTTATTGGGAGATTCACACTTGTGAAAAGAAAAAATAAAGCTTTGCCTTGAAAACCACTTAAATCTGCTCTGTGGTAAAAAGATTGCAATAATTACATGATTAAAACATTTTAATGGTTGTTGGAGATCGCTCAATTGGCGGGGAAAAACACACTCTCTCTTCCCAGTTTTTTCCCTCTTGGCACCACTCTGACAGGAGCTAATGGTATCTGAGCAGCTCACTTCTGAGTCCAAGCCTTTATTTGCCACTGGGCAGACAGTTCAGCATGCTGTTAATAAAGAGCACTCCTGTTTTCACTCTCCGGGCAGGATGGAACTGTGGCAGTCCTGGAACTGTGCCCTGCTGCCACAGGCAAGCCCAAAGCTAGACCATACAGCTATGTTTGAACCCAGATGGGCAACACTGTCAAGAGTCCTCCTTAACAACTGGGTCTCCACAGCCGATATATTTGCATGTGAGTTAGCAGTAGACAAAGAGGAGTGATCACTCTTGCCTTTGTCATGCTGGCTCCACTCAACAGTGGTTGCAGGGCCCTAGGGCTTGCAGCCCAGACGGTGAGCTGTTGATTACGAGCCATCTTGACCATGACACAGCTTTCTAAATCTTTCTTACATCCTCTTAAGTGCTACCTTTTTGAGGCTAACCAACCCAGGCACTCCTTGCGAGAACACCTCCGGTTGTGCTGTCTGCAGACGGGGACCCAGAGCTGCTCAGAGGGGAGCTCGGACCCCATCTCTGGCAGCACTGGGGGTCTTGTTTCATGCTCGCTCCTTTCCCTGCAAGTCTCGGTATTTAACTGGCCCTTGTTTGTCTCTGTGGATGGAGGTGCTCTTTCCATGGACCTGTCTGCACACACCCAAACTGGGGTGTCTTCCCCTCCATATGCACCACCTCACACAGTGAGGTGAACAGTTTGACTCACAACCTAGACGATTTATCTACAAGATTTTTATTTCTTTTTATTTATTGCCACTCACTTTCATTAGATCCTCTTGCAATTCCTAACAGTCTGCCTTCATTTTAATATCCCGAACAACTTGGTACTGCCAACAAATGCTAACTCAAGGCTCCCTTCCCTCTCCAGGTCATTTATGAACACATCAAAGAACCCAGACTTGTCACAGATTATTAGCACAGGCAAAAAACCTGCACAGCTCTTTTCATGACTTCCCTCCACTGAGGAAGATGACCATTTACTTTCCAATTTGTCATTTTCTATCATTTAGCCAACTATTTGGGTTGATGAGGATCCTACCTTTTGTCCCCTGGTTACTTAATTTTCAAATAATCTTCATGAGAAGATGGTAGGGAAACCAAAGAGACAACGTCACTGGCTTCACTTATTAACTCATCTCACCAAAGTGCCCTGAGAGGCTTGTTAGGCAGAATTGCCCTCACAGAAGCAAGGTCGAACCTTTATCACTTTCCCTGGTTTTGTCCAGATGCCCACTAACATTATCCTGTACCACGGTCTGGGTCAATCTGCCTGGCACAAATGTAAGAGTTGTCATTCCTTAGATTCCTCTACACTTTTCATGCCTTTTACATATGATTACAGCTACATTTGCCTCCCTCCAGTTTTTAAATGCCGGCAATGAGTGATAATTGTTACCTAATTTTTGAATAAAATTCTATGTTAGATTTCATTTAATATTAATTACATTTAGAATTTCAGACCTCTGATTCTACAGTTTAGATTATTCAGGATGGAGAGGAGACTTATACAGGTGTGGGATGTCACGAAGAACTCAATTTTACCCAGCAGCATGAATTAATTATCAATTCACATGGTAAGCATACATATGGCTTATTTGCCTAGCCACACAAGTTGTTAGGCATCCAATTTGCATACAGCAGGACTTTGCTTGCACAGATGCTGTCAAGCATGAGCTAACACATTCATTTACTGAAAAATCCATCCTGCTATATTTCATTGTTAAGCACAGAGTGCTTTACACATAGTTTATCTTGTACTTTAATTTTATTTATATCTCTTGTCCTTGCTACTCTATTTTTTTCCCCTAAAAAAATCTGTGTTTGGAATGGTTATGTTGATGACATGTTGAAGTCTTGAAAGTAAGATTGACTCATCCCCACTGAAACCAGTGGAATATTTGACAGAGATTTCAAAGATCCTAGTATTTCATCCAGATCTGCTCATTACTCCTGCTAGAGTAGTAAAATACCTTTCCTTGCAACCATGCTCCAAGGATAAGTTCTGCCAGCTCTGAAGAGCTTCCTGGGAATCAGTGAGCCCTGAGCTAGAATGCTGAAAACAATGGCAAAAACTTGCTCAAAGGTGACAGAACTGGTATACAAAATCCAGAGGCAAAAGTAAGAAGCTGTAAAACACTATGAGGCCTTTGGGCAAAAGTATAGCAAACCCAGAAAGTCCTCCATGGGTGGTGGTGAACTCCACAGTCTGACTAGAAAGCCAAAATCAGCACTACTGAAATATCAGTGCTGATAGATTGGATCTTGACATAACTTTAGGGGAAGGTCCAATTCTGATAAAGACAAGATTATGATGTGACAGATATAGACAGAGGCTACACCTGTGTTCTCAGTAATGTCTGTGGGGAAAGTGTTCCAGACAGAAGATTCCAACAAGTACTAGAAAATATCTGAGCAACCTGTAAAACACTCTTGGCAGTATTGGGGAGTAGAAACAAACAAACAAAAAATTTTCCTCTTCCTTTATGTACTTTCTACCAACCATTTCTCTTTCTACCAACCATTTCTGTCAATAACTTTGGGTTTTGTGCATGACCAGTACAGCAAGACTTTGCTGGATATTGTGTACTGCAAATCAGACAGGATGTGGGATGTCTGACAGAGATCTCAGAGATTGCTTGACATCTCTGACAATCCAAGCCGCCATTCACTCAGATATGGTCACAGTGAAGTGGTTCTGAAGAAATCCAGCCCTGATGACATTCTTTCCTCCTTCCTTTAAGATACAGAAATATTTTCTTTTTCTTTTCTTTTTTTTTTTTTTAAGCATAGAAAATGTAAAATGCTTCTAAAAGCTCATCCAGCTGCCACAGGGTAACCATTTCTGATCAAATCTTCCCAGGCATAGACAGTTAAATAGTTTATTTTCAGAGAGTTTGAAGTTTCAGAAGGCTCAGGATCCCTTTATTTTCTTCCTCTTTACATTTCACTCACATGTGTCCTTCTTCCCAAGCTGCAGCCAGGATCCGGAGCAGAGTGCCAGCACAGCATGGGCGTGTGCCCAGGGTGGAGAGAAACTTCAGAAACTTTTGATTAGCCAGGCAGCCATTTCATTTACAGACAGCAGTTGAGCATCATCCAGGAAAATGAGTTAGCTGAAACATAACTACATGCCAGCAGAGCAAGTGGTATAAGTCTGTTGAGGAAATTAGCAGGGACACAGATACAATAGGGCTCCGAAGAGCCTGAAGAAGTCAAATAAAGGGACACAACAACCAACTCACATTTCTAATTAGAGAAGAAAGTATGAATGGAGTACAAAGTTCTCCCAAATCTCACTCACCTTTCACATGCCCTTTCACAAAGGGATTTCTGTGTGGGAACATTTCAGGCACATCTAGAACTTGTTTAATCCAAAAGTCAAACCACACTGGCAAGTTTGCTCAAGTCGCTTTGGGCAGAGGGGGCCAGTTTCAGTCATGCTCTTGAAGTAATGCCGTGGGAGTTAGGAGATCAGCCATGCAGAAAAGCCAGTGAGCTCTGCACAGCAGCGCATCAAAGGATACTCAGAACACTCAGCAGTCAATCCCGATGCTGAAATCCAGGCTCAAGTTTCAGTTTCAAGTAGATTCAAAGTTCACAAGTGGGGATATTTTCTCACAGGTAGCAGTAAGCCTCTTTACTTTGCCTTTATGCTCCCAGGTCAATTTTTTGCCTCGGACAATTAAACCCAGCGTGAGGGACTGTACAATAGGGGACCCCCCGGAAAACACCCCAGGAACTCTCCATGGCTGCCAGAGCCTGTGTCTCCCCCAGCCTCCCACCTGCATTCAGTTCAAGACCCCAGAGCTGCAGCCCTGCTTTGGGCGTTTCTGCAGTCTGGGTTCTCCTAACCTGGGACCCTCCAGCCCTCCTCTGCCGAGGATGTGGCACGGGGACTCCCAGCCCTACAGCTCTCTCACTAGGGCTGAGCACGGTGTGTTTTCATAGGAATTAAAAGCCTTTACAGCTTCAAAGGTAAACACATGGATCCTCTCTGTCAGCTCTGGTGAGTACTGGAGCTGCCTTCAGGGCCAGACGCTTTTCTCAGACAAAAGCTCTTAATTCCCGATGTATTCCAAGTGCTTCAAGAACCATGACACGGCCTTTGACATGCTCATGCCCTCACTTTCCCCACGAATAGAACCAAAGACCCAAAACTTCCCCAGACCCCTCCCTGGCTATAAAACTCTGACTTCACAGCCATGTGTGAACGGCCAGGTGAACTTAAGTTCCCCTCCTCGCTTTTATTCATAAATCATGTTTGCTACTACTTCTGATAAGAAAAGGAAAACCAACTTTCCAAACATAAATGGAAAGCAGCACTCTGTTTTTCTCTGACATGTTTTGCCACAGTCTCAGGTTTAAACCAGACCTGGACGACCATGCTCGTTATTCTCCTGTGGGCAATGAGGAAGCAGTTTTCTCAAGCTGGAGATGTAAACTGGAGTGATTCATTGTGCTTTACATGCCTCCTGTGCTTTTCCTAGCCAATTTAGGCAAATACAGTATCGGAAATCGGGTTCTGTATGAACAATTGTGACAATTACTGCTAAGAGCCCCATCACTTTTTGCTTCATTTAATATTCTCTGTAATTATGTTAGTCATAAAGAAAGTCATTTGGTATTAATGTGGATGTCACATGCCCTTCCACGGAAACCTCAGCAATAATTAATGCTCCATTAACACCTTAAGTGTCTTGTTATTATTTATTAATTTAGAATTAAAATTGATGAGGCTGTTTTAGGGAGGAAGGAGTCAAGATATATTGTATGAAATCCTTTTTTTTCTGTATGACCACACAGTTCCTGCGAGAGCCACGGGACATTGGTTTAGTGACAAATGCCAGTGGGTCTGTAGCCTTAGCTATCCTTTGCTCCCTGCCTGCTGCTGTGCTATAAATAGCTCCAGCTTGAACAGGAGATAGGCAAGACACTTCAAGTAAACACCAGAGGAAAATCAGGAGATGATGTCTGGCAAGCCTTTTGGAAGAGAGACTGAAGACCCAAGAAAATCTCATTCTGTTCCCATCTCTTCCAGATGTCTGTGTACAAGCCATGCAGAGTGAGCCCTCACCCTGTCAGAGGGTCAGGCTCTCATCTCAACAGAGAGCATGGGGTGCCTTCTGTTTTCTTGTTTCTTTGTGGTCAGAGACCCAACATGAAGTATTTTGTTCAAGCATAATACAATTTTTTTTTTTTTTTTTTTTTTTTTTTTTTTTTTTTTTTTGGATCCACACAGGAGAAAAAATTGTTTTTCTGGAATCAGTAGGATCTTCTCTGTGTTTTGATTTCCCCTTTAGCTGCTGGAAAAAATCAACCATTGTCTGGGTCCAAACTTACTACATTTGAATTAAGCATCTCAGGGTGTCCTTCAGAGCCTAGTGGATTATCCTTGGCAGGTGGCAAGTGTGATCTGCCCAGGGTCACAGGAAAGGAAATCTGTGGCTGGTGGCAAAGCAGCTCCCTCTGGAAACTGTGGAATATCTGGGAAGAGATCCAGGTCTTCCACACCCCACCCCTGAGTATCACTAGTGGTCTCATCCCTCCTGCCCAGCTGTCTTGAACACAAGGGCTACTGTCAGCTCTGCATCTGGAGCAGTCTCTGTGTTCCCCTGCTTGTATAATGGCTGTAACTGATCTTCCAGCTATTACCATCATCAACAACCATTAATGAGAGACCTCCAGCAAACAGCAATTCCCCTTATGGCTGACTTTAATACAGGCTGGAGTTCCCCAGCTGAGTCTGGGCTGAATGTATTCTTCTCACACCACAGCTCCAAAGACCTTTTCCTTTCTTTCAAAAGCAACAGGGAGCTCTGCATGCTGCATGACCCCCAGTCCCCAATTAAAATATCCCACAGCTGTCACTGACTTCCACCAGTGGGTCTGTCAGAAGTGTGGTCATTGTGTTGAGTTCTACCACCAAAGAAAAGAAACCCAGTAGTGCCCGAGGAGACTGACTTTTGTTTGACACTCTCTCCCATCCCACACACCTATTTATATATATATATACATATATATGTATGTATTTCCATACACACAGGGTAGCTTTATAGTAATTAATTCTTTCCACTCACTGCAAAGCCTCAGTTATATTAGCCAGGGCCATATGTTTTTTGCACATGCTGAAATGCCATATATTTATGCTGCTTTTATAGTTTTCCTTCCTTGCAGGAACAGGATGTGCTGTCTCCTTTTTCCCCTACCTCTTCTTTTTCTTCCTCTCAGTAGCATCTGCTACAGCTTCTCTAAACAAAGGAGCTCAAGCAAAGGGGTGCTCCTTGCACAACTGCCAAGATACACTGCCCAGCCTTGGTTTTGAGGCATTTCTAACAGGAATTGAGGTGAGGGCTCATCTCATGTACTTCCACCCAAAGTGTGCACTGCTGACACTCATCATGTGCCCAAGCTGCCTGACAAGGCACGTGTCTGCTGTGGCATGGCAGGGAGCAGATTGGCAGATAGGGCAGGCAGTTCATCACTACCCACCACAGGAGCTCTCCATGCTGCTTTTCCTTTTATCCTAGAAATTGCACCGAGATTGCTGCTATAAAAAACCCAAATACAGCAAGGTGCATACAAATTGCAAATAAAAAGTTAATGGTGGCATCCTTCAGTGCTCCATGGAGAGTAAAGGGCCATTGGCTTCATTAAGGCAAGGAAAATCTTTTTTTTTTGTGTGCTCCCATTTTCCTCTTTACTGCAGCGAGTCTTCATGACACACATATCTGTGCCTTGGAAACCTTGCTTTGAATTATAGCTTCTCATTACAAGGTAAAGGTGTCAGCTTCAGTTTCAGCTTTCCTTGCAAAGTGTTTTGCTGCCTTTCCTCCACAAAGGAGGCCCCTTGCTAATTCATCCTGCATCTTTACAACCAGAGGAGACAGCACAAGGAACCTGGGTCTGAACTCCTCACCTCATGGTCCATCCCAGGCATTGAATTCTCTACTAGACTCCTCTATCCAGGGCATAACTCTCAAAATCAGTAACTCCTTCCTCTCCATTCCACTTCGTGGGCTATACTTACCCACAGCACAGTAAACCCACATGTTTTGACTTCTCCATCACTGCATGATTTTCCGTGGGGATGAGTGCTTTCATTTGTGCAGCTTCCTTCCTTTGAAAATAGTGGGTTGGATTTTGTTGTCAGTCATGTACTTGTAGTAAAATCAAAGATATTTCACTAAACAGCATGGATATGGTTTTCAGTGACTCTGTGGGCTGGCTCCCAATCTATGTCAGTGTAAGAGAGATTAAGAGCAGGCCTGGATGGCCAGTGACCATTGACACTGATGGTCCTGCATTGTGTCATGGTAAGGTCAGGACAGTCTTTATCTTTCTGCTTTGATGTGGAGCACTGAGGATACACAAGAGTTACCCCAGTTTGGGTCTGCATTTGGATCTGAGTCTGAATTTTCTGTCAGAAAGTCAGGATTCAGACCTAGATGGTGTTCTTTCATAACAGATCAATTGCAAAGAGGAAGTTGTGAAATGTGGAGGAACAGAATACAAATCAAGAAGTAGAGAAAGTGGCATTCATCTGAAGGGATTTTATATTTCACACAAAGACTTTGGGATGATGTAAGATTGTTGAACACCTGGTTGGGGAATATTTCACTGACTGAAGACTCATAATTGATTAATCCCTACCAAATTAGTTTCTCTCTTACAAAGCAACAGCAAACACTGTTTTTTTCCTCAAAAAAACTTGAGGAGTCTGTTCTCTTTGCTTATAAGCCTTATAATGGGTCTCTCAAACTCTCTGCCTCTGTTCCTGATTCAGCAAGCATTTAAGCATAAATTGGCTTGAATTTTCACAAGTAAAACCCAATTTTGCTCACATTTTAATCCCCACCTCATCCCCACCCCATCAAAAAAGGAAAAAAAAAAAAAAAAGAGAGAGAGAGAGGGACCCTGAGTGCTACCTAACCTACTTGCAAGCCAAGAATTAATGCTGTTGTGCCATTGATCTGATTTCCCACATCCTCTTCCTGAGGAATCAGTCCCTATGTAGAAGCTGGTGGATAATGGCTCTGAATTTCTGAGAGAAGTTTCCTACCTGGGAAAAAACAGCTGCTAGCAGAGTTTGACTGTCAGGAATCCAGCAGACAGATGCTTTGGGTAAGGAGTCATGACATGAAAGACGAAAGGATCACTGTTAGGGCATCTGTTACCAATCTTAGAAAAAGGAAGAAGGAGACATTACTGAACCATTTATACAGGAGCTCAGGAACTCCTGGGGAACTTTAATTACCCATACATCTGCTGGGAACGATGTTCCTCAATCCTAAACCAAAATCATTCTTTTATTCCAGATAGAACCATTTTATTGCATAATAAATTAAAAAAAAAGAGTTAAATTATTCTAGCTCAAATGATACAGAGGGAGGAAAAACCCTAAATATTTCAGGAAGATAGGTGGGTCTGTAATGTTGACCACATCTTTCTTGAACTGGGTCCATATAGGACAATTCTGAGAGTGCACAATATCACAAAGGGGTTGGAGAGTGAAAGTGCACATGGATGAGAGTCCACGGGCCAAAGAAGACAAGCATTCTTCGTGTTTGTGCTCTGTTCATTTATGTCATAAACTGTGCTCAAACAGATTGCAATCTTTTAACAATGAATTGGCTGCCTGAGATGGCTTGCTAAGTAATTTGAGCAGCTAAATCAAACACATATTCAAAATAAATCACTGAAATGAAATGACACTCAAAGAAATATGTAACTCAGATTGTGCATTGCTGTTCCTTGATCCAGTGAGTTTAATGTGTGTAACACCAGAGAAGTGGTGTCTGAACCCATTTTAATAGAGATGCAACTTTTTTTTCAAAACAATGCTCCTTAAAGGGTTGCCTAAAATGCAGGTTTTGGATCCTTTTTTTTCTTCTGCTAGTAATTAGGTTAGCTGCAGCGTATTTACGGTCGAGCACCACGAATGAGTTCCAGTCAGATCTACCTCTAAACACAGGCACAGTCTCAGTGCCACGTGGGAAAGGAGAAAGCCACAAGCTCTGTCTGGTATGTAGCATCTTTCTAGAGAATTGCCAAGCCCCGTGGAGTGTGTGTCAATACAATAAGCAGTCAGGCTTGCTCAACTGTTCACTCAAACACCTGCCTTCTCTCAGCTCTACTGCAGTACAAAGAGGAGGAGTAGCCAAATCCAAGCAGGGGTTACTCCATGAGGACTTCAGGCATGAAAGATTAGAAAACCTGCACTGGGTAAAGAGAGACACTTCAGGATGAAACAGAAGTGCAAATTAAACTAAGAGATACTAGCCTCAAACAGGGGTCTAATGGCAAAGTAAAAATAAGATCAGGCTTTACAGATACTGGGAAAACCAAAGTACCTAGAAGAAACAGTGAAAAAAGAAATTTTAGGAGAATAAAATGTGACCAAACAGCAAGGTGCCTCTTTAAAAGGCCAGGAAGTACAAATGAAGAGATTTTGTCAAACCTGTGCCTGAGTATGGTCTTTCAAAGATGTTGAATCCTCTTTTTAATCCATCCCAAAGGCTATGTCTGTTTGACTTGTACTTCTGGCCCATTAGACTCCTATGATGAGACCTTCACTTTGTGGAGGATTCAGCTAATACTTAGTCTTACTGAGACAAGCAGAGCTGAGCAAGCAGACAATGGAGAATTAGCATGTGACAATACTTATCTTCCCTACAGAGAGTATAGAGCAATTATTTCTGTTAATTAGATCCCCCCTCCATGCATAATCAATCCTTGCTTGCATGGGAAGGTGCTGAAGTGACAGAGTCACCAGGTGAGCGTGCCTGGGTCGCTGCCTGGCAGGCCACGGGGCAGATCTCTGTGAACAGGGCACTGAACTCCCAGAGAAACCAAAGGCACAAGAGCATTGCCAAGTGCTGAGCGTCAGACAAACCTCATTTCCAGCCTCACAGGACTGTTCAAGGCACTAGTCAAAGTCTGCACCTTAACAAAGTGCTCTTCTAGCAGAATGGGGAAGGCTGTGTTAACACCTCCGGGCATATCTGGTATACTCTTCTTGGAGAAAAACACTACAATGGGTGGTCTTGGGAATGGCTTTCCTTGGGCCTGACTTGCACGAAGCTTTAATATTTATTTGTAATGTTCTTTACGTATTTATTCAAAAGTCTAATGGCATTTAAATGAAAAATCTCATGCTGATTAAAAGCAGGTAGGGGAATGGATGGGAAAATGAAATGCACAATACATAATCAGATCCAGATGACATGCAGCCCAGGGTTTTGAGAGAATGAAGCTAATGAATATAGTGAACCTCTGGTAATTAGATTTTGAACAGCCATTGCAAGGCAGAGAAGGGGGAGAAATGCAGACATGGTATAGATCTTAAAAGGAGGAATAAACAAGAAGAAAAGAGAGAGTTATCCTAATACAGGCTTATAAAAAGCCCACGTCACAGACTATAGCCCCCAGAGGGGAGGACTGCAAAGTGTTTTTTCAGCTTTCCCTTTAAAACTTTCCATTGTCTTTTCACTCCCCACTTCCACAGTTGTATTCTTTTTTGTGTCCTCTCTTCCCCTTTCTCTGCATCCAACCTTCTGATTTTGCCCACGTCCCCCATTTTACTCCCTAGGAGATCTTTAGGGTTTTTCAGGGTGAAGAGCCCTTCCCAGACCATTCTTGATTCCCTTCCAAGGTACAACCTCTCCCTCCTGCTCTGTGCAGTTACCTAAACAGTAGAGCTCCATATTGCTACCCTTTCCTTCTCAATAGCAGGAAGTCAAATCTTTAATTCAGGCTAAGCACTTAAAGATGTGAATTTCTTTAACATGTGACTGGTCCCGCTGAAATCCGTGGAGTCACTGGGGTGTTAAGAGCCACAGGGGTTTTTGCCTGCCCAGAACAGAAGCTGAAGCATTAATTCCTTTTCCTTCCCAGCCGGACTGTGCCCCAAACGGTGCTGTGTGTGTTCAGCCACCTGCACAGAAAGCCAGGCTCCTGTGGCCCCGGCAGACACGCTCTGTGCCCAGCCTGCCCGGCCCCTGCTGCTGGAGGGGAGGCTGGCTTGCCCTGCCCTGCTGCCCCTGTCCCTGTCCTTGCCCCTTTCCCTGCCCCTGCCCCTGTCCCTGTCCCTGTCCCTGTCCCTGCCCCTGCCCTTCCCCTGCCCCTGTCCCTGCCCCTTCCCTTGCTCCCTGCTCCCTGCCCCTGCCTTCCCTGCTGTCCCTGTCCCTGCCCCTTCCCCTGCCCCTGTCCCTGTCCTGCCCCTGCCCCTGCCCCTGCCCCTGTCCCTTCCCCTGCTGCCCTGCCCCTGCTCCCTGTCCCTGCCCCTTCCCCTGCCCCCTTGTCCCCCTGCCCCTTCCCCTGCCCTCCTGCCCCTCCCTCCCTGCCCCTGTCCCTGCCCCTGTCCCTTCCCCTGCCCCTGCCCCTGTCCCTTTCCCTGTCCCCTGCCCCCTTCCCTCCCTGTCCCTGCCCTGCCCTTCCTTCCCTTCCCCTGCCCCTTCCCCTGCCCCTGTCCCTGCCCCTTCCGCCTGCCCCTGCCCCTGCCCCTGTCCCTTCCCTGTCCCTTCCCCTGCCCCTTCCCTGCCCCTGTCCCTGCCCTGCCTTCCCTGCCCCGCCCTTCCCCTTCCCCTGCCCTGCTCCCTGCCCTGTCCCTGCCCCTGCCCTGTCCCTGTCCCTGCCCCTGCCCCTTCCCCTGCCCCTGTCCCTGCCCCTGCCCTGTCCCTGCCCCTGCCCCTGCCCCTGTCCCTGTCCGCCCTGCCCCTTCCCTGCCCTGCCCTTCCTGCCCCTGCCCTGCCCTGCCCCTGTCCTGCCCTGTCCCTGCCTCCCCCCCTGTCCCTGCCCCTGTCCCCTGTCCCTGCCCTGTCCCTGTCCCTGCCCCTGCCCTGTCCCTGCCCCTGTCCCCTGTCCCTGCCCTGCCCCTGTCCCTGTCCCTGCCCTGTCCCTGCCCTGTCCCTGTCCCTGCCCTGCCCCTGCCCTGTCCCTGCCCTGCCCTCGTCCCTGCCCCTGTCCCTGTCCCTGCCCCTGCCCCTGCCCTGCCCTGCCCTGTCCCTGCCCCTGTCCCTGTCCCTGCCCTGTCCCTGCCCCTGTCCCTGCCCCTGTCCCCTGCCCCTGTCCCTGTCCCTGCCCTGCTGTCCCTGCCCCCTGCCCCTGTCCCTGTCCCTGCCCCTGTCCCTGCCCCTGCCCTGTCCCTGCCCTGCCCCTGCCCTGTCCTGTCCCTGCCCCTGCCCTGTCCCTGCCCTGCCCCTGTCCCTGTCCCTGTCCCTGTCCCTGCCCTGCCCCTGTCCCTGCCCTGCCTGCCCCTGTCCCTGCCCTGTCCCTGCCTGTCCCTGCCCTGCCCCTGTCCCTGTCCCTGCCCCTGTCCCTGCCCCTGTCCCTGTCCCTGCCCTGCCCCTGCCCCTGTCCCTGCCCCTGCCCCTGTCCCTGTCCCTGTCCCTGCCCTGCCCTGCCCTGCCCCTGCCCAGCTCGGGGGCTGCTGGGCTGAGGGCGCCGGGGGCTCCTGGCTGCTCTCCCCCTGCGCTGCCCGTGCCCAGGGCTCTCGTGCAGCTCGGCTCTCCCCGTGCCGCTCTCTGAGGTCCGGAGCCACAGCCGGGCTCTGAACCCACCGCGCTCTGCGCCGGGGGAAAAGGGAACAAACCAGCTACGGCTTGCTGGGGGGTTTGCTGGGTTTGGGAGGTGGATATGCTGCACACCAAGCCTCACTGAGCATGGATGAATTTGTCGCATTGCTTTAGAATTAGAGCAGAAGCCCCCTGAAATCTTGCTACTTGCTATAGCCAGGCAACCCCCTGAACGTTGCAGCATCCTGTATGTAATGGCATTGAAGGAATAGATGACACTTTTTTTTTTTTTTTTTTTTTTTTTTTTTTTTTTTTTTGGTGTGGATAATGAATTCTTTTCAATTAGTCCAAGAATCAGCATCACTATTTGAACTGTAGATTTTTACATTGAGTACAAAGTCTTTAATGTCTTTGCAATAGAGTTCATATATAGAGTGTTAACAGAGCTGTCTGATAGGCAACCATTCCACTGGAGAAGGAGAAAGTGAGTCTGGATGGTGATAAAAAGAAGTACTTCTTTTTTCTCTTGATGTCTTCACTAAAAAAGTGAAAGTGTCTCTTGGGATCTGTTATTTGGATTATAATCTGAATTGCTTTCTTTGAGAGAACTGACTTTGTGGGCTAGAAAGATCAGACTAGCACTGAAAAAAATAAATTCCCTTTGGGACACTTAACACAACCCCATTTTCTCCCCAAAGCTAGAAAAATACTTTAAAGTTATTTTAGTAACACTACAAACTTAGAGCAGACTTTGCAGAGATTTTGAAGATGAGGGCAACATCTTGCAGCACAGTTTGTTACTGATGGGTCAAATCAAAAATGATTTGCTGAATCATGAATATTTCCCTCTCTGGGAGGTGTTGATTGAGGTTATAGGCTTCTCGTTTGTATACTGCACAGTGCAACTCAGTTAGTTGTGTTTGAGGCAATCAGATGTTAAAAGGTAATTTGGAGAAAATTGCATATAACTTCAGATGTCATTCAAAAATGATGGGGTAGTGGCATCTGTTTCTCATAACCTTTGAAACATTACATATGTTTCAGAATGATACTGTTTCTTTAGAAGTAAACTATATAATTTCTGGATTTTTTAAAATAAAACACGGTACCTTTAATTTAGGATATTGTTACTCTAAAAAAGACAATGCTAACCTTTTTTGACCTTTCTCTGCAGTGTAAGTTATTCTTGGCAAGGTCACGTTTGGTTGCTTTGTCTCGTCCAGGAGTGTATTTCATGAATTACCTTATAATTTTAAGTGGTGACTAGACCTTTGTTTCTAGATAACGTCACAAAAACAATTTATCCAAGGCATTTGACAAAAGAAAGGAAAAATTGCCCACTTTTCCCATCAAGTGTAATTACCATTCACCACATCTAAAGGAAGTGCTTGTTGCATCTGTACTAGAGAACCAAAAGCCACTATGATTAGGTTTATTTCTCTGTTAATTGAAAACTGGAGCAGGGAATACAGGGGAAATGGGCTTTCTAATTAGCCCTCTGAATGCTCTGACAGAAAACTGATAGATCTGAAACTTCTGCTGTGGTGGAATCTTCTCCTTTTTTAATGAATGAAGGAAAGCCGTGAGGCAAGGCTCGCCCCTCTCGCTGTAACACCGGGTCTGCAGTAGTTTGGAACAATGACACCAGGGCAGGAGAACAGGCAAACCCAGAGCAGGGCTCTGCAAGTTTATTCAATTTGGTACTAAGTGTTTGGAACAAGGTTTCATCTGCCAACAGCTGTGTACAATCATTTGTGGTTTTGAGGCCAGGGTAATTGGCATGTTATGAGCTTTTGCCTCAGCTTTTGGCATCTGCCTGAAAACCACATGGAAAGAGGGAAGGTTCTGCATGGGGCTCAGCCAGGAACTCTCCCCAGGGAGTATAATCTCAGGAGCCATCAGTGAACAAACCTCACCCAGGTCTCATGGACATGGGGCAGATGCTGCCCACCAACAGCCCTAGCAAGCCCTGGTGAGTGGGAGAAAGGGTCCTGGCTAGGCTGTGTGCTACCAGAGCCAAGACTGCTGCACGTGCATGGATTTATGCTTCTAGCTAGGGATGACTGTTTCCAGGAAATTGACTGAAGCTGCTAGTTAATTGGAAGCAGTGAGGGAATTTTGTTTTCCATTGTGTGCTTCAGTCCTCAGTGATCCAGCACTCAGCACCAAGTGCTTACAGCTCAGAAGCTGCCATCAGCCTTTATCCAATGGTGACATGACATCCCTGGCCACCCTTTGAACAGTCCAGGCTGTTCCATGCCATGTTTCCTTTCAGGGGATACTAAGAACTGCAGCACCCTGCTCCTTGTATCCTCTTCCCCAGTTCTGCTTTTTTCGTTGCTTTCTTTTCCTTTCACCATTGCATCACCTCTTTGCTATGGGATGCTCTTTGGGGAAACAATAACCATTTGCTACACCTGTGTGCAATGCCCACCACAGCAGGTCCTGCCTAGGTCTGCACCTTTTGGCACCAAATATTAAATGCTAGTAGCACTGTGGTGGAGCCATGCCTCACCACGAGCATCACTATATAGGATTGCACTACCCCTTTTATTATCACCTATTATTTCCTGTGAAAAGGGAGTCAGCCTTGAACGGTTCCTCTGGCACACACTGTTGTAACCAACATCATGTCCTGGTTTCTAAATTGTTTACACCTTCAAGAGCAATCCTGTATCCTGCAGAGAAGCTCCCAACTGGTCTAATCATTATCTCAAGAACAGGAGAGCCAAAATATGCAGTGCTACTCTGTGTTCTTTAGTTATAATAATGGGTTGCTTTTCCCCCTGTGGTGCTCAGAACTCCTCACAAAGAAATGGAAGCATTGCTATTGCCATTTAAGGGGTGAAAAATTTTAAGTGCAATGAAGAAATGTGCCTTGCCCACAGTTAGACGGCAGAGTCCAATTCTTCATGCTTCCCTTGTCATCAGGACTCCATACAGACCTACCGAAAGCTGTGTCATATCCACGCCCCTAAGTGAGAATTCACTGCAGCTACTTAATAATAACAAAAAGTATAATTTATCCCATATATGTCCAAGAATCAATGCCAGTTGTTCTGGCAGGCACTCATGTGCTGTTTGGTTGGGGTTCATCTGTTCTTAGCAGATGCTCAGCTGCTTGTTAATGGGATGGAGAGATGCAAATGAAAAGTGTACAGGCTTCACAATAAGCAAACTTTGTCCCTTGATCACAGCACAGTGCCTCCTGGTCCTGACAGTTGCAGTTTTATAGTACGTCAGGTGGAGGACAGATGTTCACCTGCTTAACTACAGTAGCAGTAAAATGTAAAAACAACCTCTGAACAAAAAGACCCATCTACTCTTGCTGCTTTACGATCAGGCAGGAGCCCTTCAGAAGTATTTGTCTATATGTCCTGTCTAATTTCCTCTCAGAAAGCTCAAGCAGTGGTGCCTACACTCTTTTCTTGAGCAAATAATTTCTTTCTGTTGTAAGACCCTACTCCTCTGCTGTGACTTTTCTCCCCCACCCCACATGGCTAATTTAGCTTTTCCCTTCCTACCCATGCTCGTCAGCATGGGTGCAATATGCAAGCTGAAATGCCATCACTCCCCCTCACAATCACACTGTTGTGCTTGCTCATCTGGGGTCCATCTGTGGGGTGGTGGTAATGGAGTCCTATTATGTGAGAGCAGGAGGATGGAGGGATGGAAAGCAGGGGAATCCTGACTTGCACTGTGCTGGGTGATCACAGCCTGTTTATTGGGCTCAGTGCTGAGGCAGCTGTGTGAAGCTTCATACCCTGTGATATGCACGAGGATATCTCCCAGAGTGACCTCACACTCTTGTCCAGTGGAAATGCTATGCATCTTTTGTTCACCTTTGCTGCTGTTTGCTTTGGTGACCCTGGGTAAAACCTAAGGGACTTTGGAGTTTGGCATTCAGAGTGCCCATGCTGTGTCGAGAATAAACAGGAGGAAGCAATTGTCTGTGTTGATCCATGTCAATCTTCTGTGCTTAGAAACTTGGGGAAGGAATCTAAGCTAATCAGACCAATGATTTTCTCCAGAGGTTTTATACTCTGTATGGGTCTGCTGCTGTCTACACACCATGGAGCTGAGACCTGCGAAACTATCATTTTTAGTGAATCTATATGAGCAGAGACTGGCTTTCACTCTCAAAGCTAATGTTAGACAGCACATAGACATATGTGGGATGAAAGCTGGGATGTTGTGGTCACACTTTCTTCTGAAGCATCTGTCTGAAGCCCAGTGAGAGGGTGACAACTTACGAGCCTTTGGGAGATGTGCAGTGAGGCATGCAAAACTCCCCACAGCAGAGGTGCTGACCATGGGTGAGGCAGAAAGGGCAACAGGGGGTAAAGATACTGCTGTCCAAAGTAAGACACTACCCTTGTCTAGAAAAAAGAAAAGTTAAGAAGGAGTTTATCCTCTGTGTACTTCATATGTAGCCTGAATTTTTGGCTGCTCAGAGGAGAATGCCAAATACAATTCATATCCTTCAAAGGAGGAAAATCAGTTTAAAAATGAAAAGAGCTACACATTTGTCTCCTCTGAAATCAATAGGATTTATGCATCCCAATCTCTTTTTCATTTTTAGACTTTCATTCCACACAAAGCACTCAGCCATGCTTTTATGACCAGGTTCCCCTTCCTTGCAAAATCAACCCCTCCTTTTCATATTCATCACCACAGGGATCAAAACTAGCCTATAGCCCAGCAAAGGCAGGCTTCGTGTTTGCCTTCTATATCTTCCTTTAGCCCTCAGACAGAGCTCACAGGAAAGCCTAGGCTGCAGCCTTAGCTCAGGGTTGAACAGATAAAGGTCACAATGCTCCAGGAGGGAGGTTCATTGTCACACCGTGAGACAGAGACAGACATCTAAGCTGGAGGTGGTTTGAAGAACAGGCACAACACTCAGCTGTGCTCACCTTCACAGATCCAAATCTCACAGGCTTGCTCTCACGTGCAGAAAGCATTTGACTCATGTCAAATGGTGGGAGTGGGATCTCCCCCATGATGCTCCTGTGGAAAAGCCTTTTCTTACACACTGGGAGGAGGAAGAAGGATACAAGGGGTCACCTCAACTGCCAGGGCTGAGGTCTTCAATAAGCCATCTCATGATTTCCTTGAGGATGAGCTGGTTAAGCAGGAAAAGCAGATGAAAGAAATAGTGAGCAAGTGCTGCTGTCTTGGCAAAATCATCTAAGAACTGGTAATCCAATAGATTCTTTATGAATTCCTTTGCTTTGGCTTTACTCATGTGCCATTATTATTCTCCTATCACTAAGCAACCTCTGGAAAAGCTTGATTAAAATAAGAAACAAACCCCACCAGATAACAGAGAGGAACTGCTAGAAAAGGATCCCAGCTGCAATCTACTTCCTTATAAAACCAATGAGATCTGATCTTTCTCCATCCTGCATTGAAGAGCTTGTGGAGCTGAGCATGTTTTTCATGCCTAACAGGACATTCTGCGTTTGGACAGCATAGCCCTTTTTCTCATCCCTCCTAATCTTTCCTGCTGCGCTTTTTTTTTTTTTTTTTTTTTTTCCTTTAACTGCTTGTAGACAAGAATGCTGGCAGCAAGCATATGAAGTCTCAAATGAATTGAATATGAGCTTCAAGAATGAAAATACAGAGGTACTGCAGACCTCAAGTCCACTGAGATAGCAGTATGAGTTATGGAGACATTCAGTCTTTGGGCAGTAATAGTAAATTGATAAATCCTTGTACTGGATTATATGCTGGCCTTAGAACTGTTTTAAAAACCTAGCATGAAGGAGTTCTCAAATTATTCCCTCATGAAAAGTTTTGGTACCAGGATTTGAACTAAATGAGATACTTCTTTTGCCCAGCATTTAATTTAAACCATGGAACTCACTGCCAAACAAAGCTGCAAGGGCAAATGCTTAAGCAGGCTCAGCTACAAATCCCAGCTGAAGTTGTGAAAGACTGGCTCATGAGCAGTGGTTAAAGAGGACAGGACAGATGGTCAAAAGGAAGAGTCAGTGCACAGAGAGCCCTGGGCAGGCTGGAAGATTGGGCTAGCTAGGGAAGCATGGAGAATTGGACACTCCTTTTCTGGAAATATTCATGACTGGATTTGACAGCCTCCTCTCCCGTTCCCATTGCCTTTATTAATAATACAGCTGCTGCAGTGGGTGGCAGCCTGGGCACTGACTCTGCTTCATGTCGAGGCCTTTGTCCTCAGCTGGGCAGTGTTTGAAACAGAGAGGTGCTGGGTTTGTTTCTGGGCCAAACAAAAGCTTGCTCCAGCGAATGCCACTGTGGCTCACAGGCTTTCATCTCAGGACCTACCTGTTCTGTCAGCTCCACTTGCAAAGCCTGTGTAACTCTTTGTGTTTGTTCTCAAAAAAAGCAGTCAAATACGCTCTTTTGTATTTTTTTTCCATAATAAAACCAGAACAGAAGAAACCTGTCTGAGCAAGCCAGGGGGAGCACCCTTAACTGTGGGAAGCCAACAACTACAGGAGCATGTCTTTCAGATTTCCTCACAACTCTGCAACAAACAAAGGGGAGCAAAACAGCAAACCCAACGTGGAAAGAGCCACTGGTAGGGTTTGCTTTATGAAAAAATGCTGCACTTGTGTCCTGTAGATGCTGGTCATGGTGAAGCCAGACAGGGACCCTTCTGTGAGCTTTCCCCCACTTTCTCATGGCCTCACTTCTCTAAACCTATCACAGTTTCTCTTCAAAGTGCAGAAGTCAGCACTGTGCACAAGTGGCTCCTTTATGAAGCTATGGGTGGAAAGATGTCAGGGTTTCTGAGAACCTTCCTTGAGTCTCTTGGGTTGCATGGAGCCTGCCAAGGTGATGAGATAGCCCCAAACACACAGGAAAAAACTTCCTGCCACAAAAGTACAACAGGGCCCCCACAGAGTCTGTGTGAGTCTGCTCTGAGCAGGAAGACAGCTTGAACTCATCAGGGACATCAGTCCTAGCCCTGGGTGCACAGCTACTAGGAGATGTAACTAGTGGTCTGCCTTGTACTGCCCATGCCTTGTGTTTTCTGTCTGTATTCTGTTTGTCCTCTAACCTCTTTGAACTGTCTTTTGAAATGTCTAAACAGTGCTCAAAGTGGGACTCTCATTACCATCCAAATTATAATTATACCCAGACATGATATTAAATTTGAAGGGCCAAGTACTCAAAAGTTAGGAAACAATAGAATTTCTACTGCCTCTGTAGTTTAATGCAAATCCTTCCCTCAGCAGCTGCTGTGGTTTCTGTGCAGTCTGTTTGCTGTGAGTGGGAGAACCCAGGGGCACGTTTTCTGGGTGTCCTCAGTAACTCCCTGCTGCTCCATGAGGAGTCAGGCACAGGGCTGTGTCTGTGTTGGAGGTATCTGCCCTTATCCCTCCCGTGTACACTACAGCTGTGGGAGCACAATGCTGGATGGCCAGTGGGGTGAAAGAGCTAATGGATGAAAAATACCTCAGCAGGAGAGAGTGGTTTTTTCTAGCCCAGATCACTTCTGTGCGAAGCCTGGACGGGTGGTACAAGGGTGAGGATCAGAGCAAAGACTAGGAAAGGACTTATGCTGGCTTTGCTCCAAGCAAAACATTCTTCCAACCCAGGCAAACAGCAATGCTTGCGTGACACTCTCTTGGAACCTCTTTTACCCTTCATGACTCCACTTAATCCAAGTTACTGAATGCATTAAGCAAGGATGGAGGCAGGAGGCTCTACCAAAGACAAGAGAGGTCATGGTCCTGAGTGACTGAGAGCTGTCCTGAGTAATGGAGCTCTTCCTGCTCAGCACCTTGGAGGTGTTAAACCCATCGCTCTGTCCAAATGTTTGGCAGGCAGCCCCTGCTTTTCTCCTCATTTTTTGAGTGCTTTTAAGTCCTTGCTTCAAACCAGAAGAGCACTTGGACTTGTAGAAGTAATGCCATCAGATTTTGTCAATACAGCCACTAGTCTCTAGCCTTCTCAGATATGGCAAACTTGTTTCACAAAAAATTCAGTATGGGGCAATCCCATGAATGTAAACTTTCAACCCACAAGGTGAAGTGTTGGAAACACTGATAAATTCCTCAAATCAGGCTCCTGGAATGGAAAGCATTTGGCAAGCTTGTAAGAGGCGAAACCAATCCACAGCACTTGAGAATAGAGCTTGTCTCTATAAATAATAAAAAGGAGCAGCTGTTATCTAAAAAAGTCTGAGTATGAAACAAAAATGTCCTCTAGGGTATTTGTATGCACTTGCAGGAACTGCACACAGCTGGGAGGGGTGTATGAAATGCTTCTCTGAGGCTAATGAGACCTTACCTGTGCTTTAACACAAAAGTGACTGGGCTTCCACGTGCAGTGTGGAGCTGTGCAGCTCCAGCTCTCCTCCTTCCAGGTAAAAGGGTGCAGCAGTGCACTACCTGAGGCCTGTCCTTCCATTTGCAGAAGTCATCCAGGCACTCGTGCCCCCGTGGCACAGATTCAGAATTTGGGTGACTAGGGTTCTACATCACTGCGGTGGGTCCGGTTCTTCTACTTCACCTCTCAGCTGAAGCTCTAAAAGTGATGTAAGTAAAAATGTTAAATCTGACTTTATTTCTAAACTTGGGGCAAATGTGGCTCTGGTGTGTGTGTTCTAAAGGTGATGTGCTTAGTACCCAGCAATGGCAAAGAACAGACTGTCAATTTGAGTGCCCCACTGTTGGGTCCTGCAGGTGAGGATGTTTGCCCTGAACATCCCTTTCGGTGGCTGGTGGCAACACTGAAAAGGAATAACTCCTTCCTTAAACATTTGGGAGGGAATTGATGGGAAAAGACACAGATCAGCTGTACCCACCAAAGTCCATTTTTCTTTCACAGCCTCCCTGGTGCCAGGGCTAGAAAGCCTTGTGTTCAGTTGAAGGTCTTCTCCCACGTTGTCCAACCAGCCTACATAAAGAATGGTTCTGGAGACTCAGGGTATGGGACCCCCCTGCTGCTTGCAGACTTCACATTTTAAGGTGCTGCTTTCCAGTTGCTTGGGGATTTTCTTGAAGATGATTTTGAGTACATGAAAAAGTCTTCCTTTAAAATTTTAAAAATTGTCATTTATGAACTCTCTTTCTTGCTGCCTTTCTTTTCTTCCTTTCCTTCTGCCTTTGGTGTTTTTTTCTTCCACATCATATTCACCACATCCTTGAAGTGGGAGGAGAGAAACTAAAAGAAAATATTTAATACCTCAAGTGTTTTTAAACCATCAGCAATTGGTAGAAGCCTGAAGAGGTCATCCATGGAAATAATCCAGCTGGTGAACTCCTTATGGATGTCACCTTTCCAAAAGCAGTGCTATTTCCTCATGAGGTGGGTGTACTTATTTATTGTACCATTAAAGCTGTTTTCTTTCAGACAGCCTTTAAATATCTTCCCTGGGGTTTTGCCAGGCTGGGCAGCAAGCCAAGTGGAACCCCCTGAAGTTAAGAGCTCAGCTCTGTTGGACATAAACCACTTAACATTTCAAAGATGACAAAAGTGGTACATATCTGATTTGTTTCCAGTAGGAAAGAAATAGCTGGCGAGTACACTGAGCCCATCACAACAGACAAGCCATGCCATGGTGACTCCCCTTCTTCAGGCAAGAGCAGGGCCCTGCTCTATGTTGTATCTGCAAGCTGCCATTATGGACCCTTCACTCTGTTTGCTGTGGCTCCAGAGAGGCCAAAACTGATGCTCCAAAATCCCATGCTCTATTGCTTCCATGGGCTCTTACTGCTGCTTACTTTCTATTACTGCTGCAAACCTTGCCCCTGCCCTGCTCACAGGGATTGAATTTTGGTGTTATGTATCTTGAATGCAGTTGTCCAGAGCTCAAAGGGTGGTGCTGCTCACGATTCAGTATCCCCAGGCCAGGTGACAGCAGAGTCACACCTAACACAGGTTCTGCCTCTTCTGAGATACTCAGACTGCTTTCATACCATGGGATGCCACCATGGGTTTTGACATTCGCTTTCCATGGACCAGTTGGATTAAACTAAATTGCTGTCAAATTAGCAGAGTGCAACACAGAGGATCAGCTGCTAAGCTTATTGGGGGCAGGAGAAGATTCCTTGAATTTCAGCAGGTCACAGATCCAGCCTCTAGGAGGTCACTCACCAAATTGTGTACTCTGGTTCTCCCTGTTGAGAGGAACAACCCTGAGTATTCCTGACTGAACCCAAATGCTTCAGGATCTCACAGCCCCAAGGACAAATGATGTTTTTGTTGGGTTTAATGTCTGGTCCAGAATTTGGTGCAAGATACTTTGGTCTGTTCATCAAACCGTACCGTGCTGAAGGGCTACCAGCTTGCCTGAAGCATTATTTCTGCAGGGCCTTTCAGATGCCAAGGGAGTTTCTCCAGATTTGGGCTTCTGAAGGGCAAATCCAGATCTGATGCCTCAAGACAGTAAAAAAACCCATTGCCAACTCTGGGGCCTGATGTTCCCTCTCAGCAGGTTGTGACAATAAAAGATACCCCCTATTTGGCAGTCCCAAATTGCCTGGCTGCTTTCCTCACAGGATGTGACACAGCAATGCAGAGAAGTTGGCTGAAAAAAATTGCAAGAGGCAAGAAGGGACACAGCTCCCACCCTGGCAAACCCAGCCAGCATGCCAGGTCCTAGCAAGAGAGAACTGCTCAGAAAAGCAGGGGAAGAAGCAGAGACAGGATCAGAAACATAATCATCTGTGTTTTCCATGAATAAAACATGGCAGTTCCTCACAGACAGAGGGTGAGGTAATAAGGATAATAATAATGATCTGTTTGGTCTCTGTTTCTTCTGGGCTTCAGGGGCTCATTTTGCAAATGGTTATTTGTATAGCTGGAGCTGCTGTCTCACAGCTCACACTGCTCAGGCTTATGTTCTGCTTCTCTTTCTGCCAGCAGCCCGGGTTTGCAAGTGTCCATGACTCAGCAGCAGTTTCGTGCCCTTGTAGCTGAGCTGGAGCAGCAAGGATCCTTCCTAGGGGCCAGGTCCAACGCTGGCTGGCTCCAGTGGAAGTCAACTCTCTTGCAGGATCCAGCACCAAAGGGCTACACCTGCCTCGGGAGAACCAAGGAAGATTTAGGCTTCAGCAAAAGCCCAATGGCCTCCCCAGTAATACTGAATCACCATGCAGGCACTGAAGAGAGGCCACACCTGTGTTGGGTCAGTCCTGCTGGTGCTTCCAGACTGGTGAAAGAGTCCAAAAGGGCCGAGGCTGAGACAGATTAGATGTTCACCCAGAGCACTTTGTGAGTACAGAAATTCCAGTGAGCTGCCCTCAAACAGGCGAGTTTGGGGATGGCAATGGCAAAGGAGGGCAGTGCAGACCCTGTGCTGCTGCAGGCACTGCCCCTGGGGAGGCAATCCCCACTGAGGGGCATGACCCTGCTAAGAGGCAGCCTGTGACAACTGCGTACTTCTGCAGAGTAATTCTCCTCTCTCCCCTGCTTTTATCTAGTAACAGAAAAATAGTGGCAGGCCAACAGCGGGAAAAGATCCTGAGGTTGTGTTAGAAAGTCCCCAGGAATGCCAGGGAAGGATCTGAGTGGGGCACCTGCCTGTCCCTGTGCAAGGGCACTGTGCAAATTGAGATGGATTGGCAGGACCCCAGGCAAGGGATTCCTGACTGCAGCCAGACCCTGAGCTCCTGCCCTGCTGGGGCTTCAGTGCACATCTGCTGCTCTGTGCACACCAGGGAGCCTCTGCATCAGTTTAAGGCGGGATAGCAGGCAGAAATTTCTATCAGCCTTTCAGCAGCTTCTTACAGCAGCTTCTTACAGCTCTCTGAACAAGAGTTCAGCCTCTGTCTTGAATCAGTCAAGTAAGAATAGTGAAATTCTTGCCCAGCTGTTTTTCAGTGACAAACTGCCTTTGGTTTCCATGTAACTTGCAAATTAAGAGACACCAATAATAGCAAATATGTGAGTGGTAGCACAGAAACAATACTCAATCTGCATTTAACCCCTCCTGTGCAATGGGCTCTGGCAGGGTGTTGCAACACCTTTTTGAATCCCTCCTCCACTCAAACAAATTCTGAGTTAAGACTTGTTTTCCCAGTCATTTGTGTATATTTATAGTGATTTTGTATAAATAAATCCATTAGTTTACAGGGCATGGAAATGCTTTCCCAAACCTGGACTTTTAAAAGAATGTAAAACACATATTAAAAATTAATCCGTGTGTTTTTCTGTGTCCACTCTTTTGGGGGAAAAAACCCCCAAACCTACAAAGCATTATATTTTGAAATAAAGAAATCAATAACTACAAATATTCGGGCTTTTCCCACACCCCACCTTTCTTCCCAGAAAGAGCTTAAATGACTGAACACTGTGTGCTTTCCACAAAATAGAGGGATTTTAGTAAGACCATTAATAGACATTTAACTTTAACAAGTGCCACTATAAACATTTCTCTGAAATTCACCAGGGAACCAGGATTTTATCACTTTAGGAGCACTGCTTGGCTCCGTGGTATGCTAGGATGCTGGATAATGATCTAATAGACCTCACTGACAACAAGCTGGCACCCTGCCATGGGCATGTGAAACCACCCTCCAGCCCGGAGCATGAGAAAACCTGCAAATAATGCCTCCTGATTTCCCAGCTAATAGAACAGCATGGAGTAACGTGGCTGCAGCCATCTCGTGTAAACAAGGCGTGAAATAAAGTGCCTGAGCCTGGACATTACTATTGATGGTTGATTTTGTCACTCCAGTCACCCAGAAATGTAACTGGGGAGTTGCTTCTTTGTTCCACCTGCAAAATGAATGAAGGTTCAGCTATCAGTTCATTTAAAAATATGCTGGTTCAATACTGCTCTTTAGTTGTCCTTTGATTAGTAGTATTTCCAATTTGGAAAAAAAAACTAGTGTCTGAAGTAACGTTATAGGTAGTGACATTTTCTTCCTTTTTTAAGGTAATGGTTTCTGTGAAATTCTTCATGAATAGGGGATATTTCAATTTGGTTTTATTTCACTTTTAGTTTGAGACATTTCATTCAGCTTATGAAGGTATTTTCTGTCATAGTAGATTAAAAGAGGAAAAACAACATCAATTGAATTTGTCATCATTTTACCCTTGCTCTGAGGTCCGTAATGCTCTGTGAGACTTACTCGTCTTCATTTCCAGGGCTTCTGATGGAAATTTCCCTTTGAAAGTGGGTCATATCAGTCCTGACTTTCTTGCCTGTCACTTGCAGTTTCTGATTCAAACCAAAACAACAAAGAAGAATTTTTGCTGGAAAGCTGTCAAGAAGAATACAAGCTGTCCTTAATCTGTTACAGAGGCACACTGCTCGTTTTGTAGGCTTTGGAGTCCTGCTCTCCCAGGCTGGCCCCGTAACAACAAACTCTCCTTTCTAGTCAAGAGAAACAGTGAACCTGAACCTGGCTCCAGCCAATCCTGGTAGCAGAACCAAGCAAAGCCACAGTCCAGCCCGTGAATATAGACAGCCGGTTCTGCAAACACGAAAGAGGAAGACAGTTTTTGTTGAAGAATGATCATTCTGCTTGATTACAGCACATACTTTTCATATGGTTTGGAGTTTTTTTGCTATTGGTGCTAACAATAACATAATGTAAGTCTTCTTTATATTAAGTTTATTTGTAAATTTTATGAACTGGAAAGAAAAAAAGAAAGCAAAGCAATAAAAAATGAGGACAACAAACAATTAGGAAAATAGGAAGAAGAGATATGAATAGAAGTATTTGTCTGGGTGCAAGAAAACGAGGGAGATAATTGACAGTGTTCATTTACTATTAAAATAAGATTTCTGATTATAAAACAAGAAACCTCTGGTTATTTTAGTACAGGTGTAATTTTCATGGCTAAAAGCATCCTTTTGCCTTTTGTCTTGCTATTTGAGGCTAAAATTCAACAAAATCAGTCAAAATACTTCTCTAGCTTGTGGGCAAACATGCACCAGATGAGTTTTGCCAGCGACTGTGCCAGATGGATTAAGCTTATAGGGGGCAGACTAGTCCTAATCAGTCAGTCACCATCCCTGAGCTTGTCTTTTCCACCTGAGAAAATACAATCAGCCTTTCACTCTTCTCTTACATCACCCCACGGTGACTTTTCAGTCACTTACCCACCTGGTAATTTTTTATTTTAATAAATAATAAGGATCAGAATAAGCAAACAAGGTTTCCATTAAATATTTAAAAGGCCAGTGCTGTGGCTGCTGCAGACTATACACACTTTCCAAAGTCCTTTAACGACAGTTTTCATTCACAGAAGATAAGCATGAGAATATATATGACATTGCCCTGACTGCTTAAGAAAACCTCTGTGCTGATCCCTCAGTAGCCCTGAGATTTTTATCATTCAAGCTTAACTGATAGGAAGGCTCCTACAGCAACATCCTCCCAACCCACCCACTTGGCACTTAAACAATTATAGGTCCTTTCCTACACAAGTGTAAATCTTCCTGCCCTCATGGCATTTCTGCCAGACCTCAGCACCGGAGTGCACAGGTATTTATTTTGTAAGGGAGGAAAATAAAAAAAAAAAAAAAAAAAAAAAAAATTATTAAAGCTTTGGGTTTTTTTCCTGGCCTTCAACCAAGCACATGAGATGTGTACCTCAGAAGGCAACAGTTATGGAAAACTCTGATGGGTAAGAGGAAATTTCCCTCCCCACACCCTGGCAGCCCTGCCGTGCTCTTCAGCACAGAGAGTGCAGCCTGGGCTAAGAGCCCGTGCTCACCCTGGCACTATCCCCACTCCCCGGGGGGAGTCTGCTCAGGAGGGAAGGGGCTCACCCAGCAGTGTTAGGAGCATCCCTGCTGCCTCCGGAGTTTGGTTATGGAGCTGCCTTTCCTGTGCCGTAGCTGGTGGTGGCAGACGAGGGGTCCCGCTGGGAAAGAGCAGCGAAGAGCAGCTCTCTTGGAGGCCATAGGAAGGAAGCCCGATGATCATTATGAAGACATCACGTGGAAGTGTTTTAGAAAGGTGGCTGTACCGTGGCTGCGCGGGAGCAGCAGGAGCCCTGGGATCCCTGTGGTGACGGCGTTGAGGGTGTTGCACTCTCCTGACGCCTCAAATGCAGCGTGCAACTCCGTGTGATGGGGAACATTTTCAGCTCACAGTCGCGGGCAGCAGCTGCAGTGATACAGACAACAAACGAGCAGAAGGAAGAGAGAATAACTGTGATCTTTAACGAGATTTTCTGTGCTTAATTTTTTTGTGGTCCAACAAAATCTGGAACAAAAGAGAATGAAAGATCAGAGGAGTCAGATCATCCCAGGGCATCTGATGCTACCATAAGCCATTTCAGCTTTACTTACATAATTTTATTGTCAAACACAGCATGATGTTAAGCATGTACATATATAACACTGGGGCTTCCTGTTCCAGGTCCACTGCTCCATTAACCAGTAACATCAATTCACATGTTAAGGGACAAAAAAAAGAGATATTAAGGATTATTAAGGATTAGAGGTGGACTAAAGCAAAATTTAAGCTCAATCCCCACTTAAAACAGGCAGTTCAAATCTTTCTTCCTGGTCAAATCTGAGTGCCTCAGGTTCTGATAACTGCAGTATCTGGCTGCACACCCTCACTGTTAAACTTGGGAGGATCTGTAGCTGTAGGGGTGGTGTGCTCCTATCTGAAAAGAAATATCCATCCAGGGTCCTAGTGGAGCCTTGTGCTCTGACATAAAATCTATTTGACCGTTTAAGACACCCAGGCACTCTTTTTTTTTAGGTGTTGCTCAGCTGTCCCATCAGCTGAAAGGGAGGCTGTAATTTACAGCAGCAGCTCACCAGATTCCCAGCTATCACCTACCAATTAATCTACCACAGCCCTCTCGCTTGGAGCCTTGCTTCCAGAAAAGGATTGCCAGTTTTTTCTGCCTTTTTGTTATACATCCCTGAGAAGCAATCTAACCTGACAAAGGATTTTTCAGACCCACCAACACAAGCATCTTCACTGGGGATATATGAACCAGTAACCTCAGCTGTATTCCCAAAATGGTCTTCAGAGTTAAAGGTTTGGCTAGTTTGACTGCATTACATCCTTGTCCTGGTCTGCCTTCCTGTACTGACGGCAAGAAGATGAACAAGCAGCACCATCTCTGTTCAACTCTGGAGCCAAAACCAGGGACAACAAAACTACCCCAAGACATCCACAGCACAGTTTTCTGTAGGAAAGCAGTGGAGGAGTGCTAGAGCAATGCAGGTCTGTAGCACCTTGCACCTTTGGAAAAGATGGAAGGGTTGCCAGAGAGGTCCTGGGAGAGCTTGAGGGGTGCTGTGGAGAGGAATGAGAGTTGGCAGGAGGGCAGGAGGAGGAACCTTCTTGACATGCTGCAGGGGATAGTGGTGGGAAGAGCAGCAGGGATGGCTGCAGGGACATTCTGGCATTAGCAGGGGAAATCCAGAAACATGCCACTGCTCTGCTGTGCCATCTGTGATGCTGAGGAAACCCTCCAGTCTTGCCAATGCAGATGTTGTGCTGGAGCAGCAAATACCCCACAGCAGCTGGCATCCAGTGTTGCCTCTCACCGGAGCCAGTGCTAACCTGTGGGCTCCCAGCCCTTCTCCAGCCAGGTTCCCTCTCTGCTGCCACAGCAAGCCCGTTGTCCTGTGCAGCTGCTGCCAGGCAGGCTGTCCTGTTAAGGATATTCCCATCCTCAATGGTTTAGGATCAAGATGCCCCCCTGAGATCCAGATGCCCCTGCAAGTGCCTTTGCATAGGTGTCCTGAAATGCTGCAGCAAGCACAGCCTGCCGTCCAAAAGAGGCTATTCAGCCTCACAGCTCATTTATAATCAGAAAGGCAGATGTTTGCCAGAGTCACACTGACTGAAGCACGGGGAGCCATCGGGGTCCATGCACCCTCTGCCTACTTTGCCAGCTGGGGATGCCGGGCACAGCGTGCTGCTGGGCATGGATGAAGAATGAGACTCCGAGGAGGATGCAGAATAAGGAGTTGCCAAGTGGAGACCACATTTCTGATCACAGGGGAATTTCATGCTCCATCAGTACCACAAGCTCATGCACAGATGAAATATTATGCAGTGCAAGAACCCCTTCATCATATAAATCAAGGCAAGGAAGCATGAACAAAGCCCTTTCTGTACTCCTGCCCAACGACCTCACTGCTTCACAGGGTGAATGCCACAAACTCAACTTCATGACTGAAGCCTCTTGCTAAAAGATGAATTTCATGCTTTTCCCAGGCTGCGGACTCATTCGTGGGACTGTCAGAGAGCTAACCTTTTCCTGTTAATCTGTTCTCCGTCTTAATAAGAATACAACAAAGCAGAAGCACTCTTAGACTTAAAACCAAGAATACATAGAAAGGCAGAGTTTAAACTGCCTTTCTGCAGAGGCAGTGAGCATCCAGCACTGATAATGATATTGAAAGTGGGGATTAAGCAGCACAGCGCTGAGGGAGCCAGCATATGGCAGCCCATTGACCTGTCCCATATGCAGCAGCTATTGTTCCGTCCCCACTGTCCCACAGCAGCCTACTCACACTTTTGTGTTGCACGAGGGCCAGGGCCAAGGCTGGGATCTGGAAAAACTTGACATTTACACATGAATTGTGCAACACTGCTGCACGGAGAGCCAGGGTGACCTGTGCCATTAAGCAGGGTCTCAGTAATGAGGCTCAGCAGAAAATAAAAAGACCCGAAGCAGCATTGGGGAAGTTGCTCTGGGTATGCTGGAGGAGAGGGTCTTACTTCCTGGCTTCATGCTTTCTTGGGCATTGCGGGGTGGGGTAGGATCCGATTTAACTGCTGAAGTGCTGGGGGTTTGGCATGGTTGGCAGACATCGTAGGAAATTAATTTCCAGGGCTGCAGGCTTTTTCCACTGAGCAGGAGAATACAGAAATCTTCACCCTAAAAAACAAGGAGAGCAGTTTCTGATGATGGGATTGCCCTCAGCTCTGTTAACCAGCCGTAGCTGTTTCTTTGGCTCCTGGCTGAATGGTGAGAGGATCGCTCCAAATCACAGGAGAAGACAGTGCTTGCCAAGCCTGAAGAAGACCCTCCCCCCGGCCCCACGGGGCTGGAGTGTCTCCTGTGGAGCAGTCATGAGGAGTTCCCCCTGGCCGGGGCACTGCTGCAGGGCACGGGCTGCTGGCTCCTGGGCTGTGCCTGGACACTGGGCTCAGCCCCATCCCTCCTCTGCCTCTCCAAAGCATGCAGCCCTCTCCCTTGGTCACCACAGCTCGAAGCCATCTCTGAGAGCACTGCCCGGGGAGCTGCACCTCTCTCCTGGGGTGCTCTGGGCTGCCCCATCAAGGGGTAGAGCTACGGCTGTTTCAGCTGCCCCTTCAAATTGCCAGGGTTCCCCACAGCCACCAAACGGCAGGACTGGAGATGGCAGCATCAGAGCAACAAAACCCAAACACAGAGGAACCCATGAGCAGGCACATACCTTTCCTCAGAGAGCTATTTGCTCCTGCTCAACTGACTGGTAGGAAGAGACCTCATAGGCAGAACTGGATTCCACATAATCCTCTATGAAAAATACATTAATATCTCTCACTGCTTGTAGTTGTTCCTGGCAGCTTTCACAGTGTAGGACCACCAAAGGACTCCCAGATTAATTTAAATGATACAGCTATTTTTAAATCCTATAAGCCATTAATCCCAAACATGTTTTTTAGCCAGAGCTCTACATATTTACTTGATTTCTATCTAAAGCCATAAACTAAGCCTTGCTCATTGAGGAGATTTCAAAATTCTTGAGCCAAGATTGTCCTAGTGGGCATTTTAAGAGCTTTTGGAGCATGGTTTTTATTTGGAGCTACCTTTGACTGAATTTTTCATACAGCCTTTCATCATACACTGGAAGCCCCACTTTCCCCCTTATGCTGTCACAACTGTTAAGCCAAAATTGCTGCAAGTACAAGGTTGTGAACATCAAGGAAAGAAAAGATGTCCTCCTGTCATAAGATAATATTAGTCATCATGACCTGAATTATTCTGTGAGTCATTGGATATTAGGATAAACGACTTCCCTATGCTTGTGGCTAAGCACAGAAGTGGGCTTCCAGGGTGGATGAGCAATCTTCATTTTCATAAATAGTTGAAATTCGACTGGACATTACCTTAGGCAACCTGGTCTCATTTGCCCTGTTTTGAGCAGCTTCATCAGCTGCAGGTTGAATCCCATGCTGCAAAGGCTTCTTCCCCAGGGGAGACAGAGAGCACAGGAATGGCCCTTGCTTGCACAAAGCTCACACAGCATCACATGCACTACACAAGTCCTGTCGTGGGGCAGAATGTGCTGGCTTGGCCAATACTCACAAGGTCATACAGCTTAAGCTGGAACTTATACCTGTCTCTTCTGTGCCCAGCCTGCCAGAGCTCTGCCTGCAGTGTACAATGTGGATATGATTTTCCTTGCTGAGGTCAAAGTGCAATGTAGGAACAAAAACATAATGGAATTTTCTCAGTGAATTCACTATGAAATTGGCTTAGAAATTTTTGGAAGAAGCAAGAAGAAGCATTTAGCAATCACTGTGATGTTTTCTATTCAGTCTGCCTCAAAACTATCCTCTCACTCTGAATCACATTCTGTGCCTGGCTAAACCACAATCCCTCACTTTCATTATCTGACCTGCTTTTCAACCCCTTATCTTCCAGAAAGAAATTACACCTGATTAAATCCAAACGAAATCCCCAACCTCCAGCCCCCTTTGTGGAGTGAAAAGGCAGAGAGAGACTGTTCCTGCTGCCCACCATGCCACACAGTGCTGGCAGTGATGCTCTGGTACCACTGAGGATCAGCAGTGCTGGTACCACAGAAAGGGAGAGGTCTGCACTGCACAAAAGCAGGAGCTGCAGGCAGCAGAAGGCACCCAGCAATGTGCACAGGATGAAAGTGAGAACAGAGAAACCTGATAAAACCAGTGGGAAAGAGACTTGGTTTCACAGAAAGACAGTCACAAGCTACAGCCAGTGGAATACTCTTCTTCACATCCTGGCATTGAAAACAAGGCAAAGGCTGCTTAGACTCCCCCAGTGCTGTGCTTCCCGGCTGGGGTGAGTGCAGGGAGCAAAGCCTTTATGTGATTTATTCATTACATACTGAATTTAGCCAAAGGCCAGCCCATCCTGTGAGCACCAAGGACCTGTCAGCAGCTGAATGGGAGCATTGTGCGTCAGCTGCTGCTGTCAGAAACCTGGTCTGCACTCAGCAGCCATCTGCAACAGCTCCTTTCTGGCAAGGAGCACTTAAATTACTCACTCCCTTGGTGGCATGCAGACCCTTGTGTCTTTGTCCACCCCTTGTAGGGAGGGTTTTTCACCGAGGTCTGTGCTGCAGGAGGCAGGGACGAAAGAGACTTCTTAGTGGGAAAGAGGCAAGATCCCATCAGCAGAGCAAGAGCAAGCAGGGCAGGGCCCTTGCTCCCTGGCCTTACAGAATGAGTGTGAAGGCAAGAAAAGCAAACCCATGTTATAAATCCAGGCCTTTGGAGGGGTCACATAAAGGTTTAGAAAACAACTGATCCCTTGAAAACTTTTCGTTTAGAAACAGCTGGGCTGAAGTTGTCATGTTTCTTTGGTTTTTGAATATTGGGACACCAGACAAACATGTTCAAGCCTCTAAATCAATATACTGGAGGTGCACTTGAAGAGTAGAAGCTCCATGGTTTTTTTCCCTTTTTCACCCCAGGTTTTACACTGTGTTAATTCACGATTCTTTCCAAGCCTGATGTGCACCATGAGGGGAAGAAGAACCAAGTCCTTGGGGATTCTGCTGGCGTCTCCTCTGTAGCTGAGCTGATGCAACAGGCTGCACTGAAAGGGAAGACCACTGCTTGAGAAAGGAGATTAGTGGGGAGCTTCTATTCTTGCTGTAACTCCGTTGAGCTAATGGGAGTCACACCACAGATTAGTTTGGATCAGGTTTTTTACTTGACCATCATTAGAAAGGAAGGCTGCTCAGGTTTGAGACACTGCACTGAGACACAAAGACACTGTGTCCTTTGTAATGCAAATGTGTTTTCTGCTTCAATAGGCTTCAGAGAATGATGGACAAAAAAAAACATTGCACAGAGATGTCTGTGGCTTCACTCTCATTCTTCTGTGATGTGCATCTTCAAAAGAAGGCATTTTAATTTGACAGATGGACATTTAATCATAAATAATAATGTATACTGGTTCTTAAGTCAAAAGCACATGGCACCTCTGCACCTGTAGCCACTCTCCCTAATAAAGGAAGCCTCCCCTCTTCCAGATTATCCAGCCCATTCCTTTTTCCATCTCCCCAGAAAATATGCCTGCCCTTCCAAGCAGATCCACCCAGCAGAGCCCTGCAAGTGCCTGTCTCTGCTTGCGTGGCAGGCTGCAGCGTGGTGAGAGACTTGTTTACAGCTGTGGGGTCCACTACAGCAGCTTTGAAACTGCCCTGAAAACTGCTTGAACACATCTTGCCTCCTAATTGCTACAGATGGAGCAGGAAATGTTACTTTGAGTGTTAGGTTAAAGGCTTGTCCTGAGTGGAAATATTATGATCTCCAGGCTACAGCTGGTTTTAGCCTGTTTCCCGAAGTAAACAAGGTTTATAGGATCAGGCTTTGTGAGTTCATCTGCAACTATCTACTGCCAATAGGTTTTCAACTCATTGGCCAACATTTTGACCGGACAGTGGAGGTTTAAAAGCTGTCATTTTTCTTCCAGGTTATGAAATTTAACTATGAAAAAATGGGAAAAATCCTGCCAGTGTTTACCCAGATGAAAGGCTGATAAACTTAGCTCTAATAGACATCAGATAACTGTGCTAGGAAGGATGGAATGGAAAGGATGAAGGAGACTGAGGCAGACAACTGCAATTACTCCCTGAACCGCTACAAACACCTTCCCTTATGATTTGCCTCTACAAGAAATGATTAGCAAAAAATTTCATCTCTTCCCACCACAGGCCCAAAAATAGTGGCTAAGTTTTCAAAAGAGCACCCATGCTGTCTAAAGCACTGGCCAGAGGCAGCATCCCAGAAGACACAGAATGCTGAGAATTCTGGAGAGTTCACCCTGTTGAGGGAGTGGAGCTTCCCTGAAGCTCTCTGACTGAGCAGTGCAAAACAGCCTGGGGGCACTTGTCCCTGGGGAGCCACAGCACCTCACGGTGTTCTTAATGGCTCTGTGGTGATCAGGGTCTGCAGGATTGTAATGGGGTATGGGGACACTTAAAGGAATTGCAAGGTTTAGCTTGTTCAGAAATCTTGAAGAGATTAATTTTTCTTCCGGAGCACTTGCCTGCTAGTCATGGCCATTCCACAGGGAGAGCAGTGAAAGCCTTGGCTCTCCACCCACCAGGGGAAACCTGCTTACCCTAGAGAGGAAAAACAAACACAGTGATGCCAGATACAGGGACCTCCAGGCCCATTGTTTCCACAGCTCTGGTCTGTGTCTCAGCAAAGACATAACTCAGCTTCCTTTCTCTTCAGAGCTTTTATTCCTTCTCTTGCCTCTGCCACCTTTGCAGGACATGAATATCAGAAGGTACACAGGCACTGTCTCAGTAGCAGCATTGGGATAGTGGTGGGATGAGGGGACCTCAGCACTGGTCTTACAGACTTGATGGAAAAAGGGAACACAAAATACTGTGCTCTGTCCTTCCCTTCTAGCACATTCCCTGTGTTTTCTGTCACTAAAACCTAGAAATGTAGTGTATTTTCACCCATTGCTGTGGAAATTTAAACAGAGCATCACTAACAGACCATGGGATAGAAAATGTGCCTGGTGTGCAGAGACCACTAGCCAGTGTTTGCCCGTGTCCACCTGCCCAGGGCTGCCTGCTGGGGCCTGTCTCACATTTGAGTAAGGAGGCTCCCTGGGCAGAGACACCCTCCCGAGGTTGTGCTTGGCACAATGGCGCTGCAGTTAGGATTGTGTGTTACAACAATAATAGACAATATAACATGCTAAATTAACTTGACACAGACATGACAAACAGAAGAAGAAAGGGACTAAGGCTGGGTCTGTGTGCAGCATCAGGGGGAAAAAAGGGGGCTATTTCATACCAAGATCTGCCCAGACATGTACATGTGGGCTCTGCTCCTGTCCTTCCCTTCAGAAGTCATTCAGCTTCTGAGAGTTTCCACAGATGGGCAACATACACTTTTATAAGGATGAATTTACAGCCAAGTGGTGAGGCAGTGACAACCAGAGACATTTAGGCTGTGGGCTGGGAAGGATGTGTGGGGCCAGCTTCAGCCTAGATCTGAGATTCATTTTGGAAGGCACTAAAACCCACATGATTTGTGCTTGCAAGAAGCCTTGTTTCTGGTTTAAAAGGATTTAATTCAAGTCTGGGTCATGTTTTCTAGGCAGTCTGGAGATATTCCAGGGGATTCATTTTGCGATATTAGTGCTCACTTAATAGTGGGGGTATGTGTCCAGCAGACAGGAAGCACCCTGTAACACGTCGGGTCTGTGTTTAGAAAGACTGAGGAGATTTAAAAATTCTGTGGATTTGCCTGCTTTTGAAGTCAAATCAGCTCTAACCAAAAAACTTTGAATGCAATCTGTAAAATCATTTCAGGGCTTTGTATTACTGTCATGGGCTTAAGGGAAGCCCAGGAATAGCTCTTCCTCGAAGTGACAGGCTGCTGCAGACAGGCTTTGGCTCCAAAAAGGTCCTAACCAAGCACGTACACTTCTCTAACTGTAAGAGAAATTTGGATTTGCCTCCTGATGGACACTCAGCTCGGCAGGGTCTGACAATCCTTGTAAACTATTCCTGGGGAGAGACTTGCAGCACTGCCTCTCCTCCTTACCTGCTGCTGCTCCGAGGGGGAAAACACCCTTTTAGTTGTTCCCTTTGCAGATGTGAACAACACATTCACAGCAGGAGTGGCAAATTGGTGACAAATTACAGCCTAGGTGGAGCACCATGTCCACATGCATGATGCTTCATCACTGCAAGGACATTTGCTCCTCTCACTGCCAATCCAAGCCTGCAAGCCCTGGCTCCACGTGGCTGGTGGGACACGAGCCCTGGGGCTGCTGCACAGGAGCAATGGGGCTCCTGGCAAAGCCAGCCTGAGGGCGGGGGGCTGCACGGGTGGTCTCCACTTGTCCTGGTGGTCCTCTGCATTGAGCTCCTCCACGGCAAGACAGGCCCTTTCCAGAGCTGGGATGCTCCTGGCTGGAATGAGGGGCCACAGTCCCTCCCCAGCTGTAGGTGCTGCAGCACACATGGCTCCCCTGCCTGCTGACACCACCGTGCTCCAGGTCACCACCAGAGCACTGCCACCCAGGAACACTTACACCCCACGGATCCCCCTGGGCTGGACAAAAAAGGAGGTTCTTTGTTGTCTCTCTTTGTGTTTTGTGTCCAAACCTTGTGTTACATTGCTGCACATTCAGACTCTTACTTTGAGGGTGGTGGGGAGGAGCAGCAAGGATGACACAAGAGCAGGAGGGGAAGAGGTGTCCCCAGCAATGCAGCACACAACGTGGTCCTCATCATCCAGCTCTCTCTCATCTCCCTTTCTCATTCTCTTTCTCACAGATGCACAAAGAGGTTAATATTTGGTTAAAAAAAAAAAAAAAACAAAACAAAAAACCAGCAAGCAGGGTAATTTAAAACACACGTTTTGCAGCAAAGCAGTGTTCAGTGTAAACAAAGCATTAAACTGAAAAGATCCATATGCAGTTGTTATCAGTTATTGCATTTTTTTTAAAGAAGGAAATCTAATACATTTAAAATAAACCCATAGCATGAAATAAAATAAACTATGGTCTTGGTTAGTTTGGTTTGATTTTTTAATTTAATGAGGAAAAGAGCACTCTGATAAAGTAATCCTTTCAGAAGGAAAGGCCTGGGCAATGGTGAACATGTCAGCCACATGTTGAGGGATGATTAAAGCCTAACAAGACTCTCTTTCCCACAGTTTTTGAAGCCTTGCAATATTTCTGTGTTTAGGATAGCCCAGAACATCCTTCTGGACAGAGGGCCCCAACCGTACATAGCTCTTTGCAGAGAAGCCCTGTAAAAACGACTGACGAGTCCATAGCACTTAGGAATGGAGGAGACCTGGTAAAAACTGTGCACAGACTGACTTTAGGGGTTTGATACAACAAAATTTTTTTTTAATTTTACAAAGGAGCCAATGGCTGCTAACAGCATAAATCCCGCCAAGAGTGGGAGGAAGAGATTTACCTTTCAAAGTCTGATCTGACCATTTCTCATTTTAAAAGTTCCTTAATGATGTGGCTGGCACCAGCATGCTACCTACATCCCTTTCATCCAGTGCCACAACCTAGAGAGGAGAGAATTGCATATGTAGATTAGTTATCAGCCATAGATAAATTAGAAAATTCTCCACTATTTTTTTTACAAACTTTAGCATTAGTTCAGGTATTTATGTCCTGATGTGGAGCCTCCTGATTAAGAGGAAAAGCAGCCTCACCGCAGAGCAGCTCATCGTCGGGCCAGGGCACCTGCGCCAATGGAGCAGCTGCAACCCGGGCTCCGCAGCTCCTGCTGCTGGAATCGCATCCAGCAGGGTGCCTGGGGCAGTGACTGAGCCAGGCTGCTGGCAGGCTGCATTGCTGCTCGATTTGCCAGAGCTTCCAACCCGTGCACGTGTTGGCTTTTCAGCAGAAACCAACCATGAGGCACTAAAGCACAGCACGGGGTAACCCGCAGAGCATCGCAGCTCCGGGCTCTGCAGGAGGGGGGACACCCATCCCAGAGGAAGTCTACCGATGATCAAAGAAATCTCTTCTAACACACTGTTTCGTAGCTCATATATATTGGACAGCAGGAAGAGAAGTGACCCCTTAAACCCAGCAGCAGTAGCTTGGCATCCAAACCCAACTCCCAATATTTGATTCATGGTTTTCAATTACATATTTACAGTTACATAAAGTCCAGGCTGAAATCTCAAAATATGCTAACTTGCTCTGATCAGCAGTATTTTTTGTTTTCTAATGAGAAGCTAAGGACTAACTGTCAAGCCAAAATGTTCAGACCCATTTCTTGCCTGCCTTGGAGTTAAGCTGTACTTCTGCTTGTGTCAGACTCTTGCATGGGTGTTGCACAGGTCCAGCTGAAGTGCAGGGAGTGGAGGAGATGTCCTCTGCTCTGAGAGAACCAGGGAAGGCTGAGGGTGCATCCTAGTGCTGGTCTGCCAGAACAGGTCACTCTTGATGTGATGCAATTCAGAAAGCAACAGGAGTATGGAGTATAGAGTTATAGATATGGGTACTTATATGGATACAGATACAGACACAAATACAGAGGCAGTTCTGACACACTAGAAACCAAAAAGGTGGGAAGTCTTTAGGAGACAGAAGGAGTCAGGATGAAGCAGATTTTTAACCCAGATGAGCTATCCAGTCCATCACCTTACATGAGCCTTTAAAACTTGCTCTTTAATTTTATGAATACTCAGTCAGAGCCAGCCATGTCAACTGTGTTTTGTGGAAAATGGGAGCAAGGAGGAAGATTAAAAGCAGGGAAGTGGAAGGTTTCAGTATTGTCACAGAGTTAAATGTTTTGATTTCTCAGGAACAGCCTTTTAATGTGACTGCTTTTTAAAGGTTATTATCTCTACTATAACATGTCATTAACTAAAAGGAAAAAATTGACACAAAATGCTTCAGTCAAACTAAAATATTTTTTGATATCTTTCATGGAGAACTGTGGGGATTTTTTTTTTGTTGGGTTTTTTTTTTTGCCTGTCATTCTTACCTGGAACAAATGGAAATGCTGAAGTCCCTGAAGCCCAGGTGAAGTGAAGTATCTTTTCCTTTCACAACACTCCTGCTGTACATGGGGCTGTGCAAACCTCTGGAACAAGGAAAGTAATAACAGAGGGTGTCCCAGCCCGATGCCTTGATGGAGGTGAGTAGGAAGGGAAAGATTGAGGGCCAGGGCACAGAATCCTGTTCCTGCCTTCACTGTGGGCAGCTGCCCATCCCTCTGTGCCTGCTTGCCCCTCCTCCAGAGGAACCAATAGCACTGTGTTCCCGTGATTCCGGGCCTCTGGAGCCACTGGTGAAGGGCTACAGAATAAAGCAGCATGGAAAGTTTTGTCCCTGCCTCCAGATACCAGTTCTGTAACACTGCTGCAAAAAGCAGCAGTAAGAGTGGGAGTTTCTGGTTTAATATCTGGGGGCAGATATTTGGTTTGCATCCACCCTCAGTCCACAAAAAACTTTTACAGAGCATTAGTGGAAGTGGGCAAAGCTCCTGCTCCTGCTGCTTGTGAATCTTGTGTGTGAACACAAGGAGGGAGTGGAAACACAGACTCTCACCTCATGTAATAAATAAAAGGGTAATTATCCCTTGCCCTGGTGACTGTAGGGCTGCCTGGCCCTGTGAGCTCTGCATGTTCTTATGGCTCGAGGAAGTGTATAATCCCATCCTGAAAGAAAGTGGTTTCTTATGGAAAGCCTAAAGGTCCCCACCCTGGATTTTGCATGTGGCTGAAATGGTTGTCCCGGCAGATGCTAGCAATTAGCCATGGAATGGAAGGCTGCCACAGGGGCCAAGGGCTGTGGAAGCTACCCTGGAACTTTGGGGTACATGGACCATGTCAGTGGCCACCACATAATTCTGGAGTAGACCTGGAGCAGGGCTGAGGCAGGCAGAGGGAAACTGCCCCTCTGACACCCCAAAGTAAAACCTGAAAAAGGAGTGCCCAACCAATACCCCCAGTTCTCCTCCTCCTCCCCTTCTGACCAACATGCTGCCCTTGAAGCAGGAGTGGGAGCAGGACCTCAGGGGGAGCAGTGCAGGATTAGAAACCCTGCGTTCCAAGGGCTTGAGCATCCCACGCTGGTGAGGGCATTCCCGGCCAGGGGTCTGCACTGGATTTGTTTGGGACGTGAGATCTCCATAAACCCCAAATGTGGAGCTCTTCCCCAGCCTCCTGCCTTGTCTTCCTTTTTAGAGGGTGAAGGGGGAAAGAAGAGAGGCTGAGCTTCCTGACTTTATTGTTTCACGCTATTCTGCCAAAACTGGGTGCACTTGTGTCCTTTGAAAAGGGTGTTCTTTGAAACTGGGTGTCCTCGTCCAATTCTGGAAATCGTGGCTTTTTGAAAATAATAAAAACAAAAAAAACATCATTCTGGGGGCAGAGGGAGTATTTCCTGGCTTGCATCCCTTGTGCAGTATGCCCAGGTCACAGGCTATTAAAGGAATTTAGACTAGTCTCTCCCCTGGTCAATGGTTTCAAAGATACAAGGAGGGTTTCATCATCCCTATGGGGAGGCAGATCACCCAGCCCAGGGTGGAATTTCACTTGGAAAAGACCGAAATTATGGTTATTCTATGAGGCTCACCAGGGACCTCATTACTGTTAATTATTTTAAATGGAAGATGTTGGATACTCCAGTGGTGGGGAAAAGGCATCAAGAGAGAAAGGGAAAGAAAGCAGTAAGCCTGGGAGAGACAGAGATTTCCAGGCAGGGCTATTTGAGGGGATCTGGAAATCCCCTCTCAGCTTCCCTCAGCTAGGAAAGGAGTGGGACAGATTGAGGGACCAGTTCCTGACAGCTCTGCTGAGCTGTTAAATCTTTCTGTCTCCTTGCTTTCTTTGCACACTAACTCTTGTCTGAGGCAGAGATCACAGCCCAGGTTATCTTTAGTGCTTGTCACATCATTCAAAACATTGCTTCTCCTCCCTACCCCGACTTAGTTGCAAATTCTGAACAAAGGAGGGCACTTTCAGATGGAAATGCTCCAATAGTTATTCCACCTGCAGAAGGTAACCCCCATCTCCTCTGCCATTTGCAGTCAGTCACACCAAAGCCCTACAGAGGAATATGCCTGAAGGTGTGCTCTGGAGGAGGGTGCGCGTACGGGAGCATCCTTCTGTTTCTCACTTCAGTGAATGGGAACTTGCCGCTTTTTATGGACCCATTTGCAGGTACTAACTGTATTAGCATAGCCCCAGCAGGAGATGTCATCTACAGGAACAGTACTAATAGGATAAGGAGTAATGGATTCAAACTGAAGAGAGTGGGAGTTTAGGTCAGATATACAGAAAAAACTCTTTACTCTGAGAGTGGCGAGGCACGGGAACAGGTTCCCAGACAAGCTGTGGATGGCCCATCCTGGCAGTGTACAAGGATGGAGGGGGCATTGAGCAGACTGGTCCAGTGGAAGGTGTCCCTGCCCGTGGTAGAAGGGTTACAACCCAAACCATTTCTTGATTCTATTCTATGAGTTGCCATTTTCAAGAATATGATATGTTTCAAAGATTTCAGAAAAATAATGGTCATGAATAAGGTATTTTGTATGTAATTAGAATGGATTCCACAATAATTAATTAAACTTAAACTAAAAAATAAGTTAAAAGTCTAAAGTTGAAGGGACTAAGCTGTATGTTTCATTCCCACCAGGAGTGTGAGAATCCCTGAAAACCACTTTGGAAAATAAGGGAGGAATATTCCTCCCCCACATGTGTACTGTATACTTAACTTTGATATGTGTGTGGGCCTCCCAAAAGAAAGAAACGTGGTATTGCAGCAGGATTTGGGACTGGGAAATGCAAGCTGCAAAATTCAGGTGATCATGATTCCCAAGGATCCAAACTGAAGGGATGCTCATGACAGGCAGTGATGGCACAAGTTTGGCTGTAGGTCGTCCATGAAACAAAAGTTCAGGTCTGATTACAAACCTTGCCCCTAACAACAGGGGGAAAGGAGAGCAAATTTCACCCCATTAACATTTATTTAATGAAAGATGGAAACCAGATAGGTGCACTTTCAAAAGCAGTTAGTGCACCTTCTGGTTCACAAGCATTCCTCTACAAATCAGCTGCCAGAGCTGTGCTTAGTGGATCATAGCTGAATGCGTCACGTGGATTTCTAAAACCTTATCCCTGGAAAGGGACAACTGTGAGATGCAAGCAAAAAGTCTGGCTGTGGAACTGTCAGAAAGACCCCATAAGTACAATAAAGCTTTAAGAATGTATCCTTAGCGTGGTATACACTGGGATCCAGTCCTGCAAACATTAACCCTGCAGAGAGTTACAGGTAGTCACAGGCAAAAGCTGCCAAGAAGCATCTTGTTGAAATCTCTGATTGAAGCAGAAACTCAGGTTAGTTTCAGAGGCCAGTTGAAAAGGAGAACTGGAAGTAGAAACAGAACCTTGTGCTAGGACCTTCATTAAACAGGCTCAGCTTTTAGATTTGGGCTTATTTTAATCACACCTGTTATCTTTTTGCTTTGAGATCTTTTCAGTATGTTCTGACATAGACATAATGCAATCTGAAACATTAGGATGGTGCTAAACCAATTTGCAGCATATGAGAAGCTTTGTTATTATATAAAAAAGAACCTTGGAATATCTGGGACGTAGAAAAACAGTATTATTATAACCTTGCAAAAATTATGTGCAGCCTTATCTTTGACATTTTTGAACAATTGTTTGTATCTAGAAAGAAGACAGCTGTTTCTGAAGGAAGTTTACTTCTGAGGAGTGATGGAGAATTGTAACTGAACTTGCTTTGCTGCTTGTGGGAGTTCCTAGAACATTGTAATACGAAGCAGGTTCCAAAGACTGGAACTCTGACAGTTGCAAAATGATTGCTTTTGAGAGTAACCAGGTAAGGGCAATGAGAAGACTTTCTGTGCCATCTTGTTACTCTCTTACTCACCTAATTTTGTGCTTCTTAGTATATATTCCTGAGAAAGCAAGGCTGAGAAATTGTCCTGGAAAGAGTGCATTATAATAAGACATAGCTTTTGCTCGTTCTAGTCCTTGGAAATTGTGTTTTGATTCATTATGTGTGGTTTGGCAAATCTGTTTTTTGCAAGCTGCAGGCAATTGTCTGTAGAAACCATGCTCCAAGCACAACAAGCACAGAGGCCTCTGATGGGCTCCTCAGAGACCACCATGAACAGAGCCAGTAAAAGAGAATAATGCCAAAGGAAACATTTGTATTACAGCCCAGGAGGAACCAGACCTTGGTTTTATCAGTCTCCCCAGTCTTCCATGATGGAAACCTCTAAACGTGCTCATCATTAACCCAGGGTAAACACACTCTGTATCCCCAGTCCAGAAAGCAGACTGTGTGCTGGCTGGCCCGCAGCCCTGGACTGTCAGTGCCCTCGATGCAGGGCTCAGCCTCTGCTCCAGGGGAAAGGAAAGCTCATGCCAGCTGCACAGTAACTCATGCTGCACACGCCAGGGCAGTGCCTGGTGGAGGGCAGTGACTTGGTGCTCCTCACACTGACACCACAGGGACTGGAAATCATCACATCATGGACTCTGCTAAGACAGTCCATGGTCTCAGCCTCATCATGCACAGCAGGTATTCATGGGCCCTACAACCATCCTCACTCCTGGCACCATTTCTCCATTCTCATTGAGGCTGGACCAGTGGGGGCAGCCCCCTGGGTGGGGGCTCAGGAATTGCATGCAATGCTTTTTGATTTGCTGTCTCTCTGGAAATTATTGGAAAGCGTATGAGCAGAGCAGCCCACGTGCACCAGCAAGCCAGGCATGAGCAAACCCCACATACCCACACTAGAAATGATGTGGATGGATAGCTTTTCCCAAGCTCCAGCCAGCCCCAGAGAGCAGGACCTGCCATGGTACAGCGTATTTATGGAAGGGTAAAATTCCTCTCTCTGCAGGTCAAGGCCCGTGCAACATTCAAATCCCACTGAAGTGTATCCTGATCAAAGACCCTGGGACAGCATTTCAGCTCACTGTGAGAGATACACTGAGAAAAGCCATGCACCAAGTCTCATACTGAGATGCCCACTGATGATGATGCTGACACAGGAATCTGTCCTTGATCCTAGCAGGCTCCAGGGTCATTATTCCTGTGGGTGAGGTTGCTCATGTGTATATATGAGAATGGGGTCTTTGGTTGGTGCCACTTAGCAGAGTTTTTCTCATAAACTTGACTAAGATTTTACTCCTAAATCTCCTTAATGATCCCAATACTCTCCCACATTCTGTTTAACAGGGTTAAGCAGAACAAAAATGAAGGGGCAAGGAAGACACAAATGCAGGAAGCTCAGCAAGGCACTTTGGGCACTGGACTACAATCCTAAGTAGCAGCAATGACTTTTTTTTCTGCTCCTGTATTTGCTTATTCTTATTATGGTTGTTCTTCTTAGCTAAGAAATTCCCGGATTTTCTACACAGCCACCAGCTGAACTGACTCTCAGCAGTCCCTGTGAAGTGCATTAAACGTTAGGTCATCCTTAGTATTGCAAGTCCCTGGGAGTGTCTGGGTGCTTGATGTTTCCAGTGGCTCTGAACACAGAGCTGTGCCCTGCTATGTGGGCAAAACCGAGTAGAGAGATTGTGCTCAAAGTGTGCATCAGCCTCCACTCGAGTGCTTGTCCACATCATCACCACTGCACAACAGCAGGATCATTGCAAGCAAAAGGTCTTTGTGACAAGCCCAAAAGAAAAAGAGGCACTTGTAGGCAGATGAACGAACCTTCTGAAAAGTTGGGAAAATGCCACAGAGATGTTTTGTGAGACGCACAGGCGGTGAATTCCTTTCTGCAGAAAGCCCCTGTGCATGTGAATGAGCTTACCTGTAGAAGCGGAGCCGCTGCCAAGCAGACACATTCCCCGGGCCGGCTCCCGGTGCGGCCCCGGGCTGCGGCAGGCGGAGGGAGGGAGCCGCTCGCACGCCCCCGGCAATCTGTCATCCCCGGCTTCAGGCTGCTGTGAACAAGTGCCAGCACCACGCACATTTAATTAACCTTTCTACAAGTTGTAAGATGAGCCATCTCTGTTCGCCACGAGATTTATTTTCAGCGCTGCACGATGGCAAATAGAAAATAGACGCTGCAATGCCACAGGAAAGGGAGCAAATGTGGGGCAACGCAGCCCGCTAGGGAAGCTGGTCTAGGACAACGCAGTGCTCTGCTTTTTGCAGTCTCCTCTAGCAAATTCAATCTGTTTCTCATACACCAAGGCTCCTGGAAAGCCCTTGTGTCGTACTCCTTTCTCCTTAGCACACGTGTGAAGTGCACCCGGGGCCCGGGGAGCAGAACCGCAGCCCAGAGATGCACAGATGTTTCCCCTGCGCCATATGGCGCCTGCCCCGCGCTCCCCGCAGGGCGGCTGCTCGCGCTGAAAGTCAATGTTTTCCCCACACATGGGAAAACCAAATGGAGAGGCTATAAAAGGAAAAAAGGAAGAACAAAACACCAACAAATCCGAGAAAACTGGTCTGGAAAACCAACCCATAAAGAAAGTAAATAGACTTGGCTAACGTTGGGCACACCAGTGTAAAAAGCTGGGTGCGCACTCTTCAGTGTGCACAGTGAATTTAAAGCACCAATTAAGAGTACATTAGATGATATGCTAAATTGTATCCCAGCCACATACTATTGTCAGCTTGTACTCCAGCATTCAGGCACTTAACCACAGAGGGCTCTGGAGAAATGGCTTTTTATAACTGCCTGTGTTTTGTCAGAAGTATGGAATATTGTCAGCACAGCTTGCAAATATCATTACTGGGAAATGTAAAGTATTTCTACAGCATCTTTCATTTAAAGTCACCCAGTATATCTTTCATTTCAATTCACCCAATGCAGTAAGGATTAATGCATTTGAAGTTGTGAAAAAAAAAAAAAAAGCCAGAAACAAGCAAAAAACTAATGAATTAAATTAATATAAGATTTTCTAAGTGACCTACATATGTCTGTCAATCATATAGACAGGTTCAAAAAGATTTTCTAAGACAGCAATGTCAATAAAACTTCTATGGTAAATCCTGTTTGACCTTTCTGGGGGCGATGTACTCAACTCCCAGCTCCAGCTGGGCAGTCTCTCCCCAAGAGACAAATCCAGCCTGGCTTTGCCCATTGCTTTGGGCCACGCTCTAACAGCTTTTCATAAATGTGTTCCTGCTGCTAGAAAGAGCCCTCTAGGGCAGGATGCAAAGAGCATCGGCTCCATCAGAGCTACAAGCTGAGCATAAAGAGCAGCTCACACCATTTCCTCCAGCTCTGGGGTTTTCCTTTGAGAATGTGCCATCCACAAACTGATCTGATCACAAATCAGCACAAACTTGCTGAAGCAGAGAAATCTGGCTTGGAGCAGAAGATCCAGGCCCATCTGAAAGCCTGTGGAGCTGCAACTGCTCCATATGACATGGAATTGTGATGTGGGTTTTTTGGGGGGGATGGTAAAGCCCTTCAGACCCCAAGGAGCTTTGGACCTGATGAGATCACAGGTCCATATATCTGCTGAAAATATGGTGAAATAACAATTAAAACACTCCTAACTGAAAGCTGCACTTGTAAACAGTAAAAGATACATGGTTCTCCAGCCCATGCAAATAGAAAATCCACTGAGGTTCACTGCATATATACACTCTGATCACCAGATCCTTTATGTGTGGGCACATTTTTTTACACAGGACATCACACAGACTTCAGAGGGACAAGCCTTGCAGGTTTGAGATAGCACCCCATTGCTGCTGGTGGGAACAAGTCAAAGGCAGCAAATAACATTTTGAGGCCAACTTTCAGGCATCCCAGGCTGAATCGAAATGCCTGAATCATCTCACCTCACATTTTCACTGTTGTCAGCCACCAGCCTCCACAGCAGAGCCAACAGAGTGACTCTGGTGCAAAGGCAGAGCGAGAGCCAAGCCCCGGGCCCCCCACGCACACACTATCGGAGGGAACTGGTACCAGGCTCTGCTGTGTAAACAACCAGGGCAAAGGAGAAGGAAGTGGTGGTGGGGTTAAATATCTGCTCTCTTTTACGAGACCACCTACAAAATGTTGCAAAGACCCTGCAACGAAAATAATCTGCCACGATTCCAGTGTTAGGCAAAATATAAACAATTTAAGTGCTCTGTTAAAGAGAACATCTGGGGAGCTGCGAGCTGCACAGATGTTTTCACAAGTTGTTTTTTAAGGAGAAGTAACCCTGCTAAGTTTTCTGCCTCTTCCATCTTGTGCCTCTTGACTATGTTTATCAAGCCAAGATATAAACACATTAAAAAACCTTTAGAGGGCCATCTCATGCTGTATTATTAATTTGGAATTGACTGAGGGTTGACAGCTGGCTTCAGTTTGACCCCTGGTTCTTTTAAAGTCACTCCACACAAATAATTAACCAGTTTGTGTGTTGATTGGATTTTCCATGCATAAATATATACACACACACAGAGACACACACATATATGTATAGTCTATGAGAAATCATGGCTCTGACCTCAGAGAAACTGCATGATGGGTGAGATGGGAGGCAATGACTGACAGAGGAGAAAGGTGACATTTGCACTGATATCTTGCCAGTGCTATTTTGGGCAATGCCGGAGCCCTCTGGTAGCACAGTTATCAGATTTGCATAATAATCTGTGTGCTCCACACTTGCACCAGAATCATTTATTGTTTAATTGGACGTAGTAAAACTGGAGGTATCAGCATGTCACACTGTTAGTCTTCCAGCCACTTACTCCCTGTGGTGCCAGTCACAGCCCCCACTGTCCTGCAAGGAGAAAACAGCAGTGTAAAAACATTCCATGCAGGGGATTCAAGACAATTCATTCAGAGTGACTGGGGTTCAGTGGAAGAGGGGTAAACAGGAGAGCAACCTGAATCTTTGCTCAAAACTCATCCCTGGTATCAGGTTTGATTCCTCCTCTCCTTTTTGTATAGCTTGTGCTTGCACTTTGCCTCTTCTACACCCCTTGTGGGGCTAACTAGAAAATATTAAATAGTTTCTCTAAAAAGCTTCTTGGCAGCTCTTCCCACTCTCTTTTCTTGAGTACAGGGAGACAGACACCATTCCTCATAAGCAGACCTCCTAAAGCTAGAAGGCAGTTCAGATCCTGGTTGTGCCCGATACTTTCTCTACGACCTTAATAAATCCTTTAAGTGCATCTAACCCACGGAAGCTGCATTGTTTTACCATGTTCCTTCTAATAAAGAGCCATGAAATCTACAAATGGGAGCTGCTGGGGATGTAAAACTTTGGGGTCAGTCCAGCCCAAGATTGGTGGGAAACTTGCAATCTGTTTCTCCAAACAGACAGTAATCCATGCTATTGTTTTTTTTGATTCATCTTTCTTTTCAAAACACAACCACAAAACTTCTTGTGAATTTGAACCTAATCCTCAGAACCCCATGTTTGCACAGCTGAGTAGAGACCCCACTGAAGATTAGTGGCAAGTTTCAGGCGACAACAAGCACTGACCAGGGACTTGTCTCATCCGTGAGAAACACCTGCCTGCTGTGAGAAGAGGGGTAGGTAGCAACTCCGACTTGAAAAGCACAATTCAGGAAAGCTGGTTTTGTGTAGCTAATTTTCACATGCGTTGTATATTACAAAGGATGTGAGTTTGGCGTTTTCTTGTTCCTGATATAAAGTGAAATTTTTATGTATTATTTTTCTCGGACTCAGCGGATCCCCAGTTTTTAGCCAGGGTCCTGTTGTGTTGGTCACAGTACAAGACAGGGCTCAAGAGTTTATTGTGACCAGAAGAGGAATGAATGAAGGATACCACTTTGATTTTAACATGGGTTTTAATGCCCTGCTAAGGACCTCAGTGAAGATTTGTAGCTGGGAAAGCTTTACACATCAGGCTTTGCCCAACTGAAAGGAGAGGTAGTCTGATGCATGGAATTATTTTCCATGATATTTTCAAAAGGTGCCTTGTCAAAGAAAAGCAGTAACTTAAGGCAGTGCCTGACAAGAAGCTCTGGGCCAAAGATGGGCTAAAAGAGCCAGGTCAGAGCTCTTAAATTATTAAAACCATCTTTTGCTGCTCAAACTTCAGAAATCATCCTGCTGTCATGAGCTCGGGCCCTTTGCATGCTCACTACCCCACGGGCTTTGGGGCTCAGGGGGCTGTGAGGGCAGTGCTGTTGGGACAGCGGGGTGTGCCCACAGGGACTGTGAGAAATAAAGAAGAGGGATGACGCTGATGTTTGAGCTAAGAGAGGAGGGGAGACTCCCTAATGCTCACAGAAAAAGATAAAAGTTTCAGCTGCTTTTTTCAGTCATAAGCACATGCTTTCCTTCAGCAGCAAATGCCTGCAAAGTGCTTGAGAGGGCAGGTGACCGTTGTGGCTGCCAAACAGGACCAGGGGGTTAGGGAACCTGCTTGGAAGGCACCTTTTTTTTCATGTATGGTTTCTTTCTTTTATTTTGAGGGTTCAGAGCGTTTATTCACTGGCTGTTTCTGCCATGATCTGTGATCAGCTGGTGCACTACAGTCTCCTGAGAAAGGATTTCTAATGAGGATGGATGCCCCAGGGCTACGATGTGAAACAGAGACTGCTGTAGCACAGCAGAGTAGATAAGATCAATAGGAAATGCAGATTTGCAACATTTTGGAAATATGACAGATTCCACACACACCCTGGGGAAAAGATTTTTAAATCTTTTAAAGGAGTGGCAGAAAGACTACGTCTCATGTAAATATATATATTAATATATGTAGGTATGTGCACAGGAGTAAGAAGGTATCTGACACCTCACCTCTAAAATATTTGCTGAGGGTTGTGGAAATCTTTGCTAGGTTGGTCCAACTAAATCAACTTTGTTTTACTGCAGAAGACTTACTGGTACTGACCCACACCAAAAGAAGACATGATAGGGAGTGGGAAACAGTCCAGAGCAGAGCACTGCTGCAGAAGCCACCACAGCATGTCTGCAGCCCAGCTCTATCCCTGGGTCATTTGCAGCTGGAGTGGCTCCCAGGGGCTGTTGGATCAGCCAGAAAAAAGCATTTGGGTCTTCCCTGTCACTTTTACTTCCTCAGCATATTATGGAGCACTTGGCAAGACAGAAGTTGTAGGGTGAAATAGCAAAGTATGAACAAGAAGTGAGGTGCAAGTTTTTATCATCCAGGATTAATGATTGCTGAAAGCATTCACTGAAGGAAGTTGTAAAGCTGTCACCTGTAAAATTCAGGTCAGTAGATCTTCTAAATCAACCCTAAAATTCAGCCACACATAATCCAAGCTGCTGAAGTAAAAACTGAAATTAAAATCTTACAGGAATGGACTGGCTACATCATTGTGATACTGTCTCCTGGGCTGTTAGATCTTAAGTCTAATGCTGTAATGTACCAGAAACACCATGAGGAGTAATTCAGATGTTGGCCTCTTATCACCTGGTGTATCAGCATCTGCTTTCTGGCTGCCTGCTGTGTTAAAGGTGCAAGAAGCACCACTACTTGATCTACTTGAAATGTATTTAGTCATGTTCATGCATTTTGTCACCTCCTGCAATGAGTTAATTCCTGCTGGTAGGGAAGCTTCATTCTGCCTAAATGCTGAGTGCAAGAAATAACTGTTACCCGTAAATACCTCGTTAGAAACGTGTCCCCTTTTCACCAGAGTCCCATAGGAAGAGGGCCTGAGGCTCTCTAAACTCCAGCCTGACTGCGGCCACGTGCATGAGGAGAGATGATCATTAGTTTGGAGATACTCCTCTGGAAAACCTGTGTCAGGGACCATCACGGTCAGTGAGACTGACTCACTGAGAAAAGAGCATGCCCCTACAGAAGCGCTGGTTTTGGTATGAGAGGGGTGGAGCAAATGACTTTGCATCTCTCCCTGATGTGAGCTGCAGATAACCTGTTATGTCCCAGAGCAGGTGAGCTCCTTTCCACTCCCTCACGGAGTGGGTACCTCCATGGTGACACAGCCAGTGCTGGGTGGATACTGCCCTCGCTCTAGCTGAGGTCAGAGTGCTAGCCTGGACACCCTGTGGGAAGGATATTAACTGTACATCACAGCCACATTTGCCTTCAAAAAAGGCTAGAGCAGCTCAGCTCTGTCAGGAGTCCAGCCCCCTTCAGTGTTTACTTTGGGGTTGGAAAGGTTGGTTCTGCAATTAACAGCAGCTGACGTAATTGTCATGATTATGTTATTGCTAGCAAAGGAACTAATGACTTGTCCTGTACACACATAACGAGCTCCAGCTTGGGCAGAAGTGCTGCCAGCTCGCCTGGCCCGGCTCTCTGCTCCCGGAACTGAAAGCAGCATTCCCAGCAATGCTGGGCTCCCCCCGGGCTCCAGCCAGCCACCTGAGCAGGGCAGCAAGTGCTCTACACATGTCTGTCACATTTCCTAGCAGGAGCTGCAGAGATGTGTCCTGCAGCCCTGCAAGTTGAATGCTAACTGCATCAGACAGTGCATTTGTAGCTAAAAATACCACTGAGCAATTTGCCTGAGAGAGAAGCCTGTTCTCCCTGGCTGGAAGCCAGGTGACTTTGCCTTGATCGCCACCGCTCAGGCTGTTGTATGCAGTCCTTATGTAAAGCCATTTCAAATATCAGAGCCAGCAGAGTTTAAACTCCAGAAAAATGGAAGCTCTGGAGGCTAAATCCTGGCACAGCGAAAAAAAGGCCAAAACACATTCCTTCATTGAGTTGATGAAAGTGTGACCACCAGTCCGGTTTTACACATTTATGGTGCAATCTCATACTGCAATCTCTGTTCTTTGAGAATGTCTGTGGCTGAGGAAATAGCAAGTGAAATCTCCATTCTTTCATCAGATTACTGTATGGTCATTTCTTGTCTCCTGTATAGGTAATAATTACAATACATGGCACTTTGGTAGACCTTTCTATCCTGGAATTCCAAAGCACCACAATTAAGCTTCCTAACACAGCTGAGAAGAAGGAGCAGCAATACATTCTCTCAGTTAACCATTAATGAGTTTGGAACATGCTATATATACATGTTAAAAATAACATTTTGTTAAGATAATATGTGATACTGATAATACAGGTAGTAACAATCTTGTTCACTGCTGAGCAAAGACCCAACATTAGAACAAGAGTGAGGCTGCATCCTACAACCCTACTGTTTCCCACCTCTCCAAAGCCCTGGAACTGCAGCTGCATAAGCACCTAAGAAGAATTAGGGAAGACTTGCTACTTATATCACCTTTGAGACACAGAGGGAGAGAGTGCTTTTTACCTGTTTCTTTTTAATCTGCTTTTTACCTGTTTCTTTTTAATCTGCTTTTTACCTGCAAGCCACCTCCAGTGAATGCCTTTGACTGTTGCTCCATGCCTGCTTGCCCAGCAGGGTGGGCCGTGCTGGTAAAGAGAGAGCAGCCCTAGGCAGCTGGATGGGCCAAGCTCCTTTGAGAGTTTCTGGCTCTCAGAAGATTTCAGCTAACGTGTGAAGGCAAAAGAAGGCAGGATAGATTGTATTGCAGGACAGATTGTATTGCAGTGCTGCCAGACAGCTCTCTTCATGAGTTGTAGCCCATTTTCCTCCAAGCTCTGTTTTCCCCAGGGAGTGGGTTATTCAAGTCTGTCCTCACCTGTAGAAACAGCATCACAGCTCTAACTCACCCTGAAAAATAACAAGCACAATACCTCTAGGACCAGAAAAGCAACTGGAAGGACACCTTGCTGTGTGATTTTCAGGCTGGTCTTGTGATGGTTTAGGAGTGTGACTTACATTGTATTAAATACATGGCACTGGCAGTCCAACTTTCATTACCAAGATGAAGGCAGATTTAATGTATAAATTGATTCACAGATGCTCTGAAACTATTTTTTTCTTTATTGTGACCTTAGACCCTATGCAGATACAAATTCTCAGCTGTGAATCTATGGTACTTAATGTTCTTCCTTAACTGGGCTGGAGCTTATCTCCTTCTGCAAGACCAACAGCATCCAGGATGCAGTGGTTTGCACTTGTCTCAAGAAAAAATACCAGTACGGGAGGCAGTGAGCTGAGGGACTGGGTAAGTGTACTCTTGGTGGAGTGAGTTAATGTTTGATGGACAGGTGATGGAGTGGGCTAATATTTGAACATCTGGAGATTTAACTTCAAACACCCGCTGGGATTTGAGTCTGCTCTGATCTGTTATGGCTGTTTGCCACGTCAAAGGATTTCTACACAACTAAGCAGACTCCAGCCAGGCTGCCAGTCTCTCCAGCCATCCCCACCTGGCTTGTAGAGGGCAGTGTGTACTTGGTGACCTCACAGTCCTCTCCCAAACCCAGGAGATTGTCCCAGGGCTGCTGTGACAGAACATATGCAAGTGAATTGACTCAAACACATGAGAAGGGATGGCCGATCCAGCAATGCTGGGAATGAGCTGGGGGGCCTGGCCTGGAGGTTCTGCTTCAGTGCCCTGTTTCTAAAGTATTGGGTTTCTCCAGCTGGAGGAGGTAATTTGAAATAAGAGTTCAGATGCCTTCTCCAAGGAAGGAACTGGCAGAGCTGCATGGGGAGGTCTGCAAAGTGCTAGGCAGTGTTGCTCAGAGCAGAAACGACTTTGGGATGGCAGTACTCTGCTTTTCTCATTGTTTTTTTAGGAAAAAAAAATCGGTTTATACAAAGATTTATAAGTGTGCAATGTTTCTCCCTGAATTTGCATTTGATCTCTATTTCTTGGTCTCAGCACAAAGCAAGCTAGTCTATTCCACTTTCTGCACTCTGTCTCTCTAGCTTTGATGAGCTTCAGTCAGAATTAGCAACCAAAGCTCCAGCTCACAGATATCTGTTTTCTCAGCTCAAATGATCACAAAAACAGGGACGTGCCTTCCAGGCTTTAGCCTCTGCTGGCCAATCTGTATTAGGAGAGCATTCCAGCTCACCAGCTCCTTATTCCTTGCATGGAGAGAGCCCCAGGATAGCAGAGGTTTACTGGAAGGACCTCTGGCGCCGCTTTCAGCAGGGAACGCTGATGGAAAAGAGTCCATAAAGAACCATAATGGGGGACAGTTTGCACTGGGGTAAAAAGGATGGGGGTGGGTTTTTTCTGTTTTTATGGTGATGCTACACTAAAATGTGGCTTACTTAGAGAGCAGCATATGACCCATGAGTACCTTGTCACATCCAATAGATCCCGTGTGAAAAGCTGAAAGCTCTCAATAGCAGCTGGGCCCCAGGGACCATCACAAGGCTGAGCTGCATGAATTAAATGACCAAGAGCAAAGCTCACAACTCCTCTGACAGTGCCAGGACTCTGCCAAGAGTGTGGGGCTGCCACAACCCTGCCCTCCTCTTTCAGCACCCACGGGACCAGACCTTCCCGATATAATTCTCAATGCTTCAGCAACTCCAGAGGAACTACAATAGTTTAAACCAACACCGTGTCTGGCCCTTTGTCTTAAATCTCCCACCCAGACTTGATTTTACAGGCTATTCGGGTCCTGACAGAGGTTTCATCTGTCACAGTCAGGTTACTTCCCTCCTATCTTAAATCAAACAAGCCGAGCCGAGGGCAGCTCCTTTGTGGAAGGCTTTCTCGGCTGGTTTTCCCCTTTTCCCTCCCTAATTGTTCGTTAATGTACGTAAATGATTTAGCCAAATAGAGGCTAGAGTTTCCCGTAGGAAGGGAAGTTTGTTGGAGGAGGGGACAATCTACAGATGGATTTACCTATATCAGATTCTGAGTAAATATTTATTCTCCTTTCCCTTTTGTGCACCCTTCTCAGCCACAGGAACAACAACAGTTCCTTGCCAGCCACAGGGCAGCAGGGAAGTATTATTACTCCCATTTTACAAGTACACAAGTAGGGCAAAGGTGACTTAATTTCAATCTCGGGAAAGTCAGTGGCGCTTTTCGCGCTGACTCCGGGGGACTTTGAACAGGAGCAGCTGGAGGGAGCGGTTGCAGCAAACAGCCAGCGCCAGGCTGGCGGTGGGCAGGAGCCGGAGCCCCAGGGCGGCATCACCGGGCAGCCCAGGGAGCGCTCCCTCCTCCCGCAGAGCGCTCCCCACCGCTGGCTCCTGCTTCCCTCTGGAGACCGACTGCAGCCCCTCCGACTAACCTTCTGGAGGGGCTGGCAAGGTGCATTAATTCCCGTTGGTAAAGCGGATTTAGAGCGCTGCCTACAATGAAGTCTTTGTAGCAAGATATGTGGCATTTAGCAAGATGAAGAGGGCAGAACACTCCCATGCATTGTTTTTCTCTGGCCTTTTTTCTGGCTATTTTTGCAAAAGGGAAAAATTAATGTTAGATTTTATTACAAAACAACAGACTACAGCCACCCTTATTTCCCAGAATAATAATAGTCATAATGCATTATGTTAAGTTAGTCAGTAGTTTTCACTAATCTGCAAGACATACACTGTTGACCTCTGAAGTAATTTTGGATCATGCTCAAGCCAAATAAAGGCAGATTTGTGGTTGCAGGTGAGAGATCCTCTGAAAAGCCATAAATGTAACCACAATGTCCTCTGGTTTGATTTGAACTCAGTCTGGCCTCCATGGGTTTTTCTGGCACTAGTCCAGAAGTAAGAGAGATTAATGATTTAAAGGCATTACACTATGATATGATGTAACTCAGCACAGGGTGGTGGCTTTGGGAAGATAGTTTGCAGTAAGTACCCAAGGCAGCAAAACATGGATTGCCCCTCCTGGAAGGCATCTTGCTCTTTGGAGGATATTACAGGCTTGACTGGAATAATTCATGGCATGAACGTGACCAGTGATTACAGGGATAAAGGAATGTGCCTTTCTACGGGGCAGAAAATGCCTGTGTGAAACATTGCACCTCATCTTCTGCCTCCTGAATGGGCAGGAAAATGGTTTGTGTCTTTGGTGGATGATAAAAAAAGTCAAGGGAGAGAGGCGAGCCTGTGAGGTAGTGGTGCCCATGACATGGAATGCTGCATACCCAGAAAGCTGCTTGAAGCTCTGACATCAGTGACCCTATGGCCTGGGCTCTGTGCAGTGCCTTCTGTCATCTCCCCAGACACTGCCTTTTGGGCTCATTAGGTGTATATATATGTGTGTGTGTGTGTGTGTGGGTGTATACCAGGGGTTCACCCACACTGAAATCCCTTCTCTGAGTAAGGTCTGAACCCTGTGTTAATCCTGAACCTATAGAGAAAATATTCCCCAGCCTGTTATGACTACAGGTCTGCCTGAGCTCCAATAAATCAGCAAGGCTCCAGAGGAGTAACACGAAGCTTGAGGGAGTGCTGGGTGGGTAAATGTATATAAAAGGCAGTCTGATCTTCCTTCAGCAGCCATTAATTACTGCCAGTGATGGGAATGGGAAACAGCAGTCATTCTGGGATACTGCTGTTTGCAATCCAGTCAGGACGGGCTGAAACCTGAAGACAGAGAGGATAGGCACTGTGTAGTGGACTGGAGAAATACATGAAGTTTAAAAACAACCTCCCCTTGAAATTAAGGCTTAATGCTTTGCCAGTTTGAGCATTTGGTCTATGAAGTGACATCAGCGTGGCGAAGCACGAGTTCCATTATTGTACAGGAGAGACACAGGGAGAGAACACACGGGCACACCAGTGAACAGTGCCCGAGGGGCAACACATTGGCACCAGCAGAGCAGCACCTCACTGAAGAGGCACTTGTGTTAAGCAGCAGTCAGCAGGGACTCTGTTTTGGAAATCAGGTTTCCTGGCACTGCAGCTGGGGCAAGTTATCTGGAGTGGACCAAGGTGTTGAACTGAGGGAGCTGTTGGGTCAGGCAGTAGGAAGGCAGCAAGGAGCTGGGCTGCTCTGCAACTGATTGTTTGGAAAAAAACAGCTTGGGAAATCTCGGGAAAGGTCTTTTTCTATTTATTAAATAGCTTGCAAAGGAGCTTAGTCAGTGCTTCTATAGCAACTTGACACAGTTACAGACACAGTTACAGACACAGCAGCACTGTGACTGTAATTATTAATAAGGAAGGAGAGGTGAGCAATGTGGTGGATTTGAAAAGTCCTTGTCCAAAACTGCTTTCCAATCAGTTGTCAAACCACAGGCCCTGCTTCATTTCAGCAACAGCTGCTGGTGTATTTCCTCCCTCAACAAATAATTTTCTTCTCAACGTGGTCTGAGCTGAAGAGCTTCACTGCCCAGCGTGAGCAGGTCAGGAGCACAAGCACAGCCTGTCCCGAGGTCTCCTTGCTGTGCTCTGGTGCCTCCTTGGCACACTGCCTCCCTCCACGGGGTCACTGCGCTCCTGCCGGCGCTGGAGCAAAGCTCTGCAATGGCAGAGGCAGACTTCCAGCCCCAAAACCCTGGGGTTATCCTGTGATTGCTTTTCCTGACGTTCACTCAGGCTAGCCTCAGAGGCTCATCTGGCCACTTTTGTACTGAAAAATTTGTTATCAATTCAAGACAACTTGGTACTTTTTCTGGCATGGAGGATTTGGCTCTCCCCCTCTGCTCACTAAATTTTCACACTGGCACCATTTGGTGTGACTCCACTATGGCTGGAGTGGTTCCACTGCCTCTGGACCTCCTTCATGACCATTTCTGCATTTGCACAGCATGGGACACCAGAGCTGAGTCAGTTGCTTGGGAGAATTTGGAGCCTGAAACCTCCTGAGGTCTTCTAGCAGATTTATGCTTAAAATATCTCTGGGCTAAGAAGGTGTTAGACCCTCTCAGAAGTGCTCTCTCTCCCATCTGCTTTTTCATGTAAAAACTAGAGGTGCCAAAATCTGCTGAGAGGACTGTAGAGAAATGGCCAGGAAAGATGCTTGCAACTATCCCTCAGGCTCCAGCACAGGCGATGTTTCACAGATGTGAAGTCTTGACTATGGTCATAAACATTTTAAGACACACCTGCCAGATAGTTCTGGAGTTTTCTAGCAAGAACAAACTTTTTGTAAATACCAAGGGGGAAAAAAAATCAGAAGATCCTCATTTTATGGGTGGATCCAGCAAATTTTCTTTCTTTGTGATGAGCACAGACTGTCATCTCCACCCTCTCCAACAAACTCACTACCATTTATTTAGTTATGTAAAGCATGAATTACAAGAATATAAAAAGGTATGTTTCTGTCACATACACGCTCTTTTTTTCAATGTCTCTTCCTATCACACAAGTAGGAGTTAAAACAGACTTCTATGCTCTAATTTCCCCAAATTAAGTCTCATTATGGCACCCACAGACCTTGTTCTGTGAGTTATGCTGGATTTGCCTTATGCTCAGTGGTAATTCTGTCAGCAGGAGTGGCTCAGCCTGGTGCTCCCCCGCCCCACACACACAGACACACTTTCATTCATTCCTACAAAGACAAAGAGCAGTGAGGGAGCTGCCAGCAGGCCATGGGATGGCTCCCATCTTCCTGCAGTGCCAGTGACGCCATCTCAACACGGATCCCACACGCCCACTTCACATTCCTACCCTGTGCAAGCCCCTCTCTAATGGTTGTACCCTGGTGCCTCTCTTGCCTGGAGCTGTACACTGAATTGTGTGAGTATTTGGGTCCAGTGCCCTGGGCTGGTAAGGAGGCAGAGCTCTGCCTCTAACAGCTCATCCCCTGGCACAGCTCTCCTTGTCATAATGTGATGGTGAGAGGGCTCCTGCCCTGGCACAAACCCCAATAGCTCAGTCCACCTGTGCTTTCAACCACAGTGGAGTAAGCATCACACCAGTGTGGCTGTAGGGAATAAGACTCCTTAATCTTCCTGGGTTTTGGTTTGCTCATCCGTGAAACAGGACAGCATCCTCCTGGAGCCTTTCCCCTGGGCAAGCCTGCAGTGTGCTGAGGGCTCAGGGTGTCTGTGGGGATTTAAGTGCTACTGAGGCCTTCTGACAACTAAATACCTTTCATTAGAACATCAGCAGAAAAGCCCAGAGATGCTTTAACCACAGCTGAAGTGGCTTACAACCTGCTGGGCAGAGAAATGGGAAAATATAACATATAATGGGAAAATGCAAGGTTTGCTGCAGTAGGGCAGTGCTAGCACTGTAATTAAAAGTAGTTTGGTACAGCTACATCAGTTATGCGAGTGAATGATAAACCTGTTATCTCCCTAACCTAAGCTCTTCCTAGTGTTAGTGTAGCTACACAGAAAACTACCTGGTGCTGCTGATACAATTTTTCTCCATCAAGGAACAGGTTTGGACTATACTTGAAGGACAATCTGTATTTTATTTGCTTAGGATGGAGCTGTATATTCACTAGGATATACCATCAAGTCCTTTTCACCACAGACAAGCCCTAAAACTCCTGTCTCTCACATTGTAAAAGTGAATAGTCTTAACATATATCCTCTCCCTTCTCATGTGCAAGGGAATGCTGCAAGGAGGAGGATGACGAAAAAAGGCATTGTGAAGCATTTCCAGCACCAAGCACCCAGTCTGAGGTTAAAGACTTTCCCTTCTACAGTACAGGGTTAGTTTGTTCACCTTTTTACTGTGTCCTGGCCAGTGCTTAATGCTCAGTTGCCCAAATGGTGCTCTTCAGGGAGGTTTAGAGATCATCCAGCCTTGGCTGTCAGCCTGACCTGCTGCAGCTCTTCCAGCTGTGCCCGTCCTGGCTACAGCTCCCTTCCCAGGGGGGCTTGGAGACCCAAAGGGTGAGTGCCCAGCTGCTCCTCATTCTGGGGCAGAGGAGCCAGCCCAGGGGCTGCTGCCCCAGTGCCCTGGACCAAGAGGAGCAGGGCGCTTAAGGGAAACCTATGCCATGCTGGAGGTGCCAAAAGTGGGTCTGCAGTGCTCTGGACAGCGTCCCCCTGAGCCAGCCCCCTCTCAGGCAGAGGCTGAAGCCCTTTCAGTCCCTGGCTCCTTTCTCCAACACGGCTGGTGCAGCCCTCCCTCTGCTCGCCCTGGCTCAGAGGCAGGGAGGCAGCCCCCACAGGGGTCTGTCCTGACAAGGCAGCAGTGTCTAGACACAGATTAGGCAAACAGCTAAAGAGCAGACACTGAAAAAATCTAAAGGGAAAAACAGCTCCCAGCTCTGTCCGCTGCTGATTCCTGTGAGACTTGGGGCAAAGAACTTCTTTAGGTCTTTGTCTTCCTCACCTGTCTAGTATGGGATAATATTTCCCTTTCTGGCAAGGTTATGGTCAGAGTTAATTAGCATTTGAAAAGTGCTTTGAAATGGAAGATCCATTTGGAAAACTGAAGTATTATTACCATGACTGAGTGGCTCTCAGGATAGGGAAGCATTTAACTTTTTTCCTGTGGGTGGAATAGCCTGGATAATACTGGGATTTCTTCAGATTTATTAATTATCCAAGCATCTAGTATGTATCAGGTATCTAAACCAAAACTCAGTTTGGGTATTTATTCCATTTAATATTGAATTGCAAATTCATGAAATCCAAGCTATGTTGTTCAGACAAATAAATCACAAGACACTGGGACTCTTCCCCTCCTGGCACAAACTCTCCTGGCACAACTGCTCAAGGATGGGCATTTAAAATCTGTTTTCCATGACTACTCACACAGGATTTTAACATGTACTCCAGGTTTGCCAGTAAAACAAGCTCTTGCAAGAGTCTCCATCAAGCAAAGTGCAGGTCCTGAAACATGTACATGTGAAAAAAAAGGTCAAATTAATGAGCTTTGTTTGCTCAGGCCATGATTTTGCAGGATACTTTATTCATTTGTAGTCTTGTGATTCATCCTAGTGAAATGAGTGGAACTGTTTCTGGGTGGAATCAGTCAGATTCCATGTGCCATGGCTACCTGCAGCAGCTGCTGTGCTCATGGGATGGATCATGGCACTGGTGGTGGGAGACTCTTTAGCTGGCTGAGCTACTTGCCCTAACTGCAAGTGGATGCCCAAGATGATGGTCATTCACCACAGAACAATGCACAAGATGGCAAGTCAAACTTGGGACACTCATGTTCTCAGCCAATAAGCTTTTGCTTATCTTTGTCTCCTTTTCCACTAATTCTCTTCTGAAGGGTTTCCAGGGAGTTAGTGCAGTTGTCTGCTGAACTGTATCTAGGCTGGTGGCAGGAGAGACACTCTCCTGTATGAGTAGGAGCAAAAGCCATCACCTGTCTGCAGCAGAGGAATGAGGTCTGCAGGGCAAAAATCAATGTTACCTGCTGTGAATTGTAGCCTGGAAGGTGCCCAGGCTGGCAGTGGCCAGCTCCTGTGTTGGCCTTGCCATGGAAAGACATCTGCACCATCCCAAATCTGCTGCTTGAAGCAGCTAGCACAACACAGGGAGACCACAAGGTTCCCAACAAAAATATCATCAATGAAACCCCCCTTTTATATTTTCCTTTCTGTTGTCTGATATTGGGCCTGAGCCCTGTGAAATGTCTTCTCTGCCTAACCACACTGCAGTGCTGAGCTGGATGGGACGTGGTATGAACACCAAAGCAACACGGGTGGCTGCCTGGCACAGTTCCATCCCTGCTTAACCCAGCCTCTCCTCTTAGGGACACAGGCCTCCCACTTCACCCTCAAAGACAAAGATGCAGTCCTGGTGTAAACCCATTGCTCCTCTGTTCCTCTGACTCATGGTTTGGGCTCTGCATGCCAGGGTGTGTTTTCTTCCCTCTCCTTAAAAAGCTTGCTTCCACTAGCAGTGACAGGAGTGCAAGTCTGTGCAGCCCACGGAGAGGCCAGCTGCTCACTGTTAATGTTTAATGACAGCACTGCAAACTGTGGATATTCTCAGACTATTTCAGCTGGTCAGGCTTCATATGAACTGTTTCCAGCAAACACCGTGAATCTACAGAACAAGATACTGAGGAATACTGGTCTAGATTTAGGGAGGACTTTTCTGAAAACTGGGTGTGATTTAGGGCTTCCAAAGGCTTTTCTGCATTCAGATCCATTATTTTTCACATATGTAAAACTCGCTGTCTCTTGCTTTGGAGGCTGTGCAGTAGTAAAAGTGCATGCAAAGTCCACACTAAAGGGTCAGTGCCAAATGGGACGCAGGAGCCTTCCCTGTCTCCCAGAGAGGCTGCTACTCTGTCAGCACAGTCCTGCACAAAGAGTAGTGTCAAATGGTTTCCTAGAGTAAATTAATGCAGCTTCATTATGTTAGGCCAACTGATATCAGCAGAGAATTCACACAGCTAATTTTTAACCTTCTCAAATATCTCTTTGGCTCATTAAACCATTTCCTGCCCTGGTCCCTCTGACAGTCCCCTGGTTCTCCTCCAAGCATCTCTCCAGTGGAGAGTCAAAGTTAGCCATGAAGCATAGGAAGGTCAAAGCTAATGGATCATGCAAACAGGATCTAATGATCTTAAATGCTACTATGCCAAGCCAGGAGGAATGGTAGGTCAGAACAGCTCATGCGGGCTCCCTATGGAGAGCGGGCAACAAGCTGCAGAGGTGGATTTCTGCCTGCCTGGAGACCAACACTTCAAAAGCCTGACATTCTTTGGCTAGAGCTCATAGGATCAAATCTGTACCTAGTGACAATTTTAGGTCACAGCTAGGGAGAGGAGAGAAAGCAGAGTAGAGAAGGCAGGAACTGGCAGGGGTTGGGCAGTGGGAGGCTGGCACTGTGGGACAGCTCCTGTGGATGATGGTCTTAGGATTTTTGGCCCCAAATGAGGGTGTCAGCTTCTGCCAAAGATATAGATGTTCCCAAAATGTGCTGCTACTCCTAGTCTTCTTTTTCCTTCACTCAATCCTTTCTGAAAGCATCCCTTTTGCAGGAATGAGACACTGTTAAATTAGGGGTGTTGTCAGAGACCACTGTAAGTAACCATAATAATCTGTAAGGCAATATGCAGCTCTGATGTGCAAATGGGATTTAGGGAAGCCTCACTAACGGGATAACACAGACAGTGCATAAGCTGAGTTTCAAACTGAACATAACATTTCATTTGACAAATGTCTGGGTTTGAACTGTTTTAAGCCTTCAGGGCTTTAAGAAGAGAATATCAGTCTCTTGAAGAATAAATCCTCAATATTTTGGGCTTTCATTTAGGAAAAGGAAAAAAGCTCTAAGTAGAGAAGAAGCCAAAAGGAATATCTGATTTCATTGCTTTCATCATACACCACTACATATAATTCATTTTCTCTCAGAAGCCAGGGATACATCTTCTCTAAACATTCACCTACTTTCTTTCTAAGAGAATGTCTGCATGTCACCCTGATGATTTGTGCCGTAGAAATACCAGCCTTACTTTTGATCTAATAGATTTAACACACCCAGACTTTGATAGGCTAATAAAACCAAGGTCTAATAGTTAGTGTGAGGTCAGGATAGCCTGCAACATCTACTGGGAACATCTTCCAGCCACTGCTCTGTGCTGAGACAGTCACACTGCACCGTGGGTCTTGCAGCAAAACTGGGGACAAGCAAGCTTGGAAGCAAAATACTCTTTATTATAACAGCCCCATCTCCTTATCTGCTCTGAGAGAACAAACCCAGCAATGCTGAACTTCCTGCCTCTCCTGTATTCCCTGCAGCACTCTGGCTATGTTCTGTTGGAGTTTTTCTGCTTCAATTGGCTCCTTTCTGTAGCAGTCAGAGAGCATGCCTACTCCAAAAGCAGCTGCCCCAAGCCAGGTGCTGCATCTTGCTAACTTTACTTTTTTTCACTAGTCCCTCTTTCAGAAACTTTGGCAAATCCTTAGCATTTAACTGCCTAAGCGTTTTGGCCTTTCTGCCTTTGGGCACCCAGAGGGTGTTTGGGCACTGGAACAGGCTCCCCAGGGAAGAGGTCACAACACCAGCCCGACAGAGCTGAAGAAGTGTTTGGACAGTGCTCTCAGGCACACGGTGGAACTCTTGGGCATGGTTCTGTGCAGGGCTGGAAACTGGACTCAATTCTCCTGTGGTTCTTTTTCAACTCAGCATATTCTGTGATTCTGTGTGAAATGCTCAGTGAAGCTCCAGAGCAGACGCCCACAGACAGGCTGGGCACCCTCTGGAGGGCTTGTTCTGCCAGCACTGTCCTTTGAGCTCAGCCGCCAACACTTCACTTCTGAAGGGAAGATGGAACAAGGACTTCCACAACCATGTAGTTAACACAGAAGCAGCATTTCAGGAGCTCTAGGAACCATGTTTTCAGTTGTTTCCTTGGGATCTAAGAACCTGTTAATTTAGCTCTTGTTAAATGGGGCTTGAGTTCTCCTGGGAAATTAGCCTGCAGTCTCTTCCCAGCCTTTGCAGTAGAATAGTCTGAAATGGCTTTACCTGTGAGTGACATCTACACGTGAGCCAGACACCCTGGTTTCAGTTAAAAGAGATAAACAGGCATTTACAGGAAACAATTCATCTTCTCCTGTGGTACATACCTAAAATAGCCCACAGCAATCACAAAATAATTGCTTCCCTCCACAAACTATAAATTTATTCTGGAAAAGCAGCCCAGCCCTTGACTTGTGTTGGAGGATTTGGTCGCCTGGTTCTTTTTGAGCTGCTCCACCTTATTTTAGACATTTTCATGGGCAGGCAAGTATATACATATGTGTACAGGAGCCTGCAGGAGACAAATGCCCTTCCAGGATGTCTCCTGAACACCAGGGAAAAGATTAGCTGTCCTGTTACCCACACAATGAGGGTCACTACTTTTGGAGTACTGAATTAATCTGCCTCCATTGCACCCCCTCTTTTATATCCTAAATGTTGATATGAATGGTCCATGCTGGAATATCTGAAATGCAAGAATGTGGCCCACAGTGCTACACAAAAAAAAAGCAATGATTAATAAAATAATATATTTTATTAAAAAGAAAAATTGATTTTATTATAAAGACAATAAATCATCTGGCTTTCATGGCATCATGGAAACTGCCAGAGCAATATGTAGGGGTGTCATTCCTGTTCTGCACAGGAAAGGTGTGCAAGATGTCACGTTACAACAATTAACATCATCAGGAAAAAATCTCAATGGCTGATCATTGCCTGAGGGAGATGTCAGTCTTCCCAGCTTCTGTGCTAGGAGAAGCCCATACAGGAATTAACTCTTTCCTAGGTGATGAGCACCACTAGATTTTACCAGTATTAGTTCCACCTGTTTGCCTAAAATGCATCGTTGTTCTCTTACTTTCCATTTTTGTCTTTCACTCAAGTCATAAAAAGTGTGACTTCGCAGTGACAGCTGTCTATCACATCTGCTGTGTGACTGAGGTCTTTTTTTCTTCCACCTCACTATCATATTTCTGCTGGACACTGGTTGTTCACCACACCACCATTCCCATAGAAGATGACAAATATTGCTTGCTGAACACACCCCGGGTGGCCTCCCCATTGTCTGGAGAGTAGCCCATTGTCCAGCCTGAAGAAATACTCCCTGCACATCAACAGAAAGACCCATCTTGTGGTGACACCCAAGGCAGCATGACCATAAATCATCTTTCCCTGAAACACATTCTGGGAAATGCAATGATAAAAAAGGTTTTTACCAACTCAGAGATCATACACTCTGCCTCCTTACTGCTGATGCTAAGGAATCAATTAATACTGCTGATGATAAGTGCTGTGGAAATCAATTATCTATGCAGCCCCATGCCTGGGGAGGGCAGACCCTTCCCAGCAACAAATTCTGCCTTTGTCCAGAGGAGATAATGCCTTTTCCCAAGTTTCCACAGACTCAAGGCAATGTCCAGTTCCATAAAAATGTCATTCCTATGTCAAGAAAACAATGGATATTTCCTTTTCTTCCTTGATATTTTGTCATAGGGATGCTCTTCTCAGTCCTCAGCAGGTGGCATGCAAGGCTGCTCTTCACACTGGATTGCTGTGGTTTCTGCTGGACACTGGAGTCCAAACAGTCACTGCTATTAATACAGGCTCTACCCTGTTAAATGTTCACCCTTATGCCCCGGGCCAGGCTCACACTGAGCAGGAGGAGGCATTCTATATGCCAGAAGTGCACACATCCTCTTTAATCTCCTCTCTCCCACCTGCGTTTGTCCTTGGTTGTTTTGCATCCCTCTTGCTCTCTCAGTCAGGTAGGACACAAATTTCTAAGTACCATCCTTCACTTTACTACTTTTTTCCAGAAGCAGAACTTTGCTGCTACATCTCTTGGTCTCTCCAGATTCTCCAAGTTATTTCATGGGCAAAATAATCTACCCCCCCCTCCATTTACATACATTACTGAGTTTCTTTTAAAGTTATATTAAACTGAGGTCTGTATTCAGATATCTATCAGTTACCAGTTACCAAAAAAAACACTGGCATATTTTTTGATCTTGTTTACACTGAGAGGCCTAGAAAACTTATACTTATTTCCTCTAGAAGTCTTCCTCTCTTTAGTCCTCTTAATTGCATCTCTTCCTCTACACAAGTTCTTGAGGAAACCTCCCCTATCACCGTGATTTTTCCTTTTCATGCATTCACATGCATTCTCAGCATTCTCATGCCTGCCTCCTCTCAAGTCCTCTGCTGCTATCTCCTTCCAAGTTGTGCCATGCTGCAGACCTTCTTTCCTTTCCTTTCCTTTCCTTTCCTTTCCTTTCTTTCCTTTCCTTTCCTTTCCTTTTTCCTTTCCTTTTCCTTTCCTTCCTTTCCTTTCCTTTCCTTTCCTTTCCTTTCCTTTCCTTTCCTTTCCTTTCCTTTCCTTTCCTTTCCTTTCATTTCATTTCATTTCATTTCATTTCATTTCTTTCTCTGAAATGCTATCATTTTATTCTCTTTAATGCAGTGCATGCTCCAAACAAGTGGTTTCCTTTCCTCCAGAGGCACCGAAGCCCTGCCCAGCACGAAGTACATCCCATGCTGCCCCTGAATGTCTCAATTCAAGAAGCTTTGAGCTCCCATTGTTTGCAGTTCACAGAGTTCACCTGCAACTTATTCTGCTCATCTATTAAAGAAAACAAAGTGGGGATGAGAGAGAAGGAGAAGTACTGCTGTAAAAGCAGCAGTCGGTCAGAGAGCCCTCATGTTCCTGGTACCAGTTGTGGGCAAATCAATCAGTCTCAAACAGCTCGCTGGAGAATAACTGCCCAACTTACCCAAATTTATTTTCTTTAATAACAGAATCCTCGTGTGACCCTGCGGTTAGTGCTGACACAGAGCAAGGCCCGCTCGAGCCTGATATCTGCTCCCTGCAGTGTGCAGAGCAATGGAGCCATCGTGCCCTTGTTTTCTGCAGACAGCAGCTTTAAATCACTGACAGCCAGTTCTGCCTGCGAGGCCCGGGAGAGCCTGTCCTGCCCAGGTCACTCGCCTGGGACTCGTGTGAGCTCACCCGTGCGTGCCCAGGCTCGGGAAGCACAGGTCGAACTGCCCGGGGCTGATGTGTGAGCGCTCGGCTCTGCCGGGACCGTGCGTCCGGGAGATGGAGGGAGGGGACGAACGCACAGACACTCTGCAACGAAAAAACTGCTGTAAAACCTCCGAGCTCACAGTCTGGCCAAGAGGCATTGCTAGCCAGGAAACTGGTGTGCCCCAAGCAGGCAGACACTGAGATTACACAGGGGAAATGGAAACTTTGGGATTACAGGCCAGGTCTGCACTGTGGGCAGTCTTAGTCTTATATTAGTCCTAGATAATGTATTTATTGGAGACTGTGATCCTTCTTTGGGGATGTTCAAAATCCTCGTGAGAAACATGCAAGAATGTTTTTTTGAATTCTGAGAGAGGAGTCCCGCTCAGCCCACCAGGTTCAACTATAGGGCAGGTTTTTAGAAGGCAAATGAAAGTTCTTTAAAGTGTAAATGAAGATTTCTTAGAGCTGACATAAAACCCACATTGGTCTTTGTATTTAATACTAAAAACTTATCAAACAAAACCAGCCTTTTTTCAAAGAAAAGCTGTGTTTTTTCTAAAGCTCAAGGACTTGTTACAAGAGGAAATTTCTTCACCGTGCTTGTACTGGAGAGCAGGTTCTTGGAAAGGAAAATCCACTCCAAAACCGTAGGAATAGCCCCACAAGGCAGAGATTCAATCCAAACCCAAACCCTTGCACGGTCCAAGAGAGGACGTGCATTCCCTGGGAGGGAAGGACAGGGCAAACCCCTGCCCTGCCATGGTTAGGCAGGACCAGGAGGGAGGAGGCAGAGAGGAAAACCTGGAGATTAGGGAAGGAAGGAGCACGGGGGTGCTGGGCAGGCCTGCAGTGAGGGAGCACCTGCGGTCTACAGGTATTTCAGGTATTTCCAGGTGAGGCAATGCCCTGCTGTTCTCCTGGCCTGTGTGGGCAGGGTGTGTGCAGCACACCCTGGGGATTCCTGGACTGCTGAGTGCTGCAGGGACTGGGGCAGTAGCCAGAGCAGGGAGCTTAGAACAGGTAGGTGTCCTCTGAGCAGCTGTGACCCAGGGATCCAGGCAATTTGGGCTTGGCACATGCTGCTGATAGCCTCTCCCGAACAGGATGGAGCAGGATGGGGGTATTTTAGCAGAACACACGAGCAAGTAGGGCTGCAGGCATCTCACTCAAGTGGAGGGGCTGCTGCTGCTGTGAGCAGCACTCTGTGAGCTGACACCCACAGGTCTGCCCATGGGGTTGTCCTATCAGCCTGTCACATATGGAACAATTCATGGACTTCAAGCTAAAAGTTGGCACAGGCTGTGGACAAATGTGGTTTTTTCCAGCCATTATCATATTTGTGCTTGGATACAAGCCAAAATGCATAAACCTTCCTGAGGACATTAATTGTCCTCTGATTGCCTGTCCCTCAGAAAGGGGGGGGGTGTGTGGGGGGTGTGGGCTGTTTGGCTTTTCATGGGTTTGTTTAGTCCCCTAATCATACACGAAAATTATTTGGAATGAATTCTGCAAGTCAGAATGGCAAAAGTATAATTAATTCCCTGTGTGAAGTGAAAATAGCCCATTTTCCACAGCATCAGCTTGAATATCAGCAAGTCATGGAAACAATGTGTAAAAGAAGCAGACAAAATTTGCACACACCCACACACACCCCCACATCCACACCCCCACAAACACACCCCAGATACACTGACTTTTTAATGGGGCAGCAGTCCTTTATATGCTACTGGATAAAAAGGTCAATACACATCTGAAGAGCTCTTCATTCCTGGTATGTATTCAGCTGAAAGACTGGAATAGCCTTTAAAGACAGCCTTTAGAGCCTCCTTTTCTGATCAATACAAGGAATTTGTTGAAAATGTATGCTCATGTCTTTTTTTTTTTTCTAGACACTATCATTTTGCAGGCAGGTCCCTCTCAGATATCTCAACATAAAGTGGTAATGAGTTTTCTCTAAACAGGGATAGGAATTTAAAAGTGCAACACTTCTGAAGCCCAAGCCCACTCCTTTCACTGCCTAAGGCTTTCTGTCTCTACAGCAGACTCTGTGCTTACGCGCTGTTTTCCTTCCCACCTCATGTTGGTTCCCACCTTGCTTGGTCAAGAGCCCTTAGACCGTTACAAAGTTGTTTGCACAATCTGCACCCAACTTAAATTCTGACAATCTTAACAGAGGCCTTCACTCCTCTTTGATGCCTCAAAACACATAGTGGCCACCACAGTCAGTCTGGCCTGGAGACTTGCTGTACAATGGGAATATCTTGAAGCCTGTTAAAACATTCTCTAAGGGTTAATCTTAACCCTCTGACGTCTGGTTGCTCTGCATGGCTGATAACTTGATTTGAAGAAGATTCAAAGGAAAACCTGAGCTGCTAGCACACCAGGGAAGCATGCTGCATAGCTTCTCATAAGGTGTGGAAAAGCACCTCTCAATCTCCATCCATTGTTTGCTACAGGTGAATTGCAAAGCAAAGAAGAAAAGCAAGCTATGCTCAGATAGCGTCAAATACAACTTATTAGCTGGGCCCTGGTCAGTATCCGGAACAGAGGTTGCAGCTAAATGTATCACCTCTCTGTAACCCTCTTGACACTTCCTTACCTTCTGGGACAGTGGGGAAATTAAATATCACCACTGATGTCACAAAAGTTATCATGTGCAAACAGTAAACTGAAATGTCTTTTTTGTTTGTTTTTTTTTTTACTGTGCTTAGAATAATGGCTGTGTATATGACTGTGTATTGCAGGTGCAGGGTACATGTTGGCAAATGTAAATTCTTGGGTGCAACCACCCCACTACAGCTTTGATGTTCACAATGTCATTTTCTGTAGCTCTGCAAACCAACAATTTCAAATGAAAGGATCTGAAAAGGAGGCTGTGTACTCACTAACCACTTTTCTTTCCTTTACCTGTATAGAGCATTATTAGTGGAATTAACAGCAGGAGAAGTCCATCTTCTTCTTTCACACATTTCTACTTTACACCTCACTCACCCCAGAGCTTCCTCACCATCACAGGGACAGCTTCCCATCTCTCCTTGCCAAACAATTCTTAGCAAAAGTCCATGATAGCTCTTTGTGTATGTAAAACGTAGCAGAAATATTAAACCAAAGATCAAAGGCGGTTCTGTTCCTCAGATATTTTCCCTGACCCTTTAAACTGGCTGGGTGCAGGATGAATAATAAGGACCAGACCCTGCCATCAATTACGCCAAGTTAAATCCAGAGAGGGCTGTTGTAAATCAAGTTATTTCAGAATTACACAATGTAACCGGGAGCAGATTTGGGACCTGAGTCTGCAGGCCAAAGCACCAGACTGCAAAGGGAAAACCTCACCTCTCTCCCTCTTCATTTCACCTAAACTCTCCTTCTCTTCACATCAGCAGCCCCATCTGCCTGCTTAGAAAAGCACACAAAGCTAAGGCCTTCCTAAGCGACCCAGAAAGAGCAATTTCACTAAAGCACTGCCAAATGGATCACAGGTAAATCAGGTTTTTATTTGAGTCAAAATGCAGCCCAAAAGGACCAAACAACATCTATAAAAAGGTGGAGGTATGAATTGCCTGGGTGCAAAGCTTGCTGGAGGAGAAGTAAAACCAAAAGACTTTAAGTGTTGAGTAAAAAGTGTCTGGAAGAACATTTATACAATAAATTCTGTCTCTTCTTTTTCTCTTCCCATTACATGATGCTTCTCCCCCTCATACAAACCTAATGCTTTAATCCTGCTAAATATTTGCAAATTGGCACCACATCAGATCAAGACAATAGAGGGGGAAAAGCAAAGCTGATGCAAGTCATGATATACTTATTACAGAGATATCATTTCACAAGATTAAAGAGGATTTTCTGGGCAATGGAGACAAATCCAGTACCAGCTTTATTGAGGAAACCTCACAGATGCTTCACTCATTAACATGTGGTAGTGCAAACAAAGGAGATTATCTCCTTTTCCAAATGAGCACCATCAATGTTACCATTCCATTTATTACATATTTTCCCACTCAAATGTTCACTTTTGAGAAGCAACGTATTTCAGCTGTGGAGACCTAGAGGAGGCAATGGAAGTCTTTGAAGAAGAAGTTCTAGCTGGTTGCAGCATCTGGGGAAGTTATCAATCTGGAATATTACTCTTGGGAATCAAACCATCCAGAATAGTAGAAGAGAAATGGGGGAGAAAAGACCAATGCCAAGCCCTTCCATTATGGGGATTTTATGGACAATATGTCTGGAGAACCTCCACTCTGGTCAACCCAGAGGAAAATATAACCCAACAGTTTGTAAACGCCAGAATGTGCTATATTGTAGCCACCTTTATTCTGAACCATCAGAAAAAGAAATGCCTGGGTGAGAGATACTGAATGTTAGGGGGAAATGAGTGGGAACCTGCACAGCAACTGCTGTCCTCCAGTGGAAACATGCCTCTGATGCCAATGGGTTGGACTACAGAGCAAATGGGGGCTTCTGTCAAACCAGGACCCTAGGATCTAGCACTTCCTAGCCTCAAACACCTTTTTGTCCCGCTCATTATAAAAATGACAATGTTAAGACTGTGAAACACGCCGGCAGCCCCAGGGCTCTGCTTGGTTGCAGCCCAGACCCTGCCCAGTGCCACTTCCATTTCCTCTCTGTGCTGCTCTCTCCTCCGTGCTGTTCTGCATCCAAACCATAGGTCAACGTTTCAAGCCTCATAAATGTTAAGACCTCAGCTGTACAGAAAAGTGACACAAAAGACCCATAAGAAAGCTGCTGGGACACGTGGATTCACTTTGAACTGTGGCAGACCGATGAGGATCTGGGGCTGCTTCCTGGTCAGCCAGTCCTGGCTCAAGCCACAAAACTTTACTGGCAAATGCAGCCTCCAGTCAGAACCACCTGGACTCAATTAGGATGGATTTGTGGCACTTTAAAGGAGTTTAGTGACTGCTTTAGCTGACCCTTCAGATGAAGAACTCCAAAAATCTGGCCTGGATCCCTAACAATAACGGTGCTTATCAAGGCGTCCTTCCATCATCAGGCTTGCCAACAGCTTCCTGGCTGTTTCTCATTGGTATTTTGATGTTATTGCTCCCAAAAGCATTGAATCCAGTTGTTTCTCTGGATTCACAGAGGTACAATGCCTGATCACATCCACAGGCTGCTGTCTGCATCCTGACATTAAGCTCCCTGTGCAAAAAGGGGAAGTTTCACCTCTTTAAAAATCAGGTTACAATCCAACTTGCTTCTTTTGCATTTTCCTGCAAAAGGCAGCAGCTATAATAAGATCATTCTCCATTGTTTCCTGGCGTAGAGCAACAGTAATCAAGTGTCCCCATTGCCTGAAGTCAAGCAACAGCAGCTGTACATTGCTGCACATCTGGGATCACAGTCTCCCAGAAAATGAGGAATATTTTGAAATTACTAGGCCAAATCTCTGGATTGCCACCATAAATGTCTCATTTGCACAAGTGTCAAATTTATGATGGGTATATGCTCAATGTAATTTTTACAAAATGTAATGAGTATCCATTCTAACCGGGCAAATGACACGTCCTGCACAAAGTATTTGTCCAATGAGTCAAAATAAGATTAAGTTATAATTTGAAGAAGGACATGAAGACCTCTTTCTCAAAGAACTTCAGCAGGAGAACATTATTTTGTACTGCTGTCTGCCTCCCACCCCAGGCACCACAAAAAATTTCTGGCGTCCTAAAGGCAAAATGGAGACTAATGCAATCAGACTTGGAATAATGATAAAGGGACTTGATTTCCACGGGGTCAATGATCAGCAAAACTATTGAACAATCCCTGGTGAGCTGCCCACCAAAGTGGCAAAGACTTGTGTCACACCTGAAAATCTTGGCTGAGGGTACTGGAGCCTCATAGTACTGTGGTGCAGTAGGAAATTTTCACTGTCTGTGTCTTCTGGATAGAGGGGATGATGCAGAAAAGAGTCATTTGAATTTTATATTTGTCACGATCATAGATCCATTCAAATTCAAAAGCACCTCTGGGCAGCTTCTCCTTCCTGGTAGCACTCTCACAACAGACTATTTCCCATGAGTTTACACAGAGGGTAGATACCACAATAAAGAGCAACATAATGGACCACGGGGACAGTATGGTCTGCTGGAAAAGTGCCAGTCTGTCTTCTCTGAGGGGAAATGCTTCTGGAAAGCTGCTGCTGTTCTATGGGGTAAAGGCATTTTTGGGGATAAGGGAGGTCTCAGGGACAGGATGGCTGGATTTACAGAAAATTTTGGATAAGGTTTAACACCTTAAGTTAAATATTGGGCAGTATCAGGAAGAGTGCTGAAGAATAAAACACAGGATTATAGCTATTGCCTGCAGCTCTGCACTCTGCCCTTCAGGAGTGGGATGGTGGGGCTAGGGTAGACCCAAAGGGATAGCAGACAAAATGATTGAGAGGATGGAGAAACTCTCCTATGAGGAGACATTATATAAAAGCTGGGACTCTTCAGCTGAGGAGGAGAAAAGCAAACACAATGATGGTTTACAAAAGAGAGAAGACAGTCGAATCACTGTGACATTTTCCTGGTCATCTGGCCACCTATTAACCTGTAAACTACTCTTCACCACCTCCTACAGGGCTGGAGCTAGAGATGATGTGATGGAATGAATTTGAGCTCTGTTTAAAATAAATAAAAGCAATGACATTTTTAATAATTCTTCTTTTTATTTAATAAATAAATTATTAATTTAATAATTCTTCTCTACACCCAGAGGTGTGGGACCTCTGGCTCTGGCTGTCCTGGGCAACTACATGAGCAGCAACAGCCACATCTGAGAGGGTGAAGGCAAATCCATGAGTAACAGCACCATGCAGATACTGAAAGGAAGAGGGAGGGAAGTACTTAGGAATACCTCGTTCAATTGCAGGCTTGAGTCAGATGTAAGAAAATTGATTGATTTAAACTTTGGAACCCCAAGGTTTGGCATTACTTTGCATTTTCTGCTTAAATCCCTGCATATCTTCTCAGGTGTCAGCAGCTCAGGTTTTGGCCTCCTTCTGGTTTACCCAGCCTAGATAAACATACGTGCTGTTAAAGCTGTTTCCAGGAACGCCTTCCTCTCCCTGCAATCTCTTATCTCCCAGAGGAGATTGTCAGAGGGTACTTCAAAGCCCTTTGAAAATGGCCAGGGCTCTGCCTGTAGCCCAGCAGATCCAGGCACCCTCACCCCAAGGAGTCAAGAGCCGCCCCTGCGTTCGGAGCAGCCTTATCACCACCACAACAGCCAGCAGCAGCAGAGACTTTACCCCTCACTATCACAGCCCAATCTTCTTCAGTCTTTGCTCTGCAACACACTGCCTGTCATCTCCCCACACTCACCCAGGTGGGTTGTAGAAGATTATGCAAAAATGAGCGGAAAATAAAAGGAGTGGTTTTGCTCCTTCCCTGAGGAAAAGGGAAGCCTGAAGCCTGCTGAGCTTGTAATTAAAATGTGGAAAGGCCATGACAGAGCTCAAAAGATGGAGCAATGGGATACAGGCAGCAGAAAAATGCTGAACACCAGGCTTCAGGCAACATGCCATTTTGAATTAAAAATAAATAAGAAAATTGCCTAGGGGAATGCAGGGAAGGGGAGGCTTTGGAAAGAGAGGGTGATGGAGCAGGGGCTATAGTCCAAGCACTGCCCTCAGATAAACCCTGTTCAGCATTCCTCTACTGAAAGACTATGGTGTATGAAGCAGAGGAAAATGGAACAGCTGTTTTATGGTGTTACTATCCCTGCTGAACCACGGAAGACCAAGTGCCTGCCAGGACAAATGGCAGGACACCATGCATGCTGTTCTCACTCCATCGGCAACTTCAAAATGGAAATACCAAATATAAAAGTCACATTTTCTCTTGGAACTTGTTTTCTGCTGCTGTTAACAAGCATCTAAGGGGCTGGCATCACTGGAACAGGCTGTCCAGGGAAGCGGTGAAGTCACCATCGTTGGAGGTATGTAAAGATGTGCAGATGTGGCACTTAGGGATATGGTTTAGTGGTAGATGTGGCAGTGCTGGGATAATGGTTAGACTTGATCTTAAAGGTCTTTTCCAATCTAAGTGATTCTATGACCAGGCACACAGGCCAGGTGGCCACAGAGAGCCCAGGGCATACACATGACCAGAGACATTCCAGCATGATAGGAAAAGCAGCAGCTGTCTGGACAAGGACCATGCTTTATCCCATGTCATATTTATCTCACCTATATTAACCCAAATCAGCCACTGCTGCTAAAACTACCCTCCCAGAGAAAAGGGCTTTAGAAAAGTGTTTGGAGATAGCTGAATGAGTTGTGGACCAGGAGTGAAAAGATACAGATCACATAGGTTCATGGGACATTATTCCCAGGGGACCACAGAGACCAGCAAAAGTCTGAGCAGCAGGAGAGGATCAATATTTTTCCCTCCCAGTGAAGCCAGGGGGAAAGTGCCACGGAGAGGCAATATCATTATAAGTGTACCTGCAGTGCAGAAGCTCAACAGTGAGTGCTTTTCAGCCTACAGGAAGTTTCACAGGTCTGCAGCTCTGCTGATCTGGGTGAAATGATTCCTTCTTTGCCTCCAAATAGTATCAGGATCCAAATGAAATGCTCAGACCAAGGGAACAAGGGATGCCTGGGGACACTCTTCAGCACTAGAGTCTGAATTAGTGTCTAACACAGGTCTCCTTCAGCCAGGAGTTCCTCAGATTGGTACAGTCCCTTGCAGATCAGCATGGCTGCTCCTCACACTTCCTTCTCTAGACACATTTCCCTTGCTGAATAAAAAGCTGCTCCCAAGCTGAGGTTTTATGCCTTTTTTCATACACATCACTGATCCACTCATCCTGTTAAAACTGTAGAGAAATAAATCATTAGTGCTGAAGAATACTCTGCATCAGATGGTAAAATTCATTGGATTACACAACTGCTTGTTCCCCAGGTAATACGTAGAGGACTGAACTAACTGAGTAATGAACAAGCCTCAATCATTCTATCTTCCTGCTGGCTGCCAGCAATGTGGGAAGCTAAGGCTTCAGAAGGTCTTATTGGATCTTGGGGCCCTGCTGCTGGCCTGAAACCATCCTGCTCTTTCAAAAACATTAAATAGACTGGGACAGTCAGGCTTATTGATGCCAGAAATCCACCTCATCCCACATCCTGTCTCTAGTCAGCACAGATGCTTAAGGAGAGAATGTAAGAGCCAAGCAAATGCTGAGTGATTTTTCCCTATTGTGTACAGTGATTTTTCCTCCCAGCTTCCAGCTATCCACAGCTTTGAGACTTCCTAAAGGAAAGGCTGTATTTTAATACCTAACAGCCCTCCTTGGGGCTGTTCATTTCCTCATGCATTACTCTAATTGCACTTTTAATCTGCTTATGACTAAAGTAGGTAAAAGTAGTGTCTATCACTCCCCATTGTCCTGGAGTCCCTTTGCTAGTTCTCCTGAGGTTTATAATGGCTCACTCTTTCCTGAGCAGTTGTTTTTCCTCTCTCCTCATCTTGTTGCATGCCACAGGGCAACACTAAAGGCAGAAGTTGAGATCTCTTCTGTACAAACCCCTGAGCACATCAATTACTAGGGCCCAGAAAGGTTGCTTGATTGTAGGTGCACTCACATGCCTCAGCAAGGTTCAGTGTTTTAAGCATAATGCATATGACACTATTAGGTCAGCTCCATGTGGTCATACAAAAACCCCATCTCCTGCAGCAGTGCCCTTCTCTCTGTGGTCAGTAACTGGTGTCTAGAAAGAAAACCAAAAGCAAAGTAAGAGTGTGGTGAAGTGTTCTTACAGACACCTTGTAAGGCAAACTGTCACATTTATCAATGTCTCAGCTCTAGTCAACATTCAATCATACCCTAGAAGTATCTCCAATCCACTAAACACAGGGGAAAATGGTAAAAGTGACTTTTTTCTCCATTTACAAAGAAAAAAATATTTTTTCCTAGCAGCTTAACTTCATATGAAAGAAAACAAAGTCCTCTCTTGGGCACTTCCATCTATCACAAAACCATCAGCTATTTCAGCATTTCTGTGAAACCTTATGTACAGTGGCCTTACTTCAGTATGCCCTTATCAGCTGAGGGAGCCTTTTGATCACAGAGCACACCCAGGCACAAAGTTACCATGGGATAAAGGATGGTCTGAAATGCCTTAGCCTTGTCCAGATGCCAGGATGCACAAGACAGCCTGCTACAGCAGCAAAGCAATGCCCCACAGGTAGCAGAGGGATTTTTTTTGCCAGGATGTGGCAACAGCAGGCTCTAGGTTAGCACAGCCCCTTTCCCTGCAATGTCAGCATGCAAAGGTGGGGTGACTTGGTCTGCAGAGCACACCCCGATCCCAGTGCCTGCAGCACAGAAAGCCCATGGGAGCAAGTCTCCAAAGGCACCAGGTGCCACCAGAAAGGAGACTGCTGGAAGCTGGGCTCCTGGGCAGGGTCGCTGTGCTGCAGGCACGACCAGGTGAACCAGCCTCCCAGCAGTGCCCAGCCTGGACTTACCAAAGAGAAGCAGCCAAGGCTTCATTCCAGTGAGGAACCAACCATGAGAAAGAGGAACTGTGCACTCATCTCCTTCCTCTACGTTGTGCAGGCTGAAATCCCCATGGTTGAAATGCCTTGGCCTTATAACCCAAGAGACAGGTGGCATGGGAGGGCAACCTGGTATGCCACCTTCAGCATGCCTGCTTCTCTCAGCCCAGAAAAACAAACACAATGTGGACAGCTTACAAACCTTGGTTGGCAAGAGCAAAGCTCCTTCTCTGGACCAGTTTTGGAGCAGGACACTGGATCCACAGGCATGGCTGGAGGTCTAGATGTGGCTACCCACTCGACTAACACAATGGCACTGAAGGGTAGAAGGCTTCTGTGCCTCAGCCATTCAGCTCCTGGGCACAAACAACCTCAAACCTCCCTTGCTTTGGGCCTGGCCTGAGGGACAGGACCCACAAAGGAGTGGCAAGACCCACGGTGCCAAAAGGGAACAGGCTCTGCTCTTCCAGAAATGCCCTCTGGCCCCCCCAGGACACCTGTGTCACAATGTGCAGCAAGCAAAACACCCCAGCTGTGCTGTGCTCCCTGCTGCTCACCCCACTTCCAGGGCCAGGCACCCTGAGCCTTCCACACCTCACAGGGCCACAGCAAGATGCTGCAGTGTTGGCAGGGAGACAGTGCTGCCCAGTGTACCCTTTCCACCCAGCCCAGCCCCCTGGGCATGGGGCAGTGAAGGTAAAAGGCTGTATTTTCTGGGCAAAGGCCTTTTGCTGGGGCACTGGGTATTGGCACAGTGCATGGCCAAGGGACTGCCCTCAGCCTCCTCGAGCAGGCAGCAGAGGCAGACACATACACAGGTCAGAATTTATTTCCAAATACCTCATTTATATCATTCTCACATGAAATATTTCTTTTGGAATATAGCCTACACTTTGAAAACAGAAGAGAGTTTTTTTATAAGGCACATCAGATTATAGACTACATAGAGACATCTCCCCCCCATTTATGCTCATAAAATACTGGTAATTTTAAAAGTAAGATTTCTAAAACCTAGACTTTTTGTAGCCCCATTTAGAACAGTATCCATAGAGTTATTAGACCTCAGATTACACACACCTAGTAAAGGGCTATAACAAGTTGGATATAAATCACATCTTCAGAAATAGTCACAGCTGGCTACATTCAAAAGTAATGCTACTCCAGATTATGAAACAGGCTGCTTATAAAGTATAACCTATGGCTTCCAGTTCAGCATGATACCTAGCAGTATGATTTTGCAGAAGAAATTTTGTTATTTTTGTAAATGGAAGCTGCTCAGATTCAAGCCTGTCTCCTCCTCAAACCCGCATTTTTGAGTGACCGAGACTGTTTTCTACAGAGAAGCAAAGCACCCAGGAGAAATCTAGTTTTGTTTTTCTCCAAGATGTTGGCATGACTGCACATCTGAAATCCTGTCAAAACATTTGAGTAAGAAATATAAAGGATCAGATGTTAACTTCAGGACCAGTAAACATTAAACCATTACCAACCAGATGCAACAAAGTCAAATGCATCCAGCTTCTGTGCTACAGAAACTATTTTTCCGGGCTCTTACACTGCAGAAGCCAACATATTTTTATTGAATTAGGCCCTAGGTAAAGATTTCCATCCCATTTTCAAGCTTTCAGTGATGGAACATTACCCATTCTGCACTCATTCTTCTGTAGAGAAGGAAAAAATACTGTCTGAGGAGCCTATGCCAACAGCCCAGAATCCATTTACATAGTGTCATTTTCCTTAATGGGCCAGGAGGTAAACTGTGGTCAGCTTTATCAATTCAAAAGGCCTCCACAGTTCTTTATAACAGACATTGATTAATTTCTGATGAGAAAGGGTTCTGGCCTTCTGTCACTACAGTTTAGTTTAAGAGTAAGGAAAAGGTCACTTCAAGGCTAGGGCCAAAGGAAAAAATAAAAGAAATATAATTTGATCTTGAACTATCTATGGGAGGAAAAAAAGTAATTGTGGCTATAAAAAGGCAGACAGACAGCACAAACTAAATGTCCTCTGCAGAACAGGTTTAAATACTGATCCTTGCAGAGAGTCACATTATCATTCGGGTCTCTCACACTCACTAGAACTGCAGTTAGGCTCAGAGTTCAGTAGGAACCAGATTCAGTCAGAGAACAGGCCACACTCAGCTCTATGATGACCCCTCAGCTACATTTTAGGCACATTTCAATTAATCTGTTGGGCTGATCTGGAAGAAAAAAAAGGATTATCAGTTACATTTTGGGGATGGCCTCAGAAAATTTCACAACTAATGAGCTTGGAAAAGATTCAACCACAAGTGACTGTTGCCTTTAGGAAGGAAACATTAACTTGGTTGGAAACAGCAACATGAAGAGGATGCAGCAGCCTCAGTTTCTAGAGTCCAGTTTGTTATAAATCTCAGTCTGCCGGATTTGTTATTTGTTTAGCAGCCTTAAAAGGTAAAGTGGGGCATCCTGAAATTCTTGGCTGTAGACTTAAAATCAGATGTGGTTTATATGGTGATGCACAGGTATTTGTTACATCGCTTAGAAAAAAAAAACAATTTAAACCCCCAACACAAGAGTATTTACATTCCTTTGAGCTGAAATAGATGAACATGTCTGCAAAAACACAGAGGAAATCACCACTGCTCAAGGCAGCGAGTTAAAGCTTGGTCATGTTCTCAGGCTTCCACTCGGCTTCCTGGGAAAGGCAGGGGAAGGAGGACAGAAATGACTTTCTGAAAGTCAGGAGGTAACAAATGAGATGTCAGCTCCATAAGGGATTAGGTTCCTCACCACAAGCTGAAGGTATATTCATGACCTTTTTAACCATGGCATTTGCGTATAGATTACACCTCTCACCTTTTAAAAGTGATCCCTAAGAGCACTGGCTTGGGAAGACACAAAGAGAGCAGGAGTGGGGTTTTAAAGCTACAAATGTCAGTTCGGAGGCACAGTGTTATTTTTCCCTTTGATCGTCCACGTACATTTCCACCGTTGCTTGTGCGTTCCTCCTGCAAAGCCCTGGCAGTGAAGGCCTCTGTTGTGCTCCTCCCCATCACATACACTTTACAACAGAAGAAGTTGAATCCTTTGGAAAAATCCTTCTATGCTCACAGACACATGGTGCTTTTTTCTCCTTAATGAGAAGTTCTGGTCACAAAACCGGGTGCCAGACCTGATATATAGCAATTATTTAACTAAGAATCCTTCTGCAACCCTTGAAAGGGCAACAGAGTTATCCAATAGCAACATATACACATACATACAGATCTACACTATACACTCAAGATGACACAATTTGAGATTTCAGCTAATATAGCCTCTATTGATTTCCTCAGAGCAGCACTCGGGTCCTTGCAACCCCTATACAAAACAGCAGTATTTTTTCCACCAGGATTTGGAGAGGTTTTTCATCTTGTCTGGAGTCCTACATTTGGATTTCTTTGGTTGCTGCTGGGTATCTGAGTACTGAATACCAGCCACGATGGCTGCATCAAAGACCTCCTTGAGGTTTTTCTGAGTCAAAGCAGAGCACTCAATGTAGGACGCAGCTTTTATTTCCTCAGCGCAGAGCTTTGCAGCCTCCTCCGAGACCGGCTTCTCTTTGCACTTGTCCAGCTCGATGAGGACTTTGACATCCTCCCGAAGGTCTGACTGTGTCCCCACCAGGATAATGGGTGCCTTGGGGCAGTGGCAGCGAATCTCAGGAACCCACTTCTCACTCACGTTCTGGAAGGATGAAGGGCTCACCACGCTGAAGCACAGCAAGAAGATGTCCGTGTTGGTGTAGCACAGAGGCCTGAGCTTGTCAAATTCATCCTGCACAGAACAAAACCATGTTAGCACTCCACAGAAAGAGCAGCCTGCCCTGAGCCTTGGCCAAGCTGAGGATCACCTGCCACTGCCATCTTGACAGGCATCCAGACCTCTGAGCAAGGTGTGATACAAGCAGAAGCCACCTGTACCTGGCCTCAGGTCTCATGGCTGCAAGCACTCTGCCACCAGCAGGCACACAGGACAAAGGTGGTGGCTTCCCCGTGTACCGGAGATTTTCCAACTAATGCTGCAGGTTATTTCAAGTGCTTAAATAGTTCCTTTGCTCTTTGTACACAGGCCCTCTGCCCTCCTTCAGCAAAGAAGCCGAGCAGTGGGAAGCAGGGTACAGCACACAAAGCCACAAACTGAAGAGGGAGAGAGCACTTTCCCCAGGTCCACCTCCTGTAGGTTGAGTCAGTGAGCAGCTCTGAGGAGAAGCACCCATACCTCAAAGCTCTCCTGCCGACAGACCCGGGCAAGGGCAAAGCAGATATGCAGCAGCATGTGAACCTTTCTGGGTACCTCTCCTGGAGTGGATTTTAAACTGGTAGCTTCTTAGCAACATCCTACAAGATATGGCAATAATTTCCCCGCCATTGTGCCTAGGGATTTAAATCTGATGGGAGCAATAATGACTTACAATGTGCAGGCTTAACATGCCAAAGGCATAGAGTAAGAGCTTTACCTTTCCCTCCCACCCATGCCACATCAAATGAACTGCACATGGGGCCTCCCAGCACCACCCTTCTGTTTTTTGGTTTGGTTTTTTTTTTCCTTTTAGTGCAAACTTCAGCAAAGCAAGGTCTTTTTTCAGCTTCAGGACACAAGAAAGTCAAACACCTCATGGTTACAAAGGTGTGCTGATCCTCAGGGAAGAATGCAGCTCGAAGCAAGGACTACTCCAGGCAGGCTGCTTTTATGCTGACACCAGGATAAAACCAGGGTAACACTAGCAGCCTGAACAGGTAGGATTTGCCTCAGCAGCAGTGATATTTTAATTAAAATGGATCATGTTCTCAAATACTTGGAATTGAAAATACACAGAAACAGAAAGCTGAATATATCTCTCAGTTTACTGACGAATGTTACCCGATGGCAATTTCACCTGTCATACTCTGCATATGAACACGCACAGCCAAGACTGTTGTAGTACTACCCCATCTCTTCAGTAGGACACAAAAGTATGGGACAGTTCTGCTGTTTGACTTCATACCACTACCCACAGAAGGTGTGTTTGTACGATTTTAGGTCTGGTTTGTAGGGCACACTGCTGTCTACTACTGCATAGCCCTTAAAACCCCATTCCTAAGTAGGGCATCCAGTTACTAATCATCTAAATAGGTTTTTATGTTAAGACCACTGAGATTTTTCAGCGTGGTTTTGGTGAAGGCATAGATCTAGATCCCCAAAGCTGCACAGGATCCTAACTCCCACTGCCTTCAAATGCAGCAAGGTAATAAAATATTTTTGGCTACTTTTGGTTAACCAGCCTCGACCTCTGGCAAGCAGTGTTGCACACTGCTCAGGATGGTACAAGCCCTGGGTCTTCCAGAAAATCTGAGGTGATAAGACATGGGCTCTTTTTATGTATCAGGCAAAGTAGGAGATGAGAGGCATCAGCACTCTCATCTCTTCAGGTTGTAGATTACAGCAAACCTCAACTTCGCGCCAGCAGCACTTTCTAAACAGGTGGGAATGGCGAATATGAAGCCTCCACAGACAGCACCCAATAGTACTTCTTTCTCCCTCCACCTTCTGTCCCTTCAAAACACAGTCTCTATCTCTGGGCACCTACAGGTGTGGTTGCTTTGCATGCATACATGCCAAACACCCTAATTCTTAAACCCGCAGTTACTTAGCAAAAATAAAGACAGTATCAATCGCACAAAGAGAAAAGCAGGTGGCCGTTGAAACCCCAATATGTTCAGCCTTTCTAGTCAGGCTAAACAGAGCTGCAGCTTGAGCCAGCAGAGCAGCAGCCTGCGCCCAGCCCCTATATGGAGGCACAGTACATCCCCCACCCTTCGACAGGCAAAGCAGTGAGTTAAGCAGCAGTGAAAAAGACAGCAGATAATAACATGATCAAACACTGGGAATACTTTCAAATCCATGAAGTCATCTGCAGGACTACTTTGTGCAATAGCAACAACTTCTCCCCTCCCGCTGTCACTTAAATCAAGTAAGTGGCTCCACTGACCTGACCAGCTGTGTCCACAGAGCTGAAGTCTCACCGGCTTGCCATCGACAGACACAACAGCTTTTGGAGAGAAAAGAGGGAGGGGGAAAACTATGGTGAATTCAACTTTATATGTTTTCTGTTAAAGAAAAGAAATTAAAAAGAAAGATTTACCATCCCTCAGCTCTTATAGCCTTTTCTTCAATTATTTTAGATTTAACAGCTTAGCAGAGCTGGAAGGGAGTCTGTCGCTAACACATGGGTGCACACAAACCCTTCAGGGTTTCTGACTCATTTTACTACAAGAGATGAGTTAGGCGGTGACGGCACAAGTCCTCCGCAGGCAGCGCGTAGAGCGAGCCCGGCAGTCTGGGATATTCTGCTGCTACACAGGTCGAGCTTTATTTCCTCGTACACATTCAGCACGCCCGGGACACGAAAAGCCCCCGCTGAACCGCAGAGAAACCCCTGGAGTTCTCCCTCTGTAAAGGCGAGACAAGGCGAATGTTTCAACCTGCCCTTTAGGCGCTCCCAACGTCCCCGAGAGCGCTAAGCTTTCCAGCGGACGGTTCCGAATTAAAGCCCGGCTCTGGCCGCGCGGCCGGGCATGACACCCGCTGCCAGCCCGGCTCCGTGACACCGGAGACCGGCCGGGGCGGTGGCAGCCTGACAAGCTCGCTCCTGCTTCGCAGAGTCCTGCTCCACATAAATACATAATGAAATCACCGAGCCTGGACACCGCGTCCCCTCGGCGCAGCCCAGGCACGGCTCCGGGAGCGACACTGGCGGGACGCGCCGCTACCCAGGACGGCAGAACCCGCTCCCGCCGCCCCGGTCACTCACCGGAGAAGTTGTCGAAGGCGGTGGGGATGTACTCGGTGGGGTACCCGTTCGTGGTGTAGCTCACCACCAGGCTGGTCTTCCCCACCGCGCCGTCTCCCACCAGAACGCACTTGATGCTGCGCCGCGGCTCGGACCCCGCTCCGGCTCCGGCCGCAGCCGCGGTCGCCGCCGCCCGGCAGCGGCCGCCCAGCGCCGCTCCCAGCGCCGCCGCCGCCCGCCCGCTGCGCACCCTGCGCGGCGGCACCGGCGGCACCTCGCAGCCGCCCGGCGGCACCGGCTTGCTGATGTAGCCCGCCTCGCCCTCCTGCTGCGGCGGCATCCGCGCGGCCACGCAAAGCCCCGCGGCCCGGGGGGCGGCGCGCTGCCCGGGGCCGCCGGCCGGGGGGCGGCGAGGCGCGGCGGCGGCGGGCGAACGGTGCGGGGCCCCGGCGGGCCGGCAGGAGCGGCGCGACCGCCGCGAAGCCAGCCCCGGCGCCGCCGGTGCTTCCCGGGCGGGGGCGGCGGCTCCCGGTGTCTCCCGGCTCCCGGCGGCTCCCGGTGTCTCCCGGTGTCTCTGCTACCGCCGCGCCCCGCGCGCCAGAGTGCCGGCCGCGCGCCGCCGCGTGACACCGCCCGCGCGGGGAGGAGCCGCCGGCGCGCGGCCCGGCACGGCCGCCAGGCGGCGCCGCAGCGCCCGCCCCGCAGCACCGGCGGCCGCCGGCGGGCGGAGGGGCGGGCCCCGCCTCTCGCGCGCGCGCCTCTGATTGGCCAAGCTGGGCGGAGGGGGCGGACCCCGCCTCGCGCGCGCGCCTCTGATTGGCCGGTCTGGGCGGAGGGGGCGGGGCAGGCCGTGCCCGCGGGGCGGCGCGGAGGGCGGCGCGGAGGGCGGCGCGGAGGGCGGCGCGGAGGGCGGCGCGGAGGGCGGCGCGGAGGGCGGCGCGGAGGGCGGCGCGGAGGGCGGCGCGGAGGGCGGCGCGGAGGGCGGCGCGGAGGGCGGCGCGGAGGGCGGCGCGGAGGGCGGCGCGGAGGGCGGCGCGGAGGGCCCCGCTCGGCCCGGCAGCTCCGCGCCTTCCGCCGCTGCGCTCGGCCCGAGGGCGCTCCCACCTGCACGCCTGGGCAGCGCTAAACTGCGCCGTGTGCCGTGGGAAAGGGAGCACCGCATTTTTAGAAGCTTTGCAATAAGTTGTCCCCGGAAATTTTTGCAGTAAAATAGTGAAAATGAAAGGCCTGGCTCTTTTCTCAATTGGAAATGTTATTAAAGCATTTTTTATGGGAACCTTAAAGGCACCATACAAGTATGAACCACACCACCTGGAGAATCTGGAGTGCCTCATTTGACAGGCAGCAAGTGCATATATCTGAACTTACCCAAATCAGTGCTGGTAAATCTGTGGCAGAGTTGAGATTTCAGTTTACCATTTTTAGCATCACTGCGTTGCCAGTGAAGTGCTGGTTCCCCATTTCCCTCGGAGAAGTGGAAACCCATGTGAGGCAGCACATGCTACAGTGCCCGTCATGCCCCGTCTATATTTCCTGTGGTCACTGGAACTGATGTCTTCCCTGGAGTGCTGGGGTCTAACCACCAAAGGCCCTGCAAAGTCTCATGTCTCATGGGAAAAAGCACTCTGTACAGCTGATCTTTTCCTAAGTGCCCTGGCCTGTTCCATGGGAAGAGTCACTGTGGCTTTTTCTTTTGCATGTAGACGTTTTGGACATTGCAAAGCAGGGCCAAAGCCAAGGTTCTCCCTGCCTGAAAGCAGCTGCAAAAAGCCCAGGTTGGATACACTGTGCATGCAATTGAAGGTGTAGGGAAGAAACGTCTTCCTGGATCCCCATGCCATCTCAGCAGCACCCACTCCCTGCAGGGAGCAGAGCCAAGCAGGGATGGAGCACAGCAACCGGCAGAGCACCGAGGCACAGTGTCACCCTCATGCTCAAGACCCATAGGGGCCATTGGCCCTCCCGTGGGACATTCCAGTCCTGCAGAATGACATTCCCTTAAATAGACAAAGATGGTGCTGTCACATATGGCATTAGCCACAGAGAGAACAGGGTGCTTGGCTACAACCAAGAAACATTTCGTCACTGGGTGCTTTCATACATTTATCCCTCTGTGATGAAGTCTGTGAGAGATCACCCAGACAGTGGAGCTCTGGCAAGGTAGAAGGACTGGAGTGGGAGCCTGCCTGCACTCAGGCTTATACAAAAGTAACAGAAATGGTTTAATTCATACCTTTGGTTATTTTGGTACAAGTCCTCGTGGGGAAGCTGAAGTCAGAACAAAAGCATTCTATTTTAATTCAGTGTAATTATAGCCTGTCTACCTAGAAAAGCTGAATTGCTTTAATAATACTACTGCAGCTAATTCCTTTGAGTATGGATGCAGTTGTGCCAGGATAATGCTAATTTGACTTATTTTTGTCAGAAAAAGGGAAAAACATTATGTGTGCATTGAAGGCTTGCTTTGCAAACAGCTGCAGCTGTTTGAGAGGTTACCTCCAAGGCAGCTTGTTGGCACACTTGTTCTTGGGTTTGCTGCCTCGACAGCAGAGCCTTACAGCAAGTGTGCTGCACAGCCACCTGGCTGCAAAGTCACAGCGTTTAATTCAGTATTAGGTGCCTATAGCCCAGCAGGTGTTCCGTGGAAAGGCCTGAGATTACTGTGTGGCTGCTGTGCTGTAACATGAGGGAGCTGAGCTATCTGTGGTAACATCTTGAGTGGCAATGCTATTTCAACAGTATAAGCTCAGTGTTAGAGTGATGCAGGTGACAAATCACATCCCTGATCACAGTCACCAACCCCAGCACCAAAAATTGCCGTAGGTTCTCCTTTTCCTTAAAGTGAGACAAAAGGAGAATGGATTAATTGTACGGAGGTTTGTTTCCTTCTTCTGAATTGAAAACAAATCGCTTTTCAGTGAAACTCTGAAGGTAGTCAAGATCTGCGTAAAACAAGGAATATCTTCAGTCATTTCTGGTGAACAGCATGGAGTATGGAGACTGGATACAGTTACTTCTGGTGCATTTCCTCCTGACTGCTCTGTGCAGAGGGCAGAGCCACATTTGCAGCCCAGTGTCTCATTTTTATTCTGTATGGTTCCCAGTGTATGCCTAGCTGCATCTCTGCACAAGACAAGGCATTGCTGACAAGAGGCATGCACATTGGGAAGAGGTACAGCTTTTCAGGATCTAGTTCCCTCAGAGTTTATTCTTCAGGCTCTGGACATTACCCAAGAAAGTTGTCTCCTGCACACATGAGCTTTGATAGAAAGGCACATTGTGCCTGAGGAGCAGAGCTGTCAAGAGGAGTCTCCATCTCCATGCCAAGGTTTGTGTGTGACTAGCTTCATACGACATTTATGCAAGGAAATAAATAAAAAGAGCACTATAATTATATTTTAACTACCTTTTACTCTCAGCAGCATCCCATAAATCAGGTACTTGTTAGTACTGTGGAATGGCACATGATAGTGGAAGTCAACATACAGTAAGTATGCTGACACTCAATACAGTAAAGACTGTAAGCTGATTGGCTTTGGCCATCGTGGGCAGTGTGTCCTGAGATGACAAAGTCATGACAGCAGACGAATTTCTGTCTGTTTTGTCTGTTTTTGGCAAAGAGAAGGTGAGCAGATGTACTGCAATCTCTGACATCACTCCAGGGTGTGGCCCAACCGAGGGCACAAGGATGTGCAAGCCACATCACCCCTTACCAGCAATGGCAAATTTGTATCCTGGATCAATGCCACGACAGGAACTCATTAAGACAAGAGCTGCACAACCGCAAGGAAAACTCCTGTAGGTGGGAGATGAGAGGGTGGGCAATAAGCACTGGGTAACAACCCATTTGAATGGTACTGAAGGATGATGTGAGAAATCTCCTCGTGCAATGCTGCAAGCAAAAAATGCCACATGTACATTTTTAAACACCTTCAGCAGACAAGTACAGCTGATGCATTGAGCTAAGTAGGCTGCAGTGGGATAGCTCTAAGAGTCTGCATTGTTTCTGTGCTCAGGGAGGGGGCTGTGAGTGGATTCAGAGCTGCATGGTTGCCCGATACTGTAATGTACCCTGCTCGATACAGTAGCCTTTTGTGTAAGAAGATGAGCTAACCGGTTGTTTTGCGGAGGGGGGGCCGTTTGCACCACAGCAGCAAGTGAGAGCAGCTCCGGGCAGCTGTAGTGGCACTGGGCTGGGGGGCATTGATGGAGGCGTGCTGTAACAGATAGCCCCCGTTTCTAAGGTTTTGGCCTCAATCCTATCACAGGCACATATCTTACAGGTTTGAAGCCAATTGTTTTCAGAGCTCTAAGCTGGGGGATAAACAGGCTTAACTCCATATGGGTCAACAGGGTGGCAGTTGTCTGTCTCAGGGCTGAATTTGACGCATTATCAGCCAGCTCACAAAAAAGCTCTTGCTCTATCCTATATATTTTTGTCAGTCAAATATTATTCTTAGAGAAAAAATGACAGAGAGAGGAAATTATTTCATCAGGACGTGAAGTAGGCCATTGTTATACCCTAGCTTATCATTTTCCTTATGATAGAAAAAATATTAACTGAATGCTGGCCTTGGAGAATGAAAGCTTTCTTTTTTTTTCTTTTCTTGCAGAAACTTGAAAAGCTTGACAGGGAGGGAGGTGAGGGAGTGAGACAGCATGCTCTGAACACAACATGATGGAAGGCTGCTTGTTCAGGGGAAGGGTATGGCCTGTTCTTCAGGACTGTCACCAAGATATTGATCTTTGTCAAGAAGAGCAACCCCAAGATCTGGAAAAACAGCCATCTGTGATGCCTCCATCCATTTTTCAAATAGTTGGATTCCAGTGACTCAACTGAGCCAATCACTGGCAGGTGAATTGGTGAGAAAAGAAAGGGGAAGGATAGGAAGGGAGGGACAGAGCAAGGAAGGGACAGCAACTCAGGAAAGAAAAGGCGGCCTTTATAAAGGACTGCTCTGACCTGCTCTGATTCTAAAGCAATGCCTTTGAGGCTGTTCTATGAGAACCATGAGGGGAAAGGGCTAGAGAAGTATGAAATACTGCTAATTACATATTTGATTGGTAGTTTAAAATATATATATATATGTATATATTTGCCACAGCTTTTTTTAAGTATTTAGCTTTTTTTTCATCCCCTATGTGTGGATTTCAGGGAAGTTTTCATTACCTGGGGAATGGTGTCAGTAAGTAGCACACATTTTTTACACAATGAACTCTCACCACCCTGCCAGATACGTTCTTATTGAATTTAGGACAGGGTACCAAAAACTCACAGACAAAACCCATTGTTGAGATAAACCTGGAAAAAACCCCAACAAAACCAAAACAAAGCACAATTGCTTCAAGGCTCCCAAATTCCTAATTAATTCAGAAAACAAATTAACCCTAGCCCCCTATCTGCAGTCCCTCTGCAGAAGAACCACGGTGGGAGGTGAGCCCTTTATCTCACTTTCAAAATCCTTTTCAGCTGATCTGGGGTCACAGATGCTTAAAAGCACTGCATGTCCTGATTTTGTATGACAGTCACCAATTTGCCAGCTTGTGTAAGTCCCTCACTGCCTTAGGGCTGCCCCACACCCCTCTGGGTGTACCAGAGCTCCGTGCCTGCTTCTGCACCCTCCCACCCCTGGAAGCTTGGCCCAGCCAATACATCTGTGCTGATCTGCCTTGCAGACAGTTTGTCCCATGCATTTTCAGTTGGTTACTCTGAAAGTCTGAAAAACTGTACTTAGTGCTATCTCTTTTGGAGCCAGCCACTTCCTCTTGGTATCAAACTCGGAAGAACCCCATAGCCACAGCTGAAAAGCCTTTTCCCTTTCCACGTTTGAAGATCTTTCCCAAAAGTGGTCGCTAGGATGTCCTTGGTGGGGGTTGAAAAGGCTTGGAACAAGCCAATGCTTGTGTTAGTTCTATTGAAAGTGAGCAGGATGTTCTTCCCTGATAGCTGCCTGGCTTCGAGGGCAGGAATCACAGGAAAACATCCACAGCTCCAGGGCAGCTTAGCAGAAGAGGAAAGTCATGGCTTTTTCTGTGCTGCATGGTAACACAAAGGCAGGAAACAAAAGAACAGGATTCACTTGGTGTGGAGAAAACCCTGCCACCCAAATCAGCACTGATGATTTGTGGTGGTTGTATGTGGAGGGTCCCAGGTGCCTCCCTGATCTCCAGCTTAGCTGAGCTATCTATGTCCATGCCACATCCGTGCTGCTGGCAGCCACAGCTGGGGAGGAACAGGCACTTCTCAGCACACCATGCTCCACCCCATCAGAAATCTGCTTAGGGAGAGAACCATGAGCAGGTTTGGGATACCAGAAAGCAGTTACACAGGCGTTATATTTCTCTTTTCAGGGACAGAATGAAAACTTCCAATTCCCAAGTTTTCGGGACAGCGCTTTTCAACCGTAATAGGTATACATAATCAGACATAGAAGCCAAGCACAGTATAAGGTTTTCTTTCCCTTTCAAGCATTCCATCTCTTCCTGGGACTCTCTCACTAGCAGACAAGGCTGGGCCCAAGAAATTTCAATTCTAGTCCATTGGAGCTGGATTTTGAAATAAAGAGTTGCCAAAAGAGTACTACCAGCATGCTCTATGCTTTCAGAATGGTTTACTTTCACAAAGTAGTGTTTTCACCAGTCTGGTTTAAAACAGTTTTCTGAACAGAATGAAATTCCAAGGACTCTTTTGCTGGATAACCTTGACAGACTAGTGTCCCTTCTTAGCTGAGTTAGGGAGCAGACAGAATTCATGTGCCAAAACCCAAACCTCTACAGGACAACTTCTGTTAAGTACAAACTAAGCCTCAGTTTGTCGGTGTTTGAGAAGGTACTCTGTAGATGTCTTGAAGTCATCAGACTAAAGATGTGAATGAGGGCAAAGCATTACTGGTAGATAATGTGATCCTGGCTTCAAACCTGCTTCTTTCTGCTTCTTTATGGGTCCCCATATCTTTGACAGAGAGTGTTAGAGCAAGAAGGACAAAAATGCTGAATCTCTCCCAGCTTTGGTAGTTGTGGAGAGGTGACCTGGGGGCTTTGAGCACCAGCCTCTGTTAGTGCAAATACAAACCACTGAAAAGCACCAAAGCTTTCTCACTGAAGTAAAGGCATTGGGAACAGGAGATTAATGGGTTGCCAGCTGTGTCGGCATGATAAGTCAAGCAAGAACCCAGAGGCTTTCAGCTGAAAATGGATTGAGACCTCAGTGGGGACACATGGCAAATCAGCCAGAAGCCACACATGGAAAACTGAGCAAGGCAGCATGGGCAAACATTCCTTATCTTCGCTTTACGTCAATAGAAATGACATTGTAAAAGAGGCAGCAAAGTATTTGCTGGAGAGGAGGAGGGAAAGGTCCACAAGATTTCTTAGCTATACATGTAGGTTTTAAAATGTTACTGTTTTCCTCGGAAACTTGTCATTGAAACAAGGATCCAGCAAAAACCACCCAGCAAGTTCTTCCAGAAATCTTGTTTGCTTGTTTTGGTGGATTTAGCTGAGCTGTGTTGGCAGGAATCTGCCTGCCACTTCTTTTGTGCTCCAAAGGCAGTCGGGAAACTACAACCTCTTAAACCAGTCTAAAGCACAGCTGTGATAATTACACCATCTACTATGATTTGCCACAAAATAGGACTCAGGGGAGAGGCAGACCTCAGAAGTCTGGGCTTTCCAAAAGGTGATGTTGCCTGCAGCCATGTCCCTGTTTCCCACAGCTCCTGGTCTTAGAGCAGCCGAGCCCAATTACCTTCATTGGCCTTTTCTTTGCTTTCTGGTTTTATTGATTTCATTAAGACTAATTAACAGAAGAGTGGAAGAATCCCAGATTACTTGTGTGTTTGGTTTTTTTTTTTTTCTTTTTTTGCCGCTGGTGGTGGTACTTTTCATTTTGCTGAGTTTTCCTTTTGCTTTTAAGCAACTGTATGCAAGAAAATCATCTTTCCTACCAGAGGCAATATTGAAGAAGACTCAGCAAGGAGAAAAACAATTAAGGTAAGGCCAGGAGTAGGTTTTGCCTCCTCCTCCCTCAGTTTTGCAGGTGCACCCTGAGTGGGTAATGGGCCCTGACTGCAACTCTGCAGTCAGTGCCCTGGAGCAGGGAAGGGCACAAATACTCCCTCCACACAGGTGTGCAGGTGTCAGTGGGAGGGGAGCTGGGAGAAAAAACAGGCTGGGATAAACACAGCTGGAGCCTCACAACCTGGATCTGTAAGGCCCTTGGATCCATCCCTGCCCTGTGGAGCCTTGGGCTGGCTGCTGGCCGGAGCAAAGCTCATCACTGGGTTATGGGCAGGGCATGGGAAAAATGAATGGAAACGTTGGAATGGAGAAAATGGAAAATCCATGGTGCTGAACTGCTTTCTGTTTTTCTCAGGAGAAGAACTTCAGGCAATGAGTCTGTAAAGCAGTGAGCAGCTTCTACTCTTCTTGACCCTACTAATTTCCTCTGCACAAACTATCCATATGGATTTGACATGTGGCCTTTGAGAGGCCCTGAGGCCTCATATGTCTCAGTAAGTCAAAACGTATGGGGTAGAGAAGCCATGTCCCTGCCTAAGCTTCTGCAAGTCCCTCAGGGTCAAGTTAAGTGCAAGCCTGATCCTGCTCTCTGAACCAGGCTTGCCTGGTGCATTCTTTGATATGCCCAGCCTGGTGAGGCTGCAGAGCACAAGAATAGGTGCCACACATGGTCCTGGGCAGCTCAGCATCCCCACCAGACCAGGAACACATCTCCAAGGCTGGCTCATCCTCACCAGTTTGAAGCCCTGGGGCTGGGGCAGGATCTCAAGAAAAAAGAGAGCGTGGGACTTGAAGGCTTCTCTGGAGTCATGTACCCCTTTTAGTGTTTCTGTGAGTCTGCTTCTGCCCTCGAACCCAGGGGCTTAACAGTACTTCCCTGCTCCCCAGGGATGCTGGGGTGAGTCAATCCATTAAAAGCTGTGCACTGCTGAGACACCAAGTCTACAACCACATAAAATAATAAAACAGTCTGGGGAGTGTTTTTCACTTCCAAGACCGATTGACATGCCCAGCCATTCCCAGGGAGACAAGCTCCTGTCCCCCAGAGCAGGAGAGCTGTGCCCTAACCACCTGCAGAGAACCACCCTAGCTCCTGAAACATGCCTAGGTGTTGGCTGCAGAAGTATTTGCTTGGTCTGGGACAAACCCACGCAAGGACAATGCCAACCATTTAACTGTATGGGCAACTGCCTGGGCCTGTGCCCTGCCTCCTCTTTATTAATTTATTAGTACCTTGCTGCTGGCCTACACTTGTACAGAAAGAAAACTTGCCATGAATAAGGGCAATAAAGTGCCTGTGAGGGGAAAGTTTAAAGCATTTCATTTGTTTTGCAAGAAAAAGGTGCATTCTCCTCTGCAGTTCAGTCTCTCTGGTCACTGCAGAGCTGGGTTTGGTCGATGCAAGTAGTGTGATTTTTTTGTTCAGTGCCTGCCAGAGAGAGACTCCATGGCCACGCATCACTGCCACCCCAGCAGATGCTGCTGCTGCTGTTATGAACAGTACTGCAGCCAGGTTTAAGACAGGGATGAAATGCTCTGAGCAGCCAGCTTACCAAAGAGAACAAAGAAATTATTATAGGCCCAGGGAAAAAATAAGGGGGAAAAAAAACCTAAAAAGAAAACAAAGAGCCATTGACAAGAGACACAAATTAGCTGGGTCTCGAGTGTCCTTCCCCATCTGATAAAACAAAAATGTCCAGAGCAACAATTAACAAAAAAAATATGAGGGGTAGAATATCTGTTTAGCTCCAGGTACTGACTACAACACAGGGCTCTCTTTTTTTGTTGTTCCCATACTTTGGGTTTTCTTGGGTCTTGGTTAATGTAGAACTGATTGTACGTGTGTGTGTGTGTTGTGGTCCCCATGGGTTTGAAAGCTGCCTTTTGCAAAGGAAGGGAGGCCCTCTTGAAGGGCAGCAAAGGAGCAAAGTGGGCTCAGAGGATACAGGCATGTGCTTTGGTTGCTCCGAAGGAAATACAGCTAGGGGTAGGAATTAGCTCTGGAAAAACACTCAGAACTAGAGGCAAATCCAGCAGGTGTTTAGGGTTGGGAAGGCTCTGCCAAATGAAAGCAATGGAAGAGAAAAGGAAAGCTGTGGAAAGTGCTGCTCCTGGGCTGCTCTGGGGCACGTTGGTTGTGGCTGGCTCACTGGCCAGCATTGAGGTGAGAAAAGCCCTGCTATAGGGCCTTAAGAACAATGGGGAGCTGAACACTCTTCTCTTTTGCCACAGCAAAGGGAAAGGAAATAATCTGTTCTCCGCAGTATGTGGAGGCAGATAAGGAAGCAAGTAACGAGCCCAGACTGCAGCATGCAAAGCTCAATACAGATGGCAGAACATACTTTCCAGAGGAGTGGACGACTGCATATTGCAGTTGCCTCCAGCAACTGAAACACCCAGGGCTGTCAGGAATGGTTAGGAACAGCTCATTTCATTTCTAGGTAGCTGAGATGCAGAGGGGTTTCCTGACAATCACTCTTCCAACCATATCTTTGTGAAAAAATCCAAAGACTGTCAAGGGCTAGGTTCCATGGTGACTTTCACTGACAGCAGAAATGAAACCAGACAAAGGATAGGGTACATTTCAGTGCTCTTGCTCCCTCACTGTAACTTTTGTTTGTGTGGAAGCAGATGCACCCGTTCCATTCACTTTTTCTCCACTCACTTCACTGACCAGCCTCTCTTGTCCTGTGGATTGTCTGTGTCCCTGAAGGGCAGCCCAAAAACCACAGGAGCAGATATCTTCATGAGAGCCCTTTTGGATCCCTTCCTTGTGTGTGCATAGCTGACCAGTGCCAGCACTGCCCCAGGTTGTCTCTGTGGGTGAGGCACGCACAGGATGCTGGGCTCCGAGCAAAGCCCTGCTTGTCTCGTGCTGCCGCCACTGCCTGTCAGAAGACATAATCAAGACCTGTCAGATATACATCTAGGTTCTGTCTGTACTGGATTTTAGATTGCTCTCCACCAGAGAAAGATCACAGAAACAAGAAATGACACTTGCTTCTCATAGTCTTGTGTTTGAAAGTAGTTGTTGTTCTTAGCTATATTATATCATTTACCTGTATCATGCCATCTTTCTATGGTCTCACTGGAAAAATCTCCATTTGGTTTTCTGTGGTTCCTCTTTCCTTCCCTGCTGGATTGACAGGCTCAGGTGGTACCCTTGAAATTGGTGTAAATTCATTTGACTTTGCACAGCAGCTAATGGCACCATGGGTTAGTCAGTCATCATTTCCCCAAAAACCTTATTGCCATAGAATATAGTGGAAGGGGAAAGCCCTATCTCTGTTAGTAAATAATTTAAATTTCTTTTGTCGGTAAACTGAGGAAGCATAAATTGAAGGTGAAGAAATAAAAACTTTTTTTTTTTTTTTTTTTCCCCAATGCAGTGGGAACTGGCTTCTGCAAACCCCCATGCAGCTTGCTTCCCTGTTCACTGAAGTGTAAATGTTCTTGCGTTCAAGGCCTCTCTCCCCTGACTGGAGCTCTTCTGCATGGCTTGTCCTTCACAAATTAAGTGACAATAATAAATTGTCCTACTTAAGCAAGGGACCCATTTCACCTCCTTACCACAATCATTGAAAAATGGCAATGCTAAATACACTTAAAGATCAAAGGCCTGGTATGCAAAATAGGTCCTGTGCAGGAAACTGATGGGCTACTTTGGGTTTTGTCACTGTGGGGCTATTGCCTTGACAAGTTAAAATATCAAAATATCCCTTGTCAGCCTCTGTAGCAGCCTAGACAGAGAAGGAGCCATCAAAACATAACTGAATACTGTCTTTCACTACAGTCACTGAGTGGTTAATTTTTTTTTTAAGCTTTAATTGTCTTTGACTTCAGGTTTGGCTATTAACCCACCAACTGATCATTAACTCTGCTGACTGAATGACTGATTTTCAGAGGATCTGTACTAAGAAAGATTTAGTTTGGGGTTTTTTTTTTGTTTGTTTTGTTTTTTTTTTTTTTTTTTCTGATGGACTTTAGTATCTCCTACCAGCAGACAGACAACCTATTGAATCCCCTGTAAGACTCCGGGGCTGAGCAGGGAGGTATTGCAGGTTATCTGCATAGAAACACACTGCTCAGAGCTGATAAATTCACTGACACTCTATCCTGCTTTCCAATTTAACTCAAGCCTTGCTAAGCAGCAGGAGAAACCTGAATGAATTGTTGAGGGTCACAGCTTGAGGTCCTTAATCAACATTCCCAGCTTAATCAACGGGAGTTTGGCAAGCCTAAAAAGCCAATCAGGATATTTCTGGCATTTCCCCTGGTGCTTGTCCTTTTCCTTCCAGAATGGCTGGTTAAGAATAAATGTAATGTTGATGCAGAAATGATCAAATGTCAATTGGACTCTTTTTTATTAGCCCTTTTGGCTTTAAAATGCCTACAGTTGAAATTTTCTAGAGGCAATTTTGCTGGTTAGAGAATGATCTGCTAATAAATGAAAGGAACAATTTTTTTTCATTAATCAACTATTCTGACTCACAGTCCATATCCTAAGCCACAAGACCATCCTGCCTTCCTGACTTGAGATCCATAAGACCTAAGAAGCTGACTCTGACTCAGCAGAGAAGAGCTGAGATTGGACTGCGTTTGCTGCGTGTGTCTTACGAACACAATGCAGACAGAAATAAATTAGGAAAAACTTCTTGTACCACTGGCCCTGATTTCTCCCTGGGAATCACTGGGGTTTTGATTGCTCCCTGTGGTATGAGAGTGAATTAAGCTCAGATTTATAAATAGCAGTCTAACCACTGCTCTGCTGACAAGCACAAATGTCAGGAAATATGTAGTTAGTTACGTTGGTGCTACATCTTTGAACTTTAATTTAAAGTACCTCTGTCATACTAGGGGAACCAGAATAACACATCTGGAACTAAAAGATTCCTGCTAGACTTTTCACTCTAACTATTTCCAGCTTTCTTCCAGACAGGAGTTTTCAGCAAAATGTTGTCTAATTGAAAAATTCTGATTCCTTAAAACTATTGTTTTTCTTATGAGACCTACAAAGAAAACATGCCAAATACATCTCTCAAATAAAAGTAATAAGGAAAAAATTATGAATATCAAAGCATCCCTTTTCCATTGTTGACATTTAGAATAATGTTTTCTTTATTCAAATGTCTTCTACAATTTAAATCATTTTACTTTCAAGTAATAATAATAAAAAATCTTGAAAGCACTGAAATTTAATATTACCATTGACTCAAACTGTATTTTTATTGTTTGCCTTCAAATATTTTCCACAGCTTTGTTTTCTATCCCATTTTGTGACTTGACTTTTTCCATTTCAAGCACCTTCTCTAGGCTGAAAATGGCAACCAGATATTTTGTGCCTGAATAAAAAATAGGATGGAATTCCAACTAAGACCGCTCACATGTGCCTCTGGAATATGTTCACAGAGGAGCAGCACACCTGTGCTATGGCTTCAGATATAACAGCAAGGCTTTGCTGTAAGTCAGCCAGGTGAGGAGTGCTCCATCAGATTGATCATGCTACCACCCTCCTGTACGGAGCTGCTAGCATGAAGTTCAGCAGGACTACAGAGTGGCAGGACCAGACAAAAACTGGGGGAGAATAATTTTTCTGCATACATTTTACTGATTTTTTCCATTGCAGAAGTGCAATCATGTTGATTCACAGTTGGCATGATGAATGCCCAAGTGTAACAAAAGCACCAGGTTTTCCAGTGTTCTTTTTCAGTGCTAAAACCCACAGAAAAATCTGTTTGTAAGCATAGGGAAGGACTGTTCCTGGTGGAGACAAAGCTCACAGTGACATTCCAGCTATAGTATTAGAGCCAAGGAATTGCAGAGGCAGCTGCTGCCTGCATTTCCCATGTTGCATGCCTGCCTCCAGCCCTGCAGAGCAGTGGGACCAGGAGTGCATCATCCAGCACACGTGTAAAATTGCCTCCTGAGGCTCAAGCTGTGGCAAGATCCTATCAGAAAGATTTATCCAGCTCCCAGGAATGAAATATCACCCCAGTCAATATAGTTCATAGCAGGGTCTCCAGCAAAATCCCCAGTATATAACTACAGCCACCTCCAGCCACAGTTGTCACGGCACCCGAGGGCAGAAACCACAATAAAGCCGGGACCCAGGAGCAGCAGCTCTGTGCCAGCTGTGCTTGCTGTGTGCCCGGGGCTGGGATGCTGAGCGGCTGGGGCCGAGCTGCTGGCCCTGGGGCTGCCGGCACATGGAGCTGGGCAGCTCTGGGGCAGCTTTACTGATTGAGTGTTGTGCTGGATGATGGGCTGTGGGCACGGGCAGTAGGCACTGCAGGACTCCTGAGCTGCAGGGCTGCTGGGATGAGGAGATGCTGAAATTCGGGCATTTGGGAATTTGGGGCTTGGTGCTAGGCTGTGGGTCTGCAGGGCTACAGAAATGCACATTTGGTTGCAGGTCTGCTGGTGTGCTTGGTTGTGGGACTGCTAGCACACCGAGCTGGGGAGGCATGAGGCTTCTGGGTGCTGGGCACAGGGAAATGTTTGGCTGGAGGGCTGTTGGATCCAAGGCCGAAGGACTGCGGAGCGGAGGGGCTGAAGGACTGGCTCTGCAGGGCTGCGAGGCTGCATGCTGGGCTAGGCAAGGTTCGAGGTGGGGGAGATGAGGCTCTGCTGCGCTGGGCTGGGCCCAGAATGGGGATGCGGGGGTCCCGGGATACGGGGGTCCCGGGATGCGGGGGTCCCGGGATGCGGGGGTCCAGGGATGCGGAGGTCCAGGGATGCGGCGGCGGGGGCTCCCTCTGCTGGCCCTGCTGCCTTGGCGCCCTGGAGCCGCCGCTTCCCGGCGCACCCGTGCCCTGCTACAGCCGCAGCTGCAGCGTGAGTTCACAGAGATACCCACAATACCTAGGTGGGGTTTCTTTCCCTTTGTGCCTAGAACTGGCAACAGGAGCCTGCACGCCCCATGTGCGGTGTCCTGTGGAGCCATCAGGTTACTGATTTATTCCATTAGCCACAGCTTAGAGATCACAAGTTCTTACTCTTGAGGCCACTTTTCCACTGGCTGGAATCACTCACACGACACCAAACCTTGGCATCATCCTTGTTTGCAGCTTGCTGTGGCCGTGTGTGTTGCACAGCCGTGGGCAGGAATGGCACCCGATGCCCTCATCATCCCTCTTGTCCAAACTGCACAGCAATCCTACTAAGCACCACAACAAAATTCTGCTTATAGGTACTTAATGGATCTAACTCTCCTTCTCCCAGGGACAATTGGGACACGTACACAAGTACTGAATGTTGGGGGTATTTTTATTTCCTTATTGGATATTTTTGCTTCTTACTCTTAAAAAACCTCCAATACCAGGTGTGTCCTAGTGCAAGTATGAATAGCCTGTACTGCACTGGCTTCTTCATCTCGTCTTGGATGAACTAAATAATTGCTCTCCTGATTCACTACTCATCAAATGTAGGCAGTGCCAGCCCCTCGGACACGGCACGCAGTGCAGTGAGTTCCCCAGAGCTGTCCTGTACCATTTGTGCAGCGTTAGCAGCACTGCTACACCTCAGGGATTGAGACCTGGCACAGTGTTTCTCAGCACTCGTGCTCCATGTATCACTTCCAGAGCTTTTCAGAGCAAAACCTGATGCTTGAAGTGCTCATGGACAGCCGGAAGAAAACACACTAATTTTTACCCAATTTTTAATTTGCATACCCCAATATTTACCAACAGAGGTGCAGACCATCTGTCGCAAATTTAAGGCGACTGGCAACAGGGTTGATTTTCTTAGCTCCCTTTCCCCAACAGATAACCCTCAGGGCCTGCAGACAATAGGCTGCAAACTGTTAGCATTGACAGATGAGCTTCTTCCCCTTCCATACAGCTTGGAAAACTGCTTGCTTGTCTCTTATTTAAATAAATGAAATATTCCAACTCCAGACAATGTTAGACCAATAACAGTAAGAGGGACCGGTTTAGGATTTGAGTCTCCTACCTCCTGATACTTTCATCCCTCCTCCCTCTGTTCTAGCATCCCTTTTATAGGTTTTGAGTTAATACAAAAACTTAATACAAACTCAGAACGTTAACCAGGATATCTGGGTAAGGTGAGGGACAAAAAAATCATTTGAAAGGTATTGGTATTTCAAGCTGTAACCTTGATGAGCTTATTTGAGCTAGGTGGGGATTTACAGTCTTTTCTATACCAGCAACACAAAAAGAATCACTTTATGCCTTTTCTACTCCTCAGCCAACTGATCTTGTCTGCATCAGTGCCCAGGCATGGGAGTCTGTCTCAGAAAGAACCAAACACACATAGCTGCAGCACCAGCATGAATACAGGATGCACAGAGCAGGACCACATTTTGTGCTGCAGACCCATGAAGGCAAGCCTGGCTTGCAGCTCGCATACAGGCCTGCCAGGATACCAGAGTGTGCTGCAGCATAGGTGTGTTCAAACCCTTGCACTGCAAAATACTGGAGCTATTTTAAGGAAGGGGAAGCATCTGGCTAAAAAACAAGCTGTGTGTGTTTGGGTCTGGCTCATTTAAAACCCTTGATTCTTCCAGAATATTGGAAGTAATGAAAGTGCCTGCAGTAAAGTACCTGATAAACCTCTCTTCCTCTGTAGAGAGGGTAAATGCATGTCATTTTCCAATTAGCTGTTGCTCTGAGCAATTACGTTGATCGAATAATTGAATAAGTGACAGGAATGCAAATTCTGGAGACAGTTAATTTCATTCATCTGCCAGTTTAAAGTCTGACTTGCATGAACACATAAACCAGGCTAACGTGTTATTTATAACTTTGAAAATGCAATTATAATAGTCAAACATGAAGAGTTGTGTGTGTAGAGAGGAAGATTTCTGCAAGTAAATTATAATAATAGCATAATGAGGGAATTTTTTCTTTGTAGCCAGCATGTAGGACAGGAAGGATGTGAGACTTGTGTTTGAGGGAGTGAATAAGGCTGATGTCAGCATTAGCTGGTCTGAATGTAGGGCAGAGGGTCAGTAAGCCTTACCCTCTTATTTTGTGAGAAATTGTATGTGTCCTCCCCCAGGGATGGTCAAGGAGAGCTAAACATGTCCCCTAGCTCCCCATACTCTTCTGTCCAAGTGAAGCTGAGCATCACTTTGGATGGAGAATCAGGACTGTGATCGTTGCGTGAAGGTGGGTGCTAGAGATACAAACTAGGTGTTTTCTGCTTGGGGTTGGTCTTGGGTGAGCATCACGGTGCTCTGGAAAAAGCTCCAGTTGAGTGTGCTTGACTACAGGTTACTTGGAACAGCCTTGAAGTCGAAACCAGGTCCTTGACTTCCATCAGAAGTATCAATCCTTCTTGCGAGTCTTCTTCAGGAAAAAAAGTAATAATAGTAATAATTTTTAAAAAGCTCATCAGGAATGCAAATCATTTGATTTTCTTCTTACAGCTATCTTTAGATTGTCTTAACTGATTGTACCTTTTATCTGAACCCCCTGTAGCAACCTGGCCTACAGTCCAACAGGCACTAATGAGCAGAGATTCACAGTAATAAAAGTAGTGTGCAGGCATGAGCCACTGCCTCCCAGGGAGTATTACCTGTTTGAGCACTACACTGGCTGCAAGGAGGAAATCTGTGCAATTAATTGCTTCCTGATTAAAGGCATTTGCAGTCTGGCCCTTAAATCTTCAAGGCCTGAAAGCACATGCTGAGTTAAACATGGAATTTGCTCACAGTACTGGAAAACATTGCCTCAGACAGCAGGATTCAGTGTGGTAATAAACACTTTCCAGCCTAAGCATATTTTACCCCAAGCCGAGTACTTAGAAAATGCCCCAGTCCAAACTAAAGGGCCATAGAAGGACTTGTGGGAATTTAAAACCATTTCTAAGACAGATTAGTTGAGCTCTTACCATTTTCCTGCTCTTACAGGAATTAATTTCACAGGGCATGAGGCAGCAGAGGCGGAAACCCTACAGGACGTCTCAGGCTGAAAGGCTATTTAAATGGTAATGAACTTCAGTGGATGACAAAAAATAGTGACTGATCAGAGGCACACCAGGAGAGGGGCTATCTGGTGTAAAGCTGCTGGGAGCAGCACCGGGGCTTCTGTTCCCTGCACACATCTCCCGTCACCAAGCACACAAGAGGGGTTAATCCTGCTGGCAGGGAGGAGGGCTGTTTGGAGCCGGTGGACAGCAGGAGGACAATGCTGACCACGGGAGGCTCTGAGCTGGGCACAATGAGGGAGGGTGGTGTGTCCGGAGGCTGGGGCAGTGTCAGGCTCAGCTGGACCAGCGGGTGACCCAGCCTCGACCACCCTTCCTTAAGTGTCATCGTTTTCCCGAGGGCATTTCCTCCACCCTAATGTGGTGTCACCCTTTACAGCCAGTCAGATGAAGTGACTTTATTTTAGCGTGTCCAACACTGTTATTGCTGCCTCCTGGGAAGTTGCAGCGCTGATGATTTATGGAGCCTACTGCTCCCACCGAAGAAGGGGCATGCTTTGTTTGGGACCACCATTTGTCACACTAGAGCTGAGATGTCCCAGAAAAACACATTTTGTTTGCTCATGTGGTGCTGTTGCTCTGGTGTTACCTTCCCATCCCTTCTTTGCCAATTGTTTTTTGCAAATTTCAAAAGAAATTTGCTGATCCTCCACTCATGAAAAGCACTTCAGGATCTGATTGCCTCTGACTATAGGAGTGGGCTTCCCAAATTCAGGGGGCATCTTTAGTGTGTGTTTAAGCACCTTGCTGGGTGGAAGTCAGAGGGACAAAGATTACAGATCTTTCTTTGCAAGCCTCCCAATACTCCTCCTCCCCATCAACTTTGTCAATGGCAAGAGCAGGCAGGGAGTTACATAGCCTGAACTGTGCTAGGACTGATGACTAGACTGTAACTCAACACTGAGTTTGACATCCTTCTTCCTCCACAAAGTGAGCCTGGCACCTCTGTTGGAGAGGTTATATTGTGGAGTGGGAAAACAAACAATCCAGCCAATTAGTGAGGGGGAAATAAAGCAGAGCAGAAGCTGCTTATCAGAGATCTGCATTTTGAGAGAAAATTCACTGAATCTTGAGGAAGAAAGGATTCTCTGCAGTGTTTCAAGCGCTCTCCTGACAATCCCATCATGCAGGAGCTGGGGCTGGGAGCTGGGCTCCTTCCTATTGTGAATACTGGATTTGAAATATTAACATAACAGGAACCCCCAGACTGAAGCAGTGCTGCAAAGCTACAATTAAAACAAAGCAAAACACATTAGTCTGACTGGCACAGATAGTTGTGAATTGTGATTTTAGTAACAGTAGAAATGACTCAAAGCCCAGAGAACTCAAAGTCCAGAACTCTGGAAGAGCCTGAGGCAAAGTTTTCCCTCATCCCAGTCAGTCTGGAGAATGTCTGAAGTTCAGATCTTAATTGTGCCGAAGTTTGCAGTGTTTAGATTCACATGCCTTGTAATACAATGGATTTGGCTAACTCTCCCTTACCTTCATGAGACTTTTGATTTTGTTTGGATCAGTTTCTGGGAGGACAGAGGAAGAACTGTGTGTCTTGGTGCAACTAGATTAAGAGCTGTATGCTTTTAATTTTTTTTTTTTTAATAACTTGAAAACATCATCAGTCCAAGCATCTCCAAGGTTTTCCCAAGCAGCAGTGAAATTAACGCTACCTGCTCTTCTCCCTGGTTCACCTTCCTAGTGCCTTGCATTCACTAATCACATGCCAAGACATTATTGGCATATCTGAAGAAGATTCCCAACAGCTGGAGGGCCACATTATATTTTGGGTGACGTCTCAGGGTCCAGCTCCTGCCTTGACAGGACGAGATCAGTCCCTGAGCTCTCGTACCAGCTTTGCTTTCACAGCGGAAGGCAGACGGTGAGAGCAGATGGAATGCACCCCTTCCCTGTGCCAGGGGATGCTCCCGAGCCCCGCGGACCGCCCCGGGACGTGCAGGGAGTGGCTCCTCCCACGGTACCTCCGTTAAGGGAGGGAAGGGGCATGCCCTGCCCATCGACAGGAACACGGCTGCTGCATGGGGAGGAAGAGAGAATAAACACTACAGGGCCGAAGACGGTTGATCTAAAATTGCCTTCAAACTGCCCTGATCAGCCACGGAAAGCCCCAGGACAGGTACTACTGCTCGGTGGTCAGCAAGGCCAGGTCCCCTGCCAGTACTTCATCTCTGCTGTGTCAAACTCAGCACATCTGTAGGGGATAATCTAGTTCAGCTTGTAAACCTGAAACTGAGAACTGTATTACAGGGCACATTGAGGCTGCCGAAGCTGTATGAGCAAAGTTTTCTAAATACACAAGAGGTAACCTCTCTGTGGCCAAGGTGGCTCTATCAAATTCTGATCTATTACTCCAGTCAACAACCCTTGATGAATGGCATATGACATAAATCTATTTTTCCCACAGTTTGAGGTGTTTCTCTCTCCACTATCCCTCAGATTTTGTAGGGATTGAAGGTGTATCACAACTCCTGAACCTGTGAGGAAAAAGATATCTATGCTCACAGAGCTGCTTGACAGATAGTAAGCCTCATGCCAGATTTGATTTTCATCAGGAAAAATACACGGAAGAGTCTGAAAAACCACTAATAGTTTTAAGTAAAAGGTAACCCAGTTAAATTGAAAAAGTCGGGCAGCAAAGGGAATACAAGGAGTGTGTAAGTTATAACAAAAGGTGGTTGGGACCTTCTGTGTTACCACACTGAAGTGCAGATCTGCACTGTGAGCATGAAGTTACATGGGAATTTCAGCCCAATATTGAAGTAAAATGACCAGAGGTCACACAAACTTGACTTTGAGAAGTCACTAATCTGAACATCTTACATGAGACATAAAACTGCAGCTGGGACAAGAAACTTTTCACATCTCTGCAGGGGCTTGAAGTGTAGCAGTATTTTATAGGCAGAACACAAGCCACATGTTGGGACTTAAAGAAAAGCAGAACAGTGAAATACTCTGAAGGACACCTGCCAACGGTACAGAAACACCTCAGGAAAACACAAAGAACTAAAAAAATAACAGTACAAGAATTAGAACATGTAGAACACAACCACTACCAAGGAATGAAAAAGACCTGAAACTAACATCTGGATCGTTCTCTGCAGCATCTTCTTCCCCCAGCAAGCTACCCAAAACCTGCCAAGCCACACTGCAGGGCAGCACAGCTTCTGTGCTGTGCCTGCTGAGGTTTCAGTGCACAACACTCCACCTAGTGAGGACACAGGCTGTACTGCACATTCAGCATCCAAGGTAAGTACGGATGGACTCCAGAAACAAAAAAGCCTGGAAGAGAAGACAACAAACCCTTTATAATTACACTGCCTCGGTGCTGATAAAACATCACTCACACTCAAAGGCCCATCAGATGAGAGTACAGCCTCTCCTCTATGTGCAGAAACATTTTCTTCCAGCGGCGCCTCATGAAGTGACTGTAAGAATGTAACTGAAGTGCCATCACTAGGCCTTCATCAGCTGGCAGCTGCTCAGCCCTCCCTCACAAGGCACTGACATGAAGCTCCCTGACTTCACTGGAAGTTCAACTTCAAACCAACATACTCTTTCTGATGATCGAAACAAATACACTTCTAGTGCTGCATGTCCAAAAGCTTCAATACATGGTCCTCATTGTTCAGAAAAATTATTGCATTAAATCCTAATACATAAATTTATCTGAATAAAAAAAAAATCTTTTTACACAATTTTGTCACAACAGCTAAGGGAAACCAGATTTTACATGCAGTTTTCTCAAAAAATCAGTATTAGTTCTTTTTCAAATCAGCAGAAGTGTTATCATATCATTCAGTAGTTACTGCAAATCCCAACTTGAACAACACTATCACCACAAGTGTACAGCTTAGGAAAAGGAAAGTGCCATTCCAAAACTGAATTTTATTAAACTATGACTCAGCATACACCAATTTTTCTGTTAACTAAGTTAACATAAAAGGGTGTGTAATTTAATTCCACACCATTTTCTTTATGCTGTTTTACTTTTATTATGACTTTAACAGATTCACAAGTTACAAAATATCAATGCCACTTACATAAGTTTATACAAATCCACACCTGTTTGAATTGTGACTGGCACAAGAACATGATGTTTGATGACTCAAATGAAAAGCCAGATTCCCTGATGCATTAAAACCAACATCAGCATAAGCCCACTCCTCCCTGACAGAACAAAGCAAAATCAGATGACAATCAGATGTCAAAAATGACAGAAGAGACAAAATCAGCAGGCTCGGTGTGCCACAGATTGATGAAGGGCTCGGTGACAGAGGCAAAACAGAGCATGTGGCAGAATTACATTCTACACTTCATCCTCTGACGAGGGTAAGCTGTACTACACCAGCTCACAATAGAAGCATGACCAAAGGCTTCTCCTTTTCAGCCTCATGTTAGTGCCTAGGAATTGGGAAACTACAATTCAGCTTCTTGCATAAAATCCCCAAGCCTCACAATAATCAGGCTAGAGTTCCAGACCTAACCCTTCTCGTAAAAACACACACACACAAAGATAAGGCTCATCTGCATTTATTCTGCTTTCTTCTGATGTTAAAAAAAAAAAAAAAAATAACTGTGTTCACAGAAAAAAAAGCCACCTCTTCTCCCTCTCCTCCAAAATACCCACCACCATGGAGAGCTCTCATTTATAATTTACTTGAAAGTATTTCTTAGATTAGGTTGACACCTTTCCCACTTTAAACATGATGACAGATTATATTACTTTGCTATACTTCACTAGGTTCTGATATCAAAAACAGTTCACTACTGAAATAACACCAATAGGACTCTCTTTGACAGAATACATTACACAAACTCTAACTCTCACTGTCCCCATCCCTTAAAAATAGAGCTATTTCACTGGTTTTCAATCAATGTAAGCTGGGAACAACAAGTTACCCTTTAAAACCATTTTGTACGACTTTTTTTGTGAGTTGCTAGCAAACGATCCAAACACTGAAAAGCAAGTGAGCAGAGACAATAGGATGCTTTGCAAAATCTGACAGTTCAAAAGGCATTCAAAGAGCAAGAGAACAAAACCCAGCCACTGAAGTGAAAACTTAACTGAACTAGCACTATGAAAATAGGGAGAAATTAAGAAGCTGCAGTATAAGAGTTATGCAGAACGTTTCACTAGTGATATCTTTTGTTTCTTCAGGCAGTCACAAGGCATTCATTACCATGATACAAACTGCAAAAGCTTTAATTTGAAAGTGTTACAGGAATAGGATATTTAGTTATTCCAGTTAAGGACACTTTCTGAGGGACTAATGCAAGGTTCCTTAGCTGTAACGCGATTTTCTCACAACTAAGAAAGTTTGCACAGAAGTGGAAGTTTGCATACCTTAAAAGTTGAAGCTGACAGCTCTCCAAAACCAGCCTTGACACAAGACTTATTTTATTTTCACAGACATAAACTGCACGAGACAGCCAACACCATTCAATCGAAGCATAAGAGCATTTGTACAAACTTTCCCCCTCAACATTAAAATTGCCAACCAAATCCTTGTGATTTCTGCAAAAAAAAAAAAGATATTTCTTGTTTATTGTTGTATTACAGGAAATGATGCTAGTTCTTGCAGGAGACAGTGTATATTTCAAAGTTCACACCTCTTACAAAAAGCCTCAGTCTCTTCACTAGGTGCTGCTTCTCTACAGCAAAACTAGCATTCCATTTCTTCCAAATGAAACAGCCCCTTCAGTCCCTCTCCCTGCCCTGCATGTCTCAAGAGCATTTATGCCTCTTCACTACGGCTCCAACCAGGAGACAACAGCCATAATGCATTTGTGACAGCACCTCAAGCAATAGTGCACACTTCACTAAATGGACATGACCCCAGTTAGATCAATGAGAAAACATGGAAGAGGAACACAAAGAGGAAGAGAAGCAATTTACTCTCACTTCTCTTGAAGGGAACAAATGGCTCTGACAGCAGGTTTGTTTTCAGACAGCTGTAATTTAGGCTGACAGGCGAGCTTACTAAACAGAAGAAGTTCCTTCAGCCAAACACCAGAACCTATACTAAAACCATTTTTATTTCAGTCTGCTCTGAAATGCATGAAGATAATCTCAATGTTAAAGAAAAGTCTGCATCGCTACCACAAAAATCACATTGTGCAAACCCATGTCATTTATCTGCAGCGCTGAGTCACATCTGGATCGTGGATGTGCCTTACTGAATACCACACCCTGGGAATGCTTCAGCACTTCCCCTTCTACCAGAACACTGCCTTAAAAAAGAATTGTTACTGAGACATGATGAGAACTGATCCTTTCCTGTCATCTGCTGTATATGTATGTAAGACTTTCACAAACAATGGGCCAAAATTTGTGTATTACAGCTACTTCCCAAGTCCCAAATACTACACAAGACTTCGTACAGGATATGCTGTCCAAGGACATGTGACCTCCACCTTCTCACTTCCCTACACCCCATCCACCAAGTAAGCATTGCATGTTTGCAGGCACTGATTCAAAGTCTTCAGCTTCTGGAAAGCAGCAGATAAGAGTTCTGCATCTTTCAGGGACTAAAAGAAACCCTGTTCAGTTCACCTGTTCAATGTACAACATCTTCAGTAAGTGCTGCCACATTGTTCCCAGGAACAAGGAACAGTTAGGAACAGTTAGGTTCACTTCACACCACAGAGGTGGTACTTTCCGGATTTACACGCATCAATCTTGAGGCATTTCTCAGATCCTGTAGCTGCTTGGCTGGCTTTCCAACTCCTTCCTCAAACCTTTTTTCCACAACAGGAAGGACAGTTTCATACAGGAAAGAGGCATTCTGCCTAATGAATGCTTTTTTCTCAGGGTCCTGTTCACACCGTAAACTGTAATCAACATGCTGGACAGCCACCAGGATGATTTCCACAAGACTCTCCAGAAGAACCATATGCAGCTCTGGAAAGTAAAGCTTTAATGCTTCCTCCAAGAAGGCCATAGTCTGCTTAGTGAAAGCTACTACAGTGTAACTGAGGTTGACCCAGCAGTCATCACCTGTGTATTGGTCAAAATTGCCCACCCCACAGCTCCTCATCTCCTCCCTGAGCTTCCCCAGTGCCTCTGGAGTCATCAGGTTCATCTTTCTCCACATCTCCTCAGAGTTGCGGTGCTTGGTGGCCTCAATGATGATATCCTTGTAGCTCTGTAAAGCAACTTTGATATCCTTCACCAGGAGAGCATGAATGATGAAGGTGAGATCCAGACCAATCTCGCTCAGCTGCTTGCAGTGCTCTTTAGCTACCTGGGATAACAAAGAAAAGCAAAGGACATTATTACTGTGCAGGCTCCCTTTACATCTTACACATTTATCAAATTTATCTCAGAAAACTGAGAAGTGTAACTCATACTTATTTCTCATGCTTTAAGAATCTCCTTAATGAGAAATTAATAACTGAAAGATACACTCTGGCTGTCAAAAATACTCTGGACAATTACAGGATAACCCACTCAAACATAATTTTTTTTTTTCCCGCTCCCAATTAGCAGCTGAAAGAAAGCATAACCTGAGAAAGTCAGTCTTGCAAAGAAATTATGAAAATGTAGCTAAGGACAGCCTTGGAAAACAAAGAGAAAGTTTTGAAGTACTTATAACTCAGGCGTAGCTTATGTAAATTTTAGGACCTCCTACCAGTTAAAGGCAAATTAAGAATAAACACATTTTGCATTCCTGATAAAGGCAGGGTTTTCCTTGACACGTATTATAACCTTAAGGCTTTCTATGTTAAACTGAAAAAAACCCAAACCTCGAATGAATATTAACCTTTCAACACAGGAAACATCTCTGGAGACCCACACAAGAATCAACAACCAGAGTCAGAAAAGAGAACTTATAGCTCTGAAGCCTTCGTTCCAGCTATTGTGCCCCACCCCTCCCCTCTCTGGACTCTCTTACCTTGACACACTCTGCCGCAGTTGACAAACTCTCTTTGCTATCAAATACTTGCTTACTGAAGGCATCTACAAACATCCTCATGGACGAGCGGGCCCAGACAACGAACGCCGAGTAGCAGCCGTTGTTGCCGGCGAAGTCCGTCTCAAACTCCGGGCCGTCTCCAGGAGGCTGGTGAAGAAGACGTGGCACAGCTTGTGGATGTAGAGCAGCGTGGCGCCCTCGATGCGCAGCTGGCGGATGGCCGTGTGCACGGCGCTGGCGCGGTTCCGCAGGAACAGCTCGCACGCCTTGGTGGACTGGCCCAGGCGGATGAGCTGCGACACGGCCCGGCGGGTGGCCCGCGGGCCGCCTCGCAGCGAGCGGTCTGGGGACAGCTCGAACACCAGGACGTCGGTGAGCTGCCGGACGCGCTCGTCCACCTTGGCCCGCAGCTCCTTCACGGGCTGGCTCACGGGTTTGTCCGCCAGGTACTCGTTCAGTTTGTCCAACAGGTCCACCGCCCCCTCGAAGTCCCGCTGAGCAATGCAGACGTCCAGGTCCTCGGGCAGCTCCTGGATCCACTCCAGCGAGAGGTCAACCGCCTCCTCCTCAGCGGAGAGCTCCTCTTCCTCGTCCTCATCCTCCTCGAAGGGGTTGGTGGATTCGGGGGGCGTTGGGGCGGGCCGGGGCAGGGCCTCCTGCTCCAGGCGCCGCTTCTCGCTGAGGGCGCGGCTGCGCTTCGTCTCCTCCAGCACCTCCAGCCACTCCTTCTTGATCTTGGCGTTCTCTGCCTGGAAGATGCGGCTCTCGGGGAACATGAGCAGCTTGAACATGTCCTTCATAGGCGGGTTGTCCTTGACGTTGACCACGGCCAGCCCGTCGAGGGGGTACAGGGCATCGTAGCGGTACGCGCCGCGGCGGTTGGGCAGGGCGGTGGCCACGAGCAGGCAGTCGTTCATGAGGAAGGCGTGCACCCGCTGGATCTGTGCCATGTGGTCGGCATCGTACTCCACCAGGTCGCCGTTGTAGACCAGGTATTTGCCGGGGCTCTCGGGCAGGAGGTCGCGGCAGCCCTCCACCTTCTCCAGGAGGGTGGTGAGAGTGCGCTGCCGCCCCTCCTCGCTGGCCGCCGCATCCTTGGCCGCCAGCGGCAGGAAGGGGTCGGCGGCGGCGGCGCGGCGGGCGCCGAGCGCGGGGTCATCGCGGTCGGCCTGGAGGAGCAGGGCCTGGGTGACGGCCTCCATGATGCCCTTCTGCTCGGTGAGGATGTGGCTGAGCTGGTACATCTCGCTCTCCAGGTAGCTGATCTCCCGCGCCGTCTCGATGAACTGCCGGTAGTTTAGGTAGACGTTGCGCTTCAGGCTCTGCGCCGTCTCCTCGCTTAGCGCCTGGATGCGCTGCCGGTGCTCCTGCAGGTCCCGGTCCCCGTCCGACTGCTGCGACAGCTGCTTCACGTACTCCCCCGCCGCGAAGCTGCCCGACTCCAGCTGCCGCCGCAGCCGGCTCCCGCCGCCGCCCTCGCCCAGCGACAGCGCCATTTCCGCGCCGCAGCCGCCGCTGCCCGGCACCCGCCCGGCCGCACCGGGGCCACCGCGGCTCGGCGGCAGGAGCGGCGCCCGCGGAGACGCGCCGGGCCGCGCCGGACGGAGCGGAGCGGAGCGGAGGGCGGGGAAGGGGCGGAGCGGACGCGGCCGGCGCGCCCGGAATGACGCGCGGCAGCAGCGCCGCCGGCGGTGCTGCGCCTGCGCCGCGGGCCGTGTTCCGGCCGGGCCGGGGCGGGAGCCGCCCTCGCCATGGAGGATGAGGATTTCTTGCTGGCGGTCAGGCTGCAGAGGGAGTGGGAAGAGCAGGACGAGGCGGCGGCAGAGGCGGCGGAGGCAGCAGCGGCGGCAGCAGCAGCAGCAGCAGCAAAGCGCCCTGATGTCGCTTCGTCCCGCTCGTCCCTCCGCCCGCTCTCGGTGGTGGACGAGGCGTGGGAGCTGCTGGACCCCAGCCCCGACGTGCATGCCCTGTTCGTGCAGTTCAACCAGACGCTCTTCTGGGGCAAGCTGGAGGCCGTCACGGTGTCCTGGAGCCCGCGCATGACCAGGTGCGGCGCCGGCGGCTCTGTGGCGCCGGGAGGCCGATCCCGGCCTGTGCCTGCGGCTGTCGGGCAGGAGCCGGCGCTGCTCCCCGTGCTGCCGCCGCGGCCTCTCCCGGTGCTGCCGCGGCGGCCTCTCCCGGTGCTGCCGCGGCGGCCTCTCCCGGTGCTGCCGCGGCGGCCTCTCCGGTGCTGCCGCCGCGGCCTCTCCCGGTGCTGCCGCCGCGGCCTCTCCCGGTGCTGCCGCGGCGGCCTCTCCCGGTGCTGCCGCGGCGGCCTCTCCCGGTGCTGCCGCGGCCTCTCCCGGTGCTGCCGCGGCGGCCTCTCCCGGTGCTGCCGCGGCGGCCTCTCCCGGTGCTGCTGCCGCGGCCTCTCCCGGTGCTGCTGCCGCGGCCTCTCCCGGTGCTGCTGCCGCGGCCTCTCCCGGTGCTGCCGCGGCGGCCTCTCCCGGTGCTGCTGCCGCGGCCTCTCCCGGTGCTGCCGCCGCGGCCTCTCCCGGTGCTGCCGCCGCGGCCTCTCCCGGTGCTGCCGCCGCGGCCTCTCCCGGTGCTGCCGCGGCGGCCTCTCCCGGTGCTGCCGCGGCCTCTCCCCGTGCTGCCGCCGCGGCCTCTCCCGGTGCTGCTGCCGCGGCCTCTCCCGGTGCTGCTGCCGCGGCCTCTCCCGGTGCTGCCGCGGCGGCCTCTCCCGGTGCTGCTGCCGCGGCCTCTCCCGGTGCTGCCGCCGCGGCCTCTCCCGTGCTGCCGCCGCGGCCTCTCCCGGTGCTGCCGCCGCGGCCTCTCCGGTGCTGCTGCCGCGGCCTCTCCCCGCGTGTCCCGCGTCTCTGGCACAGCCCCTGCGGCGGGACAGGAGCTGGGCGCTCTCGTTGTGTCCCTCGCCTTGCATTTGTCGTCCCTGGCAGCCATCAGTGGCTTTCCCCGGCGCGCAGGCGTGCCGGAGGGATGTTAAACCAGAAAAAATTACTTGATCTTAGATGGTGTGTGTGTGGAAACCTTATGTACTCGTGTTGCTGCTCTGGTTATCAGACTTTGATAGTTTTAGAGCATGGCAGAAAGGCAAATATGAACCAATAATAGTATATTAGAAAAATTTAGAATAGGCTAGGTAGGGGAATATAGAAGAAATCTGAGGTTAAACAAACCCAGGAGTCCCCGAATTGCAGTCTGCAGTTCTGCAGCAGATACAGTTGCTGGCAGCTGGAGTCCTGCCACCTCTTGGCCTCTACTGGTTGCAGTATTCTTTAGACATTTGGAAATACTTGGATATTGCACTGATAGAGGACTAACTCAGTAGGACTAACACAGACAAAAAAAGTGGTGATTGCTGGATTTATTCACAGAAGTGAAGGTGTATGTAGGTTCGGTATGAGTCAAAAGATGATGAAGGGTGGGGAGTGAAATTGAAACAACCAGCAATTAAGTCAGTGTTTGCTGCCCTGAGTCTCCAGCCTCTGTGTAGTGTGTTTCAGTCCATCACAAGTTCTAAAGGAAACATTCTTCTGCCTTCAGAACAGGTTTTTCTACTCTAAGGAACATGTGGATTTTTTTTCCTTTGCTTAGCAATGCTGAGGTTTTCAAGTAACTATCAAAGTGATTTTATTCCATGGTCTGAGTGACCTAGCTTATGTTTATGGAGGTTGGCATTTTAACTTAAATTTTCCGTTTTCTTCATGTGCTACAGAAACAAACAGATGTTGATATTTTCTTTCTGCTTTTCCTTTCAGCTCTGCTGGTATCTGTTCATATCACGAAAGGAGTGGGTTGTGTTCCATTCGTCTCAGCGAGCCGCTTCTGAAGCTACGGCCTAGGAAGGATCTCGTGGAGGTCTCTGAACGTGGCTTTTGAGTCTGCACATAAAGTGTATTTATTGTGCCCACCCCCCCCCCTTCATACAAACATTCTAGATTTCATAGTAGGATTCCTTTATGCAGTAACTTATAGATCATAAAATAGTGGTGGCTTTACTCTTATGGTTGTGTGCCTTGTGTTGCAGTACCATGGTAATCTTTAGTTTTATGTTTCTAAGTCGGCAACTCCAAATAGAAGTTTAAGGTCACTTGTTTATGTTATTGACTTTATAGAGAGAAAAAAACACCCCAAGTTTTTAACTCCTAAATTATCCTTTAATATTCAAATCAAACATGGACTGTAGTTTTGAAAGGGCCAACAGCAGAAAATAAGGATATAGGATATGATTTAACATGACGTTTTTGTTGCTTCTTGGGCCTCTGCCAGAGCTGCTGCTTTGAGCTGGCTGAACATTCAGATTTGCCTAAGAACAGAAATGCTGCAGAGTTTCAGCTTGCTCAAAAGTATCTCTTTTTTGAGGTTGCATGGGGATGATGCCTTTAAAGATGTGATTTAAGTTTGAGGATTATTTCTCCTTTATGGAATGCTGCTCATTGTAGTGATATGCTACAGCATGTTTTAGTGATGTGGGAATAGGTCTAGTTTGGTTTGATAGATCAAAGTATTATATTTTTATGACCCAGACTGAATATGTGAATAATCAAAGATAAGATCAGTACCACAATCAATGTAGAAGAGTAAAATACTTGCAGCTTAATCATGAAACTGAAAATGCAATGCTTTTCAGTGAGTATCTAATGGTTGTATCCCTTCAGACACTGTTGCATGAAATGATCCATGCCCTGCTCTTTGTTACTCACAACTACAAGGATCATGAGTCTCATGGACCGGAGTTCTGCAAGCACATGCGCCGCATTAATCTCTTGACTGGAGCCAATGTCACAGTAAGAGTAATCCTCCTCACCTGATTTAATAGAGCTTTCCTCCTGATCGACTGTTTCAGTTGACTGGTGCAGAATAAGTAATGTTCTTGTTAGACACTCTACAGTTGGTACCAATACATATTTTCATCCAAGTGTGTGCCAGTTCCATAGTTATTTTGTTGGGGGTGGTGGTGGGAACAGGTTGAGGAAGATGTGATGAGTTGTTAGTCATATAATTTTCAGGTGTGTTCTCTGTAAGGATTTTTCCTTAAGCTTTTGTGGGAAACTAGAAACAGTTTAATGGTAGTAGGGACAGAAGTGCTCCATGTGAAGAGCAGTCAAGATTTATGTCCATAGAGGGTAATAATATTTATGTCAATATATAAAAATAATGTGTCTAATAAGATAAATTAAGGTAACAGCCAAAAGGAGAATGCAATACTGGTATTGTTTGCAATGCATTCTTAACGGTTCATCTTCTAGGTGAAATTGTAGATAGATTTCCAAAATTATTTTATTGCAGCTTAAACAAGATAATCAGGAAATATTCCTACACATCCCATCTCTTTTTTTTTTTAAAGCTTTGTTTTAATGGTAGCTAAATGTTTGTCAAATTTGACTCGGGTCTGGCTCTTTTAACTGCTAATATAAAAATCACAGCCATAGTGGAAGAAATTTAATGGAAATAGATTTAAAAAAGATATTATAGAGGTGGTGATGTAAAATCAGTAAGTGCCCGGATGACCGTTGGTTTGGTTTTTGACGCAGATCCATCACGAGTTTCACGAGGAGGTGGCCGCGTACCGCCGGCACTGGTGGCGCTGCAGCGGCCGCTGCCGGAGCAGAGCGCCGCACTTCGGCTACGTGAAGCGCTCCATGAACAGAGCGCCCTCGGCGCGGGACTGCTGGTGGGACGAGCATCAGCGCACCTGCGGGGGCACCTTCACCAAGGTGAAGGAGCCAGAGGAGTCCTCAGAGAAGTCCAAGCAGAAAACTCAGACGGCAAAACCTCCACATTTCAAGTCAACCAGCACAGGTATTTTATGCTTTTCTTCTTTCTCTTTTCCAGACTTGATTTTTGTCCAGATGTTTTCTTGAACAAATATGGACCAAACACTACATAAACTTGGTTTAGATGTTACTGTTACATAGCCAAAGAACAGGGCCTGTTTGTTTGTGCATTTCTAGGCTGCTCCTCAAATGAATTGCCTACAAAAAGTTTAATTTGATGCGTTGTTTTCAAGCAGCAGATTTTTTTGTGTGTGGAGTACCTCAAATACTAAGCCCATGATTTTTTAATTAAAAATTTCCTAACTTATTTTTTAATCTGATTTTGCAGGCAAGACAGAAATGCATGGTATGCAAGACCTGACTCCTTTTAGTGGAACGGGGTATCGGCTTGGAGGAGGAGACAGTGTACTTTCAGAGAAAAACACAAATGCCAGCAGCTCCACTGGACACGGTGAAGCACATGCCTCACTGCATCATTCAGCAATAAGGACAATACCATTCCCTAAAAATGAGCCAAAACTGGGAAAATTACCCCACAGTGGCATCTTTCCACTTCATACCAGTGGTGCCAGTGAGAAGAGCAACTTAACTTTAAAGCGTGAGTTTCCAAAACCCTCTGCTGCTTATGCAGAAGGTGATGAGAACGACTGTGGATTGCCTGCTAGGATGGCTCGTGTTGCTGAAGAAACATCAAGCCAAGGTTCACCAGTTGGCAAGAGGGTCATGCCATCTTCTGACTGGTCACCAAAACAAATTTGTTTGGAGCAGACCCCAAGAGCTCTGGCTGCATCTGAGAAAAAAAGGTTAGAAAGTGTTAATACACTGCAGCGGTGGCCAAAACAGGAAGACAAAACTGCCTTTGAAAAGTATTTCATCAAAAAGGGGGGTACTGATGTCACTACAGCTACCGAAACCAGAGCTGAATTTACACAGTCCTCTGCAAGTCCTAGCAGTCCTATGAGGCAGGATAGAAGAGTCAGTTGTCCTGTCTGTGAGACTGAAGTTTTGGAATCTAAAATAAATGAACATCTTGATTCTTGTCTTGCGTAAAACAGCAGAAGGTTTCTTAAAAAGATGAACCAGGGCTAGAAACATTGTATGAAAGGTAATTTGCTCAGGGTTTGCTTAGCTGTGGTTACGCTCCTGTGTGCCTGGTCAGAAATGGAATTTAAAATGTAACTGACCTCCATGTCCTCACACTAGTAAGTAAAAATTGTGTGGAATGCTGCTGGGAGTGCTGGTAAAGACTGTTCCTGGACATGTCATAAAAGCTTTCGCGTTTTCCCAGTTAAACTTCCAGTGCTATACAGGACAAATTAGGATTCAAGTGACATTACCTGCCAGTCTTTATTTTGCAGCTTCCAGAAGCCAGCGGGGTTGGTGGTTAGCAGGCTGTCAGTTGAGTGCTAGAGCCACTGTGCCACGAGAAGTCATGAGTGCCAGGCACAGGTGAGTTTCCTGAAAGGCTCTCTTGCTGCACCAAGGTGTTTAACGGGTTAAGCATTAAACAGTTCGATTCCTTAAAAACCAGTAAACCTGATTGTAAGTAAAAATTGTTTTATGTAAACAGCTTTTAAACAAAATTGGTTTATATATTGTTACTGTAATTTTAAATGGCTGTGTCAGCCTAGTTCGTATACAATATTACTGCTGCTCTCTTAACTCATTTTAAATGCTTCATATTTTTAAAAATATTTGCACTACAGAAGTTTAATGTTTAAAGTTTAAACTACTTTGTCCTTGCATACTTTGAATAAATTGTTACTGAAGTTTAAATTTCCACTAAGCTTAGTCATTTTGTGTCACTTACCAGTGGGTTCACCTGTATATTTGATAACAGTCTTGTTTATTAGAGCCTTTCTGTATTAACACTTTCTTCTTAAATTTCCCTGTAAAAACAGATGTTGGTGAATACAGATTGCATCAACTGCTGCTTTCTCCATCCTGTTTTTAAAACAGTTTCACTATTGTTGCACTTCTGTGAAGAATTTTACAAATACTGGTAGTAAAACTTTGCCACATTAATTTTCCATCCTTCCTTCTTAAAGCTGCAGCATCTATCAGTGTTTCCATGAAGTGATACTTTACATTTTCAAGGACAGGACTACCAAGAAATATTTGTATTATCTTATGTTTGTAAGATGAGGATGAGAATTGCACCACAAAGCGTCTCTCACATCGTGAAGCATTTTTGAGGGATATTTCCATTAAAATTTGCTCTCTGCAGTTTCCTGATTTGTCTTTCCTGCTGTGACAGATGGGAGTAAAGGAGAAGGACTGTGGGTATTGTTAAATGTGGGTTTTCTTCTTCTGCTTCTGAATTGTTCATTTGAGCGACAAACAGAAAACAAATGAAGACTTTAGTGAATAGTGTAGCCTGTTGAGGGAGGGAGGAAACTTAAGCTGTAGGCAAGTCTGTCCCTCATATACACATCCTGAAATAGATCATTGTCCAAACAATTGAGCATTCTGGATTAGCTATGGAAAAATAGCACCTCTGTCATATGTGTTTTTACAAGGAAGTATTCTAATACCAGGATCTCTTTTATCCAGAGAGGAAGGCTTTGCAGTTGCTATTTATTGCAGGCTGTTATTAATGGGTCATGGCCACTTTCATTTTGGGTATGTTAATACAAATGCCATTTCTGTAAATGTGCTTGAATACAGTGTCCTAGCCACAAGGACGCTTGTTATCCACAAGGATAACAATGTGGGTAACAATGACTACCAGGATGTTTTTTAAATACACTGCTCAATTTGGGTCAAAGGTGAGAAATTGCATCTTCTCTATTGGTTGTGTTTGTCCTTGAGTAAGCTGAGATACTGCCTGGAACAACACAAGCCGTCAGTGAGCCTTGAGCAAACTCACTTCACTGAAGTGCAGCATGAGGTGCCTGAATGGAAATCTGAGAAACAAGTTAATGGACTCGATTTCTTTGGCAAAGCAGCTATGAAGGAGGGTCAAGCGTGTGTGTGCATTTTGTCAACAGAAGGTTCTGCAAACTAAAGGAAAAAGCCATCTCATTTTGCAGTGATCTACTAGGATTGCTCTGGATAATTCAGAAAGGAGTTCCAGAGGTTAAAACTACCTAAGTGGGGGTTACTTAGCCCTTCATTATTATTATATTAAGAGACTACTCTTCAGTTGCCTTGAAACTGGTTATCAGGCAAGAAATCCTGAAGGTCGAACATTAGCAAGTATTTTTTACTTTATGGAATTTTATCTAGGAAGTTTTCATAAGACGTAAATTTTGATGAAGCAGTGGGAAGAATTTTTCTCAGGACGCATAAAATGTATTAGTATCTTGCAAGAAGATAAGCAATAGAAATAGTCTGGTTTAGAAGATATTTTAAGAGCAATAGTGTGCATTCATCTCTCCTTTAGTCCAACCTCTATTTGTCTTCACCTGGCACATCTGGGTCAATAGGAGAAGTGTATTCTCACAGCCAGTGGAACCCCGGTGCCTGTGCCTAAGCTGAGGAGGAGGCTCTTTACACCTGGGTGGCAGCAGGCCCCTCAGGCAGGGCAAGCCCTGTAGCTCAGAGCATGGAATCTGGAACCTGTTACCCGAGCCCCTCTCTATGAGCATTTTCAAGAGAACAATCAGAGAAATGTTGCTCATTTGGAACAGGCCGTGCTACCTGCCTCTGGGCCAGCGTAATGAAGGTCACCAGGTAATGATCTAGTACAAAATCAAAGGCTAGAGAAGGCTTAGTCATAACTGCACAAGGAGTGAATAATAATTCCTGAGGTGCAAAGTAGCTATTCAAACTTCCCTTGGTGCAGCAGGAGGACATGCTAATATACTAAATGCCTTGTGAGGGTTTTCTTCCTTGTGTGTTCTTTTGGAGCTCCTTTGTTCTCTTGCACTTTCCAGAATTTCTTCAAGTAAAGAAAGATACACTTTACTGAAGAGTAACAGCTAGAAGGAATCAACAGCAACGTTCTGAGGAAAAAGCTAGATGGGCGTCTCTTCCAAGTGACTGGAGCAATCCATGGTGATGGTGGGATGATGCAGACTACTGTGGCTGGAGAACACGTCTGCTCATCCTAGAACACCATGTCTGTGCTCCAAATCTAAGTCAAATCTTACCACCTAAAACTGAAAGACCACTGCAAGGTTGAACCTGGTGACCTCGTGAGGTTACACCTGGCCTACATCCCCCTGTGAGCATGTTTTTGCTGCCTGACATGGTGAAGGCAGCAGTGAAACTGCAGGGTCTCCATCAGCTGCTCCTTAGTAGGGAGCCAGCATTCATCAGTTTCACACTCCAAACTGAAATACCCAAGTTCTTACTTGCAGCTGGATTGCTACAGCTGTCTTGAAGCCTTAGAATTTAAGAAACTATTTAAAAAAAATATGAATGTAAAGACTCTGCATAAAAATTACCCTTGAAGTGTGATTTCTGGGCACACAGGTCATGAAAGAGGCTTGCATTTCACATACGTGAAAATATACATGTGTGATTTCACAGACTCGTATGTGTGGAAAAAAAAAGCCAAGGCCCCAGGCTGCGTGGAGCTTTGGGATGCTCTAAAAGGCCGTTAGGTGGCACTCCTTGCTCGTAAGGAATTCCTATTGATTCCTCTTCAACCTCTGCGGGGAGCAAACAGACTGCAGGGCTGCAGGCTCGTATTTCACCTACCCTGCCCTCCAGGCTGAATGTGGACCAGCAGCAACCCTGACTGGACCACAAAAAGTTAAAGGAAGAGGAATAGCGGGGGTGGAGTGGGGGAAATACCTGCAACCAGCCGGGAAATGAAAAGTAAATTTAAAGCTAACTGAATTCTGTAATTCTTTAACTTTTCTGCAAGAAGGACTGGAAAGATGAGGGAGTAGCTCGTTTTTGTAATTCAGTTGCTCAGGAGTAACCCCAAAGGCAGCCTTTTGTGGATTACAGATATCACACTGCTTGCATCCGTTGCAGTGACAAAGCTAATTTTCTGTCACCATTTGGCATAAACACAGCTCTGCAAGAGATGCAGGACAGAGTTTTAGGAAGTCAGAGGGGTTTATAAAACACAAAACTCCTGTGCCTCAGCTAAGCCAGGGAGCCAGAGGGGTGTAACAGGCCCAGGGAAGGGTAGTGTACTACAGGTGTGAAAGCTTAAAATGGGATGCGGCCATGGCCTTAATTCCTCTGCTTCCTTTTAGCTTCTGACAGGGCTAGGCTGCTTTAAGAGTAGATTAAATTTCTAAGCAGGTGCAGCAGCTTGGCCTCAATAGCTTGCCCTGTCTCTGTTCCATCCATCACCTTTCATTCACATAATTTCACCTGCTTTTTCACTTTAGTATGTCTTGGATGTGACATTTCTTAAACTGTATAACAAAGAATTCCAGAAGGGGCAAAACCCAACAAGTCAAGTATTTGGCTTCACCATTGCTTAATTTAAAAGCACTGATTGCTTTATTTTTCTCTAACTGATGTCAATCTCTGGATCATGTTTTGTGTTTACTGCAAGTACCTTCTCTTCAGAGAGCAGTCACTAGTGACATCGAAACTCTGAGGCAAGATGTGGGCTAGAGCTCAGTGAAGGCCTGGTACAGATATGAGCTACAGGAACATGGTTTCGTTGGGAGTTTTAATTCTTCTCGTGGCTTCAGTAAGCAATTTACAATGGCAGGAATGTCTCTAGGGCCTCTCTGCTCTTATCCCACTTTCTCCCCACTGCTTTGCAGTCTGCCTTTGTCTTCCCACTCACACTGGTCTCTTCCCTGGAGCACCCCGCTTGTGGCATGGTTAAGGGACTCTAAATGCAGTGCCAGATGAAGGGTTTGTCCCATGAACTGCCGTGGCTCACCTGTGCTGTGTAACCTCACCTCCTCTGCAAAGGACAAGGAGCACCTTCAGCAGTTCAAGGTTAGTTGGCCTGCCAGAGTCAGCAGCTTAGCACACAGAGCTTTTGTCAGGCAGCACCAACAGCCTGTGCTGCCAACCATGACTTGGTAGCCACTTCTCTCAAGGCATTTTGTGCAATCCTCAACCAAGAGCAGGGCCAGCACCTGACCACCACTGGAGACTCCTCTGAACATCCAGGTAACCCTTTCTGAACTAGCTGCACAGACAAGCACATGCAGGGGGCTTCACAAAAGCAAGAGTGGCATCAGAAGCACAGGCAGACAGCTGTTTCCTTGATTATTATACTGTCATTACAAAGTTCGTCAAAAGAGGAGGAATATTGTGGGGTATCTTAGAGCTTTGCACCTGCAGACTCTACCATTCTTCTGTCCTCTCTCAATGGCCCATAATTCATTTGGAGCCACATAAAACTGAGGAGGTCCCATTGAACCTTACAAATCCCGTTTGAATACGACTCATTCTGTACCTCACCTACCTGTCAAAAGTGGTGAAAAGAACTAGAGCTGACTGTACATCATAATCACTCTTCAGAAAGCTTAAAAAGGGTCCTGTTTTGAGGGAGGAAATCATCAGGAAAATAGTGACCATGCCCAGGTAACTGTAGGCAGTCTAAAAAAAAGTCCCAGATGCTTCTCTAGAGCAGAAACAGCTCTGATTTAAAAAAAATAAAAATTAAAAAACAACAAATTAAAAAACCCAAACAAGAAAACCCAAACCAAAACCCACCAAAAACACACAAAAAACCCCCCAACCAACAAATGCAAACAAGAATCCCAACCAAACACCCACAACAAAACAACCAAAATTCCACACATCCCCTTTATCAGGAGGCATTAATAAATTAGTTGCTACAGAGTAGCTTTAAAAGTTACAAAGATTACAAATAACCACATAGTTTTCAAGAACCTTTATACATCATCTTTTTTAATTAGATAAGCTTTACAAGCAACTTGAGAGCTCTTTCATAATGAACACTGCTTTTGAAATTACACAACTTTATAGGCAACCTGTAAATGAATCCTGAATTTCTTTGCCTGCTATAGATAAAGGTCTTATATTTCACAGCCAGCTAACATCATGAATAAAAATAGCATTAAGAAGCTTTATTTTTAACCAGGACTAGACACATACAGATCATAAGACAGTTTAAAAAATAGATTTAAAACAAGGACCTGCTTGGTGATGCTCAAGACTGAATAATTCAACCGACATGAAATGAACAGTTTCTAAAAGACATGGAAGAAATGGCTGACCTGATTTGTTGACCCTGTTGTAATGACTTACATGGAGTGAAAAATTAAGCACTTTTTAAACCTGTCTGGCAAGCACAAACCTACAGTGTGATTAGAATTTGATACACTGTTTAAGTGCAGCGGTTTGAATTACAGAGGGACTGAAATGAGTTTAAAGGCTTATGCTTGCATTTCTAAAACAAAACCAAACTTCTGTTAAAGAAGTACTAATGAAGATGAAGAGGTGACTTTTTTGCTTGTTTCACTGGTAGCCTACAAGCACTGCAGACCAGACAGAAGATTTGCACTCCTTGGCCAGGTTGGCAGAGGCACTTACAGTAAAGGTATCCTGTCTGTTTTTCTGGGAAGAAAAGAGGAAAGAGGAAGAGAACTGTACAGGGCAAGAACTTAGCAAAAAAAGAAAATGAGAAAGTAAAACAAAACTGGGATTTCTGTTGGTTCTCCTACATGATATACCAATACTGAATTTTTCTCCCCTTCTGTCAGTTTGTTACTAAACAATTAGCTTTTTCATGTTTTACATGAACAATAGTAATGTTTTTAATAAAAAATTACTGAGCTTTCCATAGAAAGGGTTTTTAATTGAATACAAACTATACAGATGCTAAAATTGTCACAAGTTGTAATATATACAGAAATATTTCTGTACACTCACATTGTTTTGACTAAGTAAGGAAATAAGGGACTGATAGAAAACTGCAGTGGGTAAGGTGAACAACCCCCAAACTCCTGTAAATATGAACGCTGTCTCTGATAGGTTTGCTTTTGTTTTCTCAAGCTTTTAAAGCTCAGGAAAAAAAAAAGGAAAGAAGAAGAAAAAAAAAAAATCTATGTCCAAAACATCCATTTCTTAAAAATAAGAATATCACGGTTTCTGCACATCTCACTTTTATTCTGTGATGTCCCATCTCCTGGATAAAATACAAACAATGTAAAAGAAAGCAAATGTTTTCTTACTAAATATATACCTCAGTATTGATCAAAGGGCAGTGCCTTTTTGGGGAAATCCTTCAGCAACAGTGAAAATCTTAAGATGTTTTATTGCACAAGGAGCCTACAGAGTGATGCACTTCAGCTTCAGTGTGCTGACCACCTTCTTGATACTATATAATAGATCAAGGTGTCAACTGGCAGACTGCATGGGACACCAACATTTGAAAAGGAAATTTTAAGAAGTGAATTTTAGGTATTCTATCAACTGATACACGGAGGAAAGGGGGGTGGCAAGTATTTTTTAGAAAAGAGAAAGCTCAAAAATTTCTGTCAAGTAAGCAAGGAGGTTCTGGGTACCTCTAACAGCCTAGGAAAGCCCTTGTATATTCTTGTAACTTGACGGTATTTACCAGGTCCCCAAAGCCAATGACAGCAACCGATAGTGTCAAGTTCACTTAGTGCCAGTCACTTAAAAAATAAAAAAACAACCAAACATCCCCCCTCCAAAAATAAAAAATAAAAGAAACCAAAGAAAAAAAGAAGAGACAGAAACTTCCCCTCTGTGGATCCAACATACAAAACCACAAACTGAATGTTACTAATAGTAAGATACTGATTTGCTTTTGTTAATAAGGTTCAAGAGAACATAGTAAAAAAAGAAAAAAAAAAAAAACACCAAAAAAACAATACAGCAGCAATCTTTAAAAGTTAAGATTAGTGTGAGATATGATATAAAACAATCAGACTTTTAGCTGGTAATTAAAGTGCTCCTTTTGACTTAAGTTGTAAAAAAAATTAAAGTGATTATCAGTTACTGGCAACCCTTACATTGAATTAGGTCTTTCATGGCAGAGGAGAACAGTATGAACAGTTTTACAAAAATAGATCCATGTTATACTGGAGAATACTGTAATTTTTTTCAATTTTTTTCAGTTTTTCTTTTTAAGACTCAATTTTGATAAACTGTACCTGGTCATACAAAAATTACCCAAAATTCAAACTTTTACCATATAAAAAAAGGGAGAGATGAAATGGATTCAGCTGGATGACAGGTCTGGCAAAATATAAGGATGGACAAATTCTATGTAGGGCACTTATTCATGTCCAGATGCATATGGTGTTTCTTACTGATTGCTTATCTTCTTCACATAAGCAGTCACAGGCCTGGAGTCACAATCACATAGTACGATGCTTCAGCAGTCAAAGAACCTTCTTTTTGATGCAACATTGAAACACTGTTTGCTTCTGTATTAAGATGTTGGTTTGTTGTTGATTTTCCTTTATCTTGTTATTCACATTCAAAAGTTAATAGATAGCATCAAGATTTATCAGGGAGAATAGCAAGGGGAGTTGCTAAATCAAAGGCTTATAAAACATCTTTCCCAACTGAGTCAGAAGGTTTATTAAGTTCAACCCTCACACCTTTTTCACCTGCAGAAATATGAAAAGGAAAATGGTATTTTTCAGCATTTATTGAAGTACAGTCTTAACAAGCCTACATCACTTTATTCTAGAAAGTTTTACTACCAAAACACAATATCCCATAAGCAAGAAAAACACATATATTCTGCATGGCTTTACTTAGAGTGACACATAGGAAAAAAAAGAATAGAGTTTTCTATTTTATGATATTTTATTCTATAATTGCATATATTATTGTCAGTAGAAAATAAATTGTATCTTGCACAATTCTTGCTGCAGATACAGAGCAAAGAAAGCAAATGAAAACTGAAACCACAACAATATGGTAATATAAACCCATTACAGAGCAATCTGATACTGAAGGAGGAGGACTCTCTTCACGGAAAAGGAGATTAGACATTGGAATGAGCTGCACAGGGAGGTGGTGGAGTCACCATCTCAGTGCCACTGTCTAGCTGATAGGGTTGTGTTTGGTCACAGGCTGCATTTGATGATCTCAGAGGTCGTTTCCAACCTAACTGGTTCTGTGATTCTGTGAAATCTGAAGAACCCAGCCTTCCTCCCTGAAGTGCCTGCAGTTTAGGGGGACCCTGGAAAGGGAGGAGCACTCTCCCTTCAGGCCTGAGCCTCCCCAGCCATTTCCCTCGTTTGAGGGCAGCAGCTGAGGCTGTGCAGAGGCGACGGCAGCCCCGGTCCAGCCGGGCTGTCACGGGAGCTGCAGAGCTGCATCCGTGACAGGAAGGCTGGCTTGGAGACACACGGCCTTCCTGAGCAGGCCGGGCAGCCTGACTGCCTGGGAAGTCAGCTGTGCCTTGCCAGGCATGTGCCCCCGAGCAGTGGGACAGCCTGCCCGTCTGGAGCTGAGCTGTGCCCCCGAGCCCGTGGAAAGCCAGGCTGGAGCTGCACTGCTCTTGCCACTCCCAAAATGCACAAAAGAGCACCAGGAGGGACTGCACTGAACTGAACACAGCTCTGGGCTGCTTAGGAGCTCCAGCCAGCAATGAATGGAAGGCTCAGTTGGAAATAACTGGCACATGTCATCAACATCATTGGTTTCAGAGCTCTTGACAAAGCCGTGCTCGTGAGCGTGTGCACTTGCAGTACACCTGATTTTGGTTTATTTTTAAACTACTGTAACAATCACAAAATTGTGATGGCAATTACAAGCATGACAGAAGTCCTAGGCCATTTCTCCTTATAATACTAATTTGAACAGGAAAATTAGATCAACTTCCTCTTGGGGGAGAAGCCAGACAAGGAAAACAGATGCTAGATAGGTGAAATTGGAAATGAAGGAAGTAAGCCCATTCCTTGATTACAGATTTTAATTTTAGGCTTTTGTTTTTCCAATTTTTATAAAATTCTAGTCAAGTAAAGTTGTATTCACTTGTTGAATCCCTGTATTTGATCAAAACTATTTCCAGAGCTCTCGGTTCCACAGTGCCTTATAGTCTCTGGTGTATTTATCCTCCACATATATTAGGGAGACAAGAGTAGGGAGAAACTGTATCCCCCATGAAAAAATACTGAGCAGACTCAGGTCTCAGAGGAAGTGTAAGCAGGACAGGCATTGACCTGGATTTCATGAATCACTGCCCAGGAGGAGGTTCAATTCCTGGATCACCTTCCCTGTAAAACCTAACTTGAGCTATGCCACTTTCTCTCACTTTATGTGCAGAGGGTGGGCCAAGGAGATGAGGCTAGACTTAGTTACTCTTCCACAAAAAGTAACAATGATATTAAGAAGAGTTTACCTGTTAGATATTTTACTTTAGCTCGTGCTCTTTCCTCTGCATCAAAATACCACACTGTTATTGCGTACCTAAGGAAACAGAAGAAAAAAGAACACCTGAACTATGAAGCAAAATACAAGTGAAGCACTTGACATGAAACACAACCTAAATTAGATGATACTTCTGCAGTCTGACAAAGGAAAGTCTCCGTAAAGCAAGCAGTGGGTTTGGACATTTTTTCTACTATTAGGTGTTAACTGGAAAGTCATTGAAAGCGTGACACTGATGCTCTTAAGTTTACACTCTTTTTTCCTAATGAGTTGCTATTATGGGTCTTGTCCAGAATAGTGTCTCTGCCCACATCACCTTGCCCTGTGACCTCATCTTTTTACTAGGTCAAGTTCATCACTGAGTCACACCGCAGGATCATCTTTGTTTGGACATTTGCCACAAGGGACAATTAACTACCTCTTCTTACATGGCTCCTCTGCTTTTCCACTGCCCATAGAGGATTTAAACACAAAATGCCAGCTATTGAGAAAAGACTTTAAGGAGCTTTAGTAAATGGCATTTCATCCTCTGACTCTACTGGGAGTAGAAAGGGGGAGGGGAAAGCGGTACAGCTTCTGGAAAACTGCAAGAGGATGTGCTGAAGGCAGTTTCAAGTTACTTCTTACAAATGTAGTTGTGTTATCTCACAGCTCTAGTCAATGTTCAGTGCTCTGGCCATCCAAACATGTTAAAACATGGGCAACAGGAAGTCAGGATCAATTACTCAAATGATTTACCTATTGCCACTATTTGGAAATGTCACTTATCATGTGGGGGCAGTGCATGTGGGTACCTTTAGCATCAACCACCGCCCTGCACTGAGAGACAAAAGAGAGATCAAGTTCCCCTGTGCTTCAGACTGGGAGCAGCTCTTCTAATATTCTATAAAAATATTTGTGTATCAATGCTTGTTTCTGTTCCACAACCCTCACCTAATTCCCAAATTAGAATGTGGTAGCTTAGTTTGAAAATTACTATTTTCTGACAGGTCCCTCCCAACAAGAGGGAACATTAAGCTGAAGTACCCAGTCAATCTTCCAGTAACATAGTAGGGTGCTAAGGACAAAGGTGAGGGAGAAGGGTGTAAAGCCACTACAGAGAAATAATGAAGATGATACCCTCTGGCTAAGTTGGGGTCTGCTTACGGCTCTGTGGGCTCCTACCCAGTTCTGCAAAGCACATGCTCAGAAATTTCCTACCTACACACTCAGGAGGTTTTCTCCAAAATAAGAGATCAGGCAACACTGCAAACTCAGCAGCACAGTGGAAGCCTAATCATCCATCGGCAGAAACAACTCTCCTTTTTGTCAGTGTCACTGATTTCTCATTCCTTGCTAAGACAGGCATCATGCAGTAGCGAGTCCATCACCCTACCTTGTAGCAAATGCTGGCTGTACTTCGTGAGGGTTGCGACGATCAGACCAGAAGAATAGCAGTCTATCAAATTTGGGTTCAATGTCAGCAAACTGGGCTTTACCTTCTGGAAATATCCGAAGGATGCCTCCATTTACCTACAAATTAAGTATTTTCAAACAATGCTTGAGAGCCATGTCTCATTGTATTAAGTCCTGAATATCACATCTGAAAATATTTCAGACACTTGGAACTGAAACAAAAGCCTTTATCAGGTGCTAGGGAAATGATGAATCTACGGCTTTTCTGTCATACATTTCATTTAACAAAACGTTTAACACATTTTTCACTGAGTGATTTCAGAATGCTGGGTACATTCATGTTTAAGAGCTGTGAGGCTTAGATGGGGGGCGTTGATGTATTACCTATTAGCAAAAAAAAAAAAAAAGACAAGACTGACTGATATTACACAGGTGGGAGAAACATTTTATTTAACATTTTATTTCACAGCTGAGTTTTACCTTTCCCCATTAAAGAGATTATTTCATTTAACTGTGGCACAAGTTTATGTGTAATTAAAATAAGGAAAGAGTAGGAAACACATTAAAAATTAAAGCTTGAAACTGTACTACTCATGGTATATTACCTGTATATGTCTAGAAATAAGCACAAGTAGATGTGGTTAATTGTATTTAAGTCATACCTTCTTCCTAGTGACGGTGCTGATGATGTTAAATCTAACTACAGAGGGCCACAATAGACCTTCATGTCCTAACAGACATAACAGTGTAAGTACTAACAAGGCAGTTAAATAACAGGGACATCTGTGATCTAAGTCAGCAAACAAGTGGCAATTTAGAGCCATTCCTTCTCCTAAAGAAAGTTTGAGCTTCTTTTTTCAATAAACAATATACTTGGTAGTATATTAATTTGTAATTTAAAATAGACTGCACAGGAAATTAATTCATTTGTTCATAAATTAAATATCCAGCTAGTAATTTTTTCATAATTATTGTGAAAATGCAATTTGCTTGACTTCTACACTCTGGTATGTATTTTTTTATTTTTTCCAAGAGACTAAACATAAATCAACTAAAAATGCCCCAAAGCTGCACTTTAAGATGTTTAGTACAATCTGCACATTTATATGCAAAGATGCTATCATGGCAAAAAAAATTATTTTCTAATTGTAGGATTCAATTTGACTTGTCAAAGAGCACATTAGAAACAGAAAGCTTGAAGTGCATCCATCTGACTCAGCTTTCTGATCTACCAGTTTTATGCAAGTACGTTATGAGGGGGAAAAAAAACCCCAACTAACGACTCTCATCTAAAATTTGTGTTATCCATACCTGGTGCATGCAATGCACAGAATCTGACTGCTCCTATGTACTCTTCCACATGCTGCTCCCTCAGCATGATGAAACATCAGTAGTTTTATCTTGTTTTTTTCCCCATACACTAGGAGAATAAACTTTTCCATCATTAATGGCAGAGAAATCAAAGAATTAGCAAAGCTGTCTCTGCATTATTCCTTCATGTTCTCAATACTGCCATTTAGCTACATCTGTTCTTCAAATCTACCTAGTCCCATTGAATCTCTAGGAAATTCCTTATTAAGAATTCACTGTATCATTCACTACTAGTATCATACACTAGTAGTAAATTCTTAGACCACTTGAACTATGGTATAAATCTGTTCTACACCCTGTATCTACAGTGATACAAGACTTGTGCTGCTTTGAACTATACTGATGTAGCAGTGACTGTAACACTTGGCTTATCTGAAAATGCTCCCAAGCTACAGCATCTTTCTTTTTATAAGCATACTAAAATAAACAATCTAGTTGCACAAACAGGAAATTCAAGTTTCAACAGGAACATAAGAAAAAATGTAATTAAGAATATATGAAATTGCCTTTAATTTCTCTTTGTGTATAGGAAGGCATTTACCACTTTCCTTCAATCTTACTGTCAAGAAGGTCCTGCTGACATCATTCAAACCCTTGAAAATAAATGCCTCATCTCTATCTGCTCTCACTAACAACAGAATTAAGGAGGCAAAGGATACCCACAGTTAATGTAAAAACACAACTAAGGCACAGTAGTAAGGACATGAACAAAAACCTCCAGCAAAGGTGCAGTAACAAGTATATATATATATATATATACATATAATACATATATATATATATATGTATGTATGCATGTACGTAAACAATACTTCAGAAAGAAATTATTGCATACCTTGGCATCCCAGTCCTTATTAAGATAATATATATACATGTAACACATCTTCCATCTCCATTTGGATTATCAACGTGTCGCACATATCCTGTTCCGTTGCCTGGATAACAAGCCACCATAGCCTGGAGTCAAAGAATCAAATACAAGGATTATATTTATCTCTGTATGTGGGAAAAGTCTACATTTTCTCTATATTAATTCTTAAGTAATTAATACATAAGCTATAGAAAAACTAAACCAGAAATAATGCACAAAGAAATTCTTTAGCTGTGTTTTCTTTCTAGTTAAAAACCGGTTTAGAACACAGATGTTGACAACGAAGGCATGAATGACGCTGAGAGGAACACTTAATTAAGGCATGAAGTTGGGACTACTCTCATGTTGTGACTAATCATTCAGACTTCCCTCCCCTGAATGACACAGAAGGGAGGAAGAATGTCTTGTGTGTAATTTAATATCTTCTCCTCATGATAAGAAATCTTCCAGACTCAAGTTCCAACAGCTATCTTTTTATCTTTTTTTTTTTTTTTCCTGTGTTTCCAATGCAAAGAATTCCTCCTCAAAAAAAGTTGTTCAAACTACTATTTTAGGAGACTTTTAGACAAAACCGGTAGCCCATGTTACTTGATCACTCCAAGAGCATTCTTGGGTTCGTGTTTTGTCCTGTACATAGGTCTTTGAACCTTTGTAGAAACAAACCTACACGTACAACAAAAACATCCCTTTTAGCCAAGAAGTGAGAAATAGAAAACAGACACCGAGCAGTAGTCTGCAATGTCTGACATCAAACGACTCCCAGTACAGCAGTGTATTAAACTTCCCATGCTGCACTTTGCTCAGCTGACTTGAAAGAGCCCTGGAAGGCGATTCCTGAGTCTTCAGACATGCGGATGTGCGTGTGAAACAAACTGGCCCTTGCTCCCAGATGGCCTGATTAGCTATCAGAGCACATGGCTGGTGCTCAGCACACCCCTGTATCTTCATGCCTTTGCTAGAAATAACAATTATTTCAATTTCTTTGAAAGATATAAGAACAAAGTTTTCCAGGTCAAGTCACCCACTGCCACCACAGTACTCAGATGTCTGCAGTAACAATATCCTATCTGCAAGACAACGCAGCACGGATTAAAAAACTCAAAAAACAAAAACCAAACAAAACGGTGAGTTTCTACCAACAGAGCAACATACTGCTAATATCAATGACTACCTGCTGTATGAAAAAAAAATGTTAAAACTTCTGTAAACAAACATTCCTGTCTAGATTTAGCATGGTTGAGTTAGAACTCTAAGTCAGACCTCTGCATTGCAAACTCTTTCACCACTCGTGTAAGACACAAAAAATATTTTCCCAATAAAGGGATGCTTTTGCTTTATACTGGTAATTTTAATTTCACCCCTCTCCCTTTTATATGCTGTAAACAAAGCTTTCCAGAGTTTGTATTACTTGCAAGTGTTGAGGAACATATTCAGTGTAGGTTAGCTGGGTAAACTGTGCTTTGTTCAAACTGAGAAATAGTTTAAAGTACTTGCAGTTCAATCAGCAAAATATTTGCATATCACATTTAAAGAGAATGGATTTTGCTACAACAGCAACCTTTTTAAAATCTTTATTTCCATGTGTACTCTACTAATGGAAACAGCAGTTTTTAGTAGCTATGTCTGTCTAGGCAGAAATACGAATCTGCCAAGTTGCAAGCCTGTGAATTTAAAGACTCCTAAAAATAAAGCCAAACTTTACTCACATCATTTGGAAGTGACTACACTGCATGAAAGGTACTTAAATATACGAAATCCAAATATACTTCTAATTTTGATTAGGCACTTCAGCTTCCCAACCTCTTTACTGTAATCACAGTACCTTTATCATTACAGGCCTCATGTTATGAAAACATTACACATATCAAGAATATGATCTAATTATTTGGCAAAGTCATGACTTACCAGTTTTGCTGCAGGAAGATAAACCCACAGAAATCAAAACAGTGAGTTAGAGATACCAAATAATGTGATAGGGTTCTGTAATTTCCTTTCTTAGGGAGAAAAAAAGGGAAGAAAACAAAAGCAAAGCTGGGCTGTAAGAGGAAGATACTTGGTTTCCACTGAAAGCCAACATTCTTGACATAAATCCTACCACATTCATGGTATATTCTTGACACATGTACAGCATAAATCGTACCAAGTTCTCATGGAGCATGAACAGTGCTGAAAGCAGATCCAGGTCCAATCCTGTAACAGTATTCCTAATAACAGGAAAGTTTTAATTTAGGGGGCTTTGCTGAGACATATGATGCAAATTAAACCCTGACACTACTAACTGTTGCTCACTATCTGTGTGAAAACAGGTACTAAAACTCTCTCAGAACGAGGAGAACTTTGAGATCAAGCAGCTAGAGCCATGTCAATTCTCACTTTAATCATGAGGACTTAAGACTCCAAGGCAACAAAACAATATTTCACACCACACTGCTGAAGAAAAGAGGACCAGCATCACTTTTTGGAATGTCTGGGGAAACATCAGTTGCCACCAACTTCACATAAAGAGCAGCCATATTCAATTCATACAATCATTTGAGTCTAAAATACTTTCAATATTTAAAAAGACCTCTTGTTTTTTACTTTACAGTCTGAAACTTCTCCTATCATCAACTCCAAGTGACAAGAAACAGTTTTGCTGCGATAGCTTATCTAATATGTATTTGTTATAACACTGACAATGACTCAGCCCTTAGCACCAAACTGGAAAGCAAACAAATTTGCAGCTCAGCTGCTGTAGCATAACATACATTGCTTTTCCTGTGTCCCCAATTAACCTATGACAAGAAAAGGGACAAAATGTAGTAATTTATCAGACATGGGAAATATACTGTTTTGTGCAACAGTATGAAGTGAGTTCAGGCCAAACTGCCATGTAGTGCAAGATTACCCACATGGAAAGGATAAAGAAGTGATCCACATAAATAACAAAGCCTTTGTTGTTGTTTTAACACTTTATAGTATAAGTAAGCAAGCAAAGACATGTATATCAAGAATTGAGAAAAATTTGTGTCTGTGGCTTTTTTTTTTCCCAAACACTGTTAGTAGCAGTTAGTACAGTCAGGCATTTGAGACCTGAAGTCCAAGATTACCTAACATTTTGGACTACAAACAATAAAGCTGTTAGCTTTCCAAAACAAAGAGCCACCCATCTCATCAGCTGTCCCATAAAAGCAATCAGTTAATTTAACTCAAGCTATTACTTGCATTTTCTTAACAGAAAAGAAGCTTTTACTCTTTTGTCCTTCTTGGGCATTACAATTTTTAAGCATTCAGTAAACTTCCTTTCTGCAAAAAAAAGTATTTAAGTCACACACCGTATTTGCTCACTCACAGGATTCCTGTGCCAACACTTTTAATATTAACCTTCTTTAACTCAAGACCATTCTGTTTTAGGCTGAGCACTCGAGTCTAGCACATGATCGCTGTCCTAAGATACCCTCTGGAATTCATGAGTAATCAAGAAAGCACGAAAGTGCCTTCCCCACACTGGTATCTGCCCAAATTATGTCTATCAAATCTGAAGTATTCACACGCTAGAGCTCCCGCTGATCACTCATTCACATACAGATGTTCTGTTTGCAAATGTTCTAAGTCTGGAAAATAAAGCCATCAGCTCGAATAAGCAACATTAAGCTGTTAACAGAAGAACTAATTGAAACCAGAGATTTTTTGCTAAGAATAGGCATTCCTACCTGTGTCAGGCATTACTAATTAACAATAAAATGCACAACGGTAAGATCAGAGGGAATAACCATAGTCCATACAGGTTTTTTTTCACTATGTAAAGACACATCAGCTAAGACTCGGCTCTGGGAGGCACAGCACAACAGTGCAGCCGAAAACATGATTTCATTTGGGACTAGTCTCAGCCTCCTCTCACACAGAAGTATGACAGCCTCTCCCATCTATAAAGAAGAACTGGTAAATGAACTGAAGCTTTTTCTTCCATCCTCTCCATTCCTCTCACTGCTGGATGCCTGCAAGCTTAGGTATTGTTCCTTAAAAAAAATGAAACATTAAAGTAAACTCTTAGGAAAGAGAGGAGAATACCAATGATAATACATGAGAATGAGAGGAGAATACATGAGAACACAAAATTCCATGGGAGGGGGAACCCCCAAACATATATTGGAGAGGATGTGTGTTCTATAATTTATTAAATAAATATATTAAATATATTAATATTTAAACTTTATTGTTAACCTCATATTAAAGCTGCATAAGTCAAGGGGATGTCACTTTTGCTGTTCACTGAATGATATGAAAATCTCAGTGAGCAAAACAAGATGTCTAAATGTAAGACCAATGACTTCCTACCAAAATTTATCAGATGTCCTTACAAAGACTTCACTGGAAATCCTTGGCATTGGACATCTGACAGATTATTCAAAGAAAGGAAAAAACCTCACACACCACTGCAGTGAAGAACCAAAGAAAAACAAAATTAAACTACGAAATGACCCAGCCCTGTTTGGTCTGTGATGTATTTCTATTTAAAAAATTTATCCATCCCTGACAATCAAGTTCTGAGGAAATACATCCACTTTAAGCACACATCAGGCTATGATTTTTCACAAGTAGAACAAAGTAACAGTCAAACCAAAGGAACAAAAGACTGGTTTAGTATCACCTTCTGTGAGCAGGATCAAGATTACCAACTTACACATGCTGGCATGGTACAACTTGGCTTGGATTCATAAGTCTTCTCCAAATCCTTTACAAGTGCAGACAGAAACTTGCAACAGAAAGAAAATGTCAACAGGGAGGAACTCCTGTCAGTCTTACCCAAAACAGAGCAATCTAAAAAAGGGTAAAATAAATCTGAGATACAGCTAATCTAAGTATTTCTACACTAACTTCCATTTGAGTAAAATTACCTATTGTTATCCTCCATGGTTTAGTAAGCAAGGCTAGAGAATCAAGTTTTCACACACATCAACACTGTGAAACTAGAAAAGCTGGAGAGAAATATCAGGCCCCACAAAGATTTCTTACTAAAAATTCATGCCTTGCAGTCATGGTCAACTGGAGAACATGCAAGGGGAAAGTAAACTGCTAGTTAGCAGCTTAAAATTCATCAAGGCATTACACATCCTCAAGAGAAGAGAGGGATCTCTAAGTTAGAAACTAAAATAAGAAAAAAAATTACATGTTGTAGCAGCTTTGAATCACTGTTCTTTAAGCCCTTTCCCCTAAAAATAAATTACTACTGCAGCCATTCAATTTGTCCATTAGCAAAGGAGTTAAGAACCATTATTTTCTTTTGCATTTTTCTCTGCAGATATAGTAAACACCCAGCTGTGGAGTGAAAGAAAAAAAACCCCAAACACCAAAACAGAAATCAACAATTCCCTACCACCCAAACTAATAAACCCTGACTAAGCATACTCCTGCTATTTGTGCCATCTTCTTGCAAGAGCAGAGTAAGCTGCTCATTCAGAAAAAAAAACCCAAGCAACTGAAGGCAAAGATGACAAACACAAGTCACCCTCTTCTGTTTTAACAGCAAAGTTGGAAAGTTTGGCAAAGGGAAGGCAAACTGAACAAAGAAGATGAAAAATTAACTTAGACAGGAAGGGAGAGAGGAAAAACTGAGAGCTGACATAGCTGCTTACACTATTAATAGAATCAGCACACAGCTATGTACATGGATTACATCTTCCATGACCTTCTAAGGGAGTTCAGTAACCCAACCTACCTCCCTCCTTCCCAGGCTTTTCAATGCAATGGTCAATACTGCTTGCTTTTGGTAGAACCACATTTCATAAGCATACAAAATCAAGCAACACAACGCCACACCATCAAAAGTTTGGCACAACATATTAATACCTTTATACATGGCTTATTTCTAACTTGCAAATCAGATGCTGATTTCTCAGACCAAATTTCAGAAAAAGCTTTGCCAATCCAGCAGTTAATTCCTCTCCAAGACATGGTTTTACTCCTGTCTTCATTTTTACATGACATTTACCTGCTCACAACATTCACTTCAACCATCCTAATAAACTGACATAAGCCAGAAGGCAGCAGTTTTCCTGCTGGTTCAGTGGCCATATTCAGCTGAGCTCTCTAGGGCCAGAAGAGCCACATGAAGTTTGGATCCAAACAGCTTGAATGTAACCATGGTGCCACTGAGCAAAAACCAGTTCAGGTATTTTTCACTGTAGCAACATCTAGTTTGGTACTCTCTCATTACCATTCAATTCTAATCATGCTCAACAGCAGGACCACACGAAGTTCATTTTCAAGTATCATTCCTTAATCCATGCATGCCCATAGGTTCCAAGAAATGCTCTCAGCTCTTGAATTGCTGAAGAAATGTGCATACGAGTTTAGATGATTCATCAGTTCTTACACACAGCACAAGAAAAAACACAGAACTGCAGTTACTTAAGTCTGATATTCAGGAAATGACTGTGCACGTGGAATGTGCTTACACTTTGATGAATGCATCTAACAAATAAAAAGTAGGATAGAGAAGCTCTTATGACACTATCAAGCAAGAGGCATTAACCAGGGTGAGACAGTATTGATTCTCAACATGGGAACAGCAGAAAGCATGTTCCTTGCATGGAGGCTTTGACTGAGCCCTGAGGAGAGCAGGGAAATTGGAAAAACACATCTCCAAGGGTGAACCCAGGAGCAACTGAAACCAGTGCTAAAGACGGACATAACAGCAAGATCTAAAACTTCCCAGCTGAAGTTCTGCAGCTCTCACCGCTACTTAAAAGTGCTTAAACATTAATGAGTTTTTCTGCTCTCCCAGGTCTCATCTGGTAAAGAAAGCTACAAGTCTCAAATCTCCAAAGGCAAAGACCGGGCTGATTCAGCTTGCAAATGACACGGAGAAAGAAAGATTGTATCTTCTTTAACACAAAGTGGGACTTTCCAGGCTGCTAGCCAGGTTAGGTGGGATGTGCCTGTTCTCAAAATTGTGGCAGTTTAACCAAAAGGCGCTGTTTTAAAATCGAGTCAGTGAAGGCACTGCAAATACACCTGCAGTCCTTCAATCTTTAATCTAGTTTCCATTAACTTAATCTAACTGCTCATCAGGAAAATAAAATAGAGTTCAGATCTAAAAATGTACACAGAAAAGTGCACTGGCTTAAACAGAGTAATAAAAAAAATAGGCGAAGTTTGTCTAACAAATCTCTGAATACAGACAATGTCTTTAAGTCTAAAGCACCTGCACTCCCCCCCCCAAAAAAAAAAAAAACAAAAACAAAAAAAGAAAACAAAAAAAACCCCACAACAACCAAAAAAGCATTTATATAAGCACATCTAAGATATGTCAGTGCTTCGAACCAGTAATAGCTCCCTCCCCTAATGTTCAATGTAACTCATTTCAAACACAACACTTGGCTTTGCAGCTAAGAAGGGTCTAAAGCATTATTTGATTTGTGTCAGTCTAAATTTGTCTACAGTATGAATAAATAAGTTGACCAAAACATTTCAGATCAAAACAACTGTTGAATAATGTTAAATATGTTTGTAGAATTGGCAGGCCTCCATGGCTAACTCCCTATTCCCTTCAAGGGGAGCAGACTCATGACTCACTGTTTTGGTGCTGTATAAAAATTTGACAGAGAAGTCAGACAACACAAATTTTAAGAGTCTGTTTTTAATTCAATACCATAATTGCTTTGAAATTAAGAAAACCATTTAGAAAATAAGTACTTTGAAATCTTTTTCCTCAAGATTAGGCAGAGCTTTCTGCTCTCGCATGAGACTACTCAACTTCCTAGTTTTATCACTGCCCGTTCAAAAAGGGCAGAGAGCAGCAACGTCTTTAAGAACTAAAAATGACATAACACTAAAGCAAATTACAACAGTGCACTAAAATAGTATGAAGTTAAGTCTCATTCAGCTATATCACTTAAAATATATTCTGACAGCACTTTGTGCACACCAGATTTCCAGAGCCAACCACATGACATCAGCAGACACGCTGATGCACAGCATGCAAAAGAGCATGATTACCTATTTTTAGATTGTTACGTATTATCAGCAAATTTTTTTAGTTGTGCAAGATCTACTAGGTAAACTTTCAACAACAACGGGACTCAACCTTAAGGGGTCTTTTTCAATCCTAATGATGCTGTGACACACTACCTTAAAAATAAAGCATGCACATTAGCCCAAACAAAAAGGCTGGGGACTTAGCACCAGGAGACGCTGGAAAGGAAAAACAGCAAGGATTAAGGGTGGGCAAGAGGTGGTTGTTTTTTGTTTTCCATTTTAAACCAAACCTTACTGAATTATCTGTGAAGGTAAAAGGCTGAGAAAGTTAGCATCTAAGGAATGTCACTCATCATGTCTGCCATTCACTCCTCAAAACTATACACAATGAGAAGTCAAGAATTTCTTTCTTATAGAAGACAAACCATACACAATCATTTTGCTAACTACTAGGAGGGAGACTCATTTCTTACTTAAAACTGCAATTTTGTTTCTGTTTTAGGGAACAAAATAGCCACATAACCAAAATTTAGCTTGTAGGAGAGGTATCTTTATATAAATTTGAACCTTGCACAACTGCATGGGAACAGGATTCTGTGTTTAATACTATGGTTAGCCAGATATTTGGAAATACTTGTGCACCAATGTCCTTAAGTTTAGTAAATGTTCATGTAGATGCAGTAATATGTCCAAATCTAGAGGTACCACCTCTAGATTTTAACCACAGAAAGATTTACTGTCATAAACAGTATGCCAAGGAGAATGATTTTAAAAGAGGTTTTAAGGCTGTTTTCAAGGGGACATATGTGATTCAGCACGCTCACAGAATTCCAAACTTCACACCATACACTATAGCATTCACTCCTACTATTAGAGTCCACACAATTATTTGGAATTATTTATCTATTACAGAAAAAGAAGTAACTATGCTCTAAAATGCTATTAGACATTTATTTATGGACAGATTTCATTTATATTAGCACTGCACAGAAGTCTGACTAAGGTTTAAAGCCAAACAGAAACAAGCAGCCTGTAATATGCTTTTGAACCAACTACAATTTAAATGCAAGAAATGCTGACTCTGCCCATGTTACTTTTATGGGCTTTCACACATAAACTGTCTCCATCCAAGCTTTTCTTTGCAATCCCACCACTGTCCTGTAATAGGGCCTCTTTCCTAGCTGGCATAAACAACACTTAGGGGTTTCGTTGTTTTAACCACATCATCCGATGTATCCAGTTCAGATGCACGCAGGCATTAAACAAATCTACTTATATTCCAGCTGTCTCAAGTTCCCACCAGTCCCTGGGCAAAGCCCTGTGGAGCAGCTGAGGCCATGCAGCACTACAGCTGATGATAAACACCAGGAGCAGGACTGCTGACGCTGGCATGCCAAGACGGAAAAGTGACTCCCAACCCCCCTTCTCTGTACGTCCCAGCAGAGCCAGCCATGTCATTCCAGGTTAAGGAGGCATTCTGCTGCAGCAGGGAGGCTGTCCTGGCTCTGGAATTCCTGGAGGAGAGTGGCTCAGGAATGCAGTGTATTTGCTCTAGGAGCACGCAGCCTTGTGAGCACGAGAAAGATCTGAACGTACCCAACACTGACTCCAGGGAGCAAAAAACACCTGAGGAAACTCTGCTTGTCTGGCTGACACAAAAGCCCCACTGTCTTCTGAAATGCTAATTCAGCTGACCATACAGTGCATTAATGTTCATGGCAGCAACAAGATTATCTCTAGGTTAGGACACCCTGGAGAGCTCCTTGGTGCTGCTTCAACTGGCTCTTTCCCAGTCTCCCCATCAGTCACAACCACTGGCCCAGGAGACCAGCAGGATGGAAAAACATACCACTCTCATGCCTTGGGAAAAATAGAACATGCTGCAGTTATCAACTATAAATTGGTTAAAACAGACCCATCTGGTTTGTTCCAAGTCTGTTTATATACTAGGCATTAGGGAGCTGCTATGAAGAAAATCAATCCAATAAAAAAAGTTTCCTCTTTGCCACTATTTCAGCAACAAAAATAGTATTTTATATCTATCTCTCTCTCTCTTTCAAATTACTCACCCTTCCTAAAAGGCAAGTAGGCTTTCCCAGAGATTAGTCCTTTCCTGTGAACAACAACTAAAAAGCCTGTTATTGTTAAGTGACAAGGCTCCTGTCAATCAGACTGGTTATGACTGTCTATAACAACAAGTATTCTGGTTAGAAGTCACATGCTAACCTCAAATTCCAAATTTCCCATTCTAAAAATCAGAAGGTGACAGAACCCAAACTCTACACAAAGTGGTGATGTAAGCAAAAATGCCAAAGCCATGGTGTATAAAACATGACAGGAACAAGAAAGCTCCTCTTTAACAACTTGTCACTGAAACTTACCCCCACCCTTCCAAGGCATTCAGAAGAGCACAGAACCAGGACCTCTCCCCTCAAACCAAGTTATAAATCTCAACAATAGCTGTGTTAGTATTCAGCCAGCACTTACATACTCTTAAACCTTCTTAAAAGCACTGTATTTAGCGAGAAAAAGAAGCACACTATTCCACATCCCATCTAGAAATAAGGGATTTCAAGACAGGATACACTGTATCCGGTCTTCCTGTTTCTGCAGAAAGGTTTATCTGTATGCCCCTAAAAATCCAATCAGAAGAAACTCTCCTGGTAAACCAAAGGACAGCTAGGGCTTTGCAATCTGCAGTACTCACTGAGGAGAGATTGCAGGGATTAGCAATAGTAGCCTAGATCAGAGGTGTCACGTCAGACCAAGAGCACTGTTCCACAGCACATATTTATGCAACCTACATGCAAGATCTACAGAGCTTAAGTAAAGACTGTTCCCAGCTTAACGTTGTGCCAATTAAAGAAAAAAAAAAAAAAAACAAAAACGAGGCAAGAGCATAAAGGATGACAAAGTGTTTGCCTTAGTCTGCAAATAACCCGAAACAACTCATACCCAAGGTATGAGCTCATCATCAACTCAAGTAACAGCAATGGAAATTACTGATGGACAGACAATGTGCAGTGAAACTAAAGGAAGATGAAGAAAGTAAACACCAGAAGGAATGGCAACACTGACAAAAGTCTGCATTATTGAAAAGGGGAAAGTAATGCCGAGTATCACGAGAACTAAGGAAGAAACAGCATGGCAGCCAATTCTAAAAATCTTAAAGAGTCCAGATTTCTATACAGTCAACTTCCCCTCCAAGTCGGCAAGCAATTACTTCAGATTTCAGGATTGGCAGAAATAGTCTTTCAAGGAGAGACCATACTTTTTAATAAAATTTCTACGCAATTATTGAAAATAAACAACAGATCTCCAAGAACATGTATCTGGTATTGCACACTAACACTGGGCAGCAGTTTCTAAATAGCAGACTACACTTCAAGAAATTATCTGTGGGTAGCCAACTGATTTACTAATTTCTACTATGTGTAGTAAATGGCCCTGTATCTTTAGTATAAAGACACTACAGATCCCAAAACATTTTTCTATCCTCTCGATGTCACAGTTGTTCAGAGATGGGAACCAAGAAGAGGAAAGTTGATTCTGAAGGCAGAGAAAGGCTGTAGGGAAGGAACAGGGAGGAAGGGGAGGAGTGGGCAAGGAAGGACCTGTGGACAGTGGATGCACTTTCCAACCGTGTGCTGCAGCAAGGATGGAAGCAAGTCCCACAGCACGGGTTTTAAATGTGACTGCCCTGCTACCAACCCCACGAAATCAAGCTGCAAGCACTAACAAGGGAGATACCCCAGCAGGCCTCAGCTGTAATTGGCTTTGGGTGTCTTCCAGCCTCTTAATGAACCACCATAAACATCTTGGACATCGAGGGTTACTCTTAGCACACAGATTTGCAACCAAAGATACAAAAAAGCTGCTGCTCCACGCACAGCACTGTGCTCATATCCACCCACTGCGTGCAGAAGGCTGTTCACATCATCAGTACTCCAGGTAAAAAATCCTTGCATGGAGTGGCTGTGAAAAAAGCCACTTACCTCTCTGAAAGCCAGCTCTGCTCTCAAGCCTATTGATCAACTTGGTGCACACACAGATCAGTAAACAGACTGATATACTTTATTTCCAGGATCGATCAATACCAGCAATGCGGTACAGCTACCATGAAGACAATTGAGTTGCTCCTGAAAACAAGAATTTACTTCCTCTGTAAAGACAACCCTTAAGTAAGGGTTCCCAAACCAAAATAACTGTTCCTTAAAAATAAAGGCTAGATGATGAAAAAAAAGTGTAACAGATTTTTCAAAGGAAAAAAAAAAAAATCTCAAAGGGACTCCATCTTCCCATCACTGACAAATTCTGTTTCCTACTGAGCCCCTGAAGAATTCATCACTCCCTCCAGAAAGCTATTCCCAACGGGAAGGGGTGGGTCAGAGGGAGGAAGACCGGGGGAGGGAGGGGGTGGGTGCATTGGAATTTTCACTCTTCAAAGGCAAGTTTTCTCTGGGGTTTTAATATAGAGCTATTCTAAGTTGAATTGCAGAACTCTAAGTCTCAATGGTAAGGAAGAATCATTTAATACTAGCTTTGTCTTTCAGTGGGTGTGTTCCTTCAAAATAGCAGGATGTGAGTGTAGAAAGAGTAGAAGACACAGTAAAAACTAGCAATCTGCTAAATTCAGGTTGCTATGTGAGACAAATTGAAAATAAAGCTAGCTGATAGTATCTTCATCTACATTTCATGTCCTGCAGTGGAATATTATTTTCCATATTTACAAGGTCCTTTATAATGCTATAGGACTAAACAGGTAAAAATAATGTATGTTTATCTTATTACCTCTTACAATATAATTTTGGCATTGCCTTGGCTCATGAGTGAGACAACTCCCATTTTCTATTTTCACTAAGGAAAATGACAAAGTCAGGACTCCAGTATAGGAACTCCTGTGTTGTTCTTGAGTCTGTTCCAGGTGTTAGGAGGCCTTCAAGAGACATTACATGTAATTTTGTCCAAGCTATAGTGGAGATTTAATACAAATTTACTCAACCCATTAATTTTAATGCAAACATTAAGCATTTTTAAATATAAAGCACTTGAACCACGGATCTTACTTCAAGGCATTTTTTAATATAGAACAGGAAAGGAAAGACCATAAAATACTAAATTCCAGTTTCATTTTCACTAGACAAACTAACCTCCTTTTAGTGAAAAATGAGGTCTTACCAGCAGGATTCCCAGAAGACCTGCACTATTTCTGTATGACCTGAGAAAAGGGGTGAAGGAGCACAGTGATGGTATTTACCATCAGTACCTAAATACACTGCAGTCCCTCCCAGCCCTGGCTGCAGAAAGGCACACAGAGTGGTATAAAATGATATCAACTGCCTAAACATCAAACGAGAGGTGAAATTCGGAAAGACAAGTGCGAAGAAATACCCGGGAAAAGAAAAAAGCTTATACAGTGATGTCTTCTAAACTGATACCATCACTTTAGAAAAAAAATTAATAAATACGGCTGTTCTCCCAAGAACTTCATCTTGGCACAGCAAGGGAGCAACTAGTGTTCTAAATCACTAAACAAGGAAAGGCAACACAGAATACATCAACCTGCCAGCATACAATATCAGGGTATATTTGTACATTAACTACTGTGCTTCTGCTTGCCTACCTTGATCAGCAGATCCAGAAAAGCTGCACAGAAGCTCAGCAGAATGACTAGAATCATGAAACAGTACCCATTGGATAAATACGAAAAAGACTACAATTCTTCAATTTAGAAGGAAAGTGTGTCAGCCAAAAAAATGCATGCAAGCAAATGTCAGACTTTTAAGAATATGAAAAGTAAAGCTACTGGGAAGTGAGTTTCACAATACAGTCTAGGAGACACTGAAATCCCCACCAGTGGTTTTAAACAAAAGGAAGTTCCTTTTCCATCTAATCAAACTGCAGGACTCGCTGTGACAGGATGTGGCAGAAGCCAAAAGTACAAATGGCTTTTAAAACAATATTACATAAATTAATGGCAATGTGTCCATTCATCTGCACGTATTACAGGCAGTGGTCTAGATACAACCTCTGTCTCAGAGTTCTTGGACTACAGAGGGACATGGCACATGAGAACATAATTTTATATACACTTTGAAGCTTTATACACAGAACAACTATTGATTATTTACCACAACTACATAATAGTGTAAAGGCTGATGACAAATACTTGTGTGAAAGAGACATTTGATAAGGAAGAGCTCCACTGAGCAAACACAAGAAGGCAGCCTGCTAGAACCTAACTGAATTAGCCAGAGTGCAAAAAGCACAAGCTTTCAGCAGAGTAGGTCTTCGGCACCTGAACAACAAGAACAAATGGTTTTAAATTGTAGGGGTTTTTTTTATAGTAAGACTGGATACTCCTCAAAAACGCTTAGCTTTAACGTACAATTGATGCCTAGCATCTAGCTCAAACAGAAGGTCACCTCAGATGAACACAGCTCCATCTGGCTTCCATTTCCCACTAGATATGCGGCAGGAAGGCCGAGCTGCCATCCCCGGAGAGGCACAGGGCTCTTATCTGGCTGACGCAGTCCCTGTGGAGCACAGGCCATGGCCAGGGTGCCTGCAGCCCCTGCACCTGGCAGAGAGCAGCAGCCGAGCAGCAGCACCCCGTCCTGTGCGCCCTGCAGGGCCGCTCCCAGCGCCTGCCCCTCTCCTGGGGCAAGGGACACCCTGCAGAGAACGGCAGCACGGGCGGGAGCTGCAAGCTTGGGTGGGGAACACAGAGGAGAGAAAAGGACTAAAAGGTAGAGGGAAGAGGTAAGGATTGTAACTTGAGAGCGGCAGGTTTTTGATTTATTCAACAGCCTGGCAAAATACGTAAGCCTGACTCTTACCAGTTCAAATCTTCCGTCCCCACACTTACCTTTTTTTAATATGGAGTGGGTAGAATTTTTCATAAGTAAAATAAAACTGAAATGTACCAAAAACAGTATTTGTTTGTTACAAATTTACTACATAAATAAAGTAAAAATACATTAAATATCAAAAGTAAAGCACTTTTTGGTAGTTTGTGGCTTTGAAACAGCGTATTTCATTTTTCTGTCTGTCTTGCAAGAAAAGGATAACTGTGCCTGCTGCACTATGCCCTCTCAGTACAGAAGTGGACCCAAGATCATATATAACTTAAAAAAATAATTTTGGAGAGAAAGTATGAATCCCCTACAGGTTTAGGGGAAATTAAGACTTTAATTTCTTAAGTATTTGCTTAAATCAGTCTTGTGAAGTGTACACATGCTTTGTATCAACAAGCTGTGCTAGGAAAGGACTGTGCTATGAGCATATGCACAAATGAATGGAAAACCAGGCAACTTGGGAGAAAACAGAAAGAGGCAGCAGCGCAGACTTAGTAATAGTGACAATCTGGATGACCAAAAGGGATCCAAGGCAGGAATACCTCAAACAGTTACATTACTGGCACATTTGACCACAATGATCCTTTAGGGAGCAAATGACACTAGTAGGAAGACAGACTCCAGGTAACTTCATTCAGAGATGCAATAAGCCAGTCTTACATTGACAGTGCCACTGCAGGAAAAAATACTCTAACAAATTGCAAAATTTGGCTTGTTTTGTATCTTTTCCATTTCAAACTGCGGTATTTTTTTTCCATGGGAATGCTGAGGTTGACAGGCACCTCTAGAGATTGTGTGGTCCAGCTCACTGCTCAGACATGGGTCACCCAGAGCAGGCTGGGTGAGCAGTGATCAGGTTTTGAGTATCCCCAAGGATGGAGACTCCATAACCTCTGTAAGGACCTGCTTCTTGGTTGACCAAAATGGAAAAAGTGTTTCTTATGTTTCAATTGAATTTCAGGCAACTCAGAGTACCCGCTGCATTGCCACTGAGCACTGCTGCCAAGAGTCTGCCTCCCTCTCCTTCACTCCTCCTCACTGAGTATCTGTACACTCTGGTATGGTCCCCTCACACCTTCTCCTCTGCCACATAAACAGCCCCAGCTCTCTCAACATCTCCCTGCATGACCTGAAAGAGCAAATCCACCACTATGAACAGTGCTACTGCCTGGTTGATGCGCTGTCAGAGAGGGGCTAAAGCAGACACAAATAAGGCTGAGCCAAACAGAAGTGCAATTCAGTCAGCATCTATTTCACTGGGCATCATCCAGTGTGCCAGCTGAAAAGGAGTCAGTTTAAGATGCCCTTATCGACTGGCCACAGTTTCCTTTCTCACAGCAGTAAGGCTGCATGCCAGCTGCCTGAACAACAACGCAGCAACCACTGAAACTGGAAAGGCCCAATGCCTTCAGCAGAGAACAGACCACACACTGTTCAAATACAGCAGAAGCTGTAGAGGGATCTTGGCATCCACGGCAAGGTTTAGCTGCTTGAACAGATGCTTGAACAGGACAGACAGCAGCAAGAGAGAGATGTTATTAACCAATGATAAACTGCTTTGGAAACCTTACACCTGTTGCATCCCTGGACTTTTTCACAGCACAGAGAACTTAAATGTAAGAGAATTGCTGCCTAAAAGTTCAGACAAGTTTTTAATCTATGGCAATTAAAATTCCACATTATCACAACAGTCAGGCTAAACCATTATTGAAACTTTTTTGTTTCATTTGACTAGCAACTTCAAGAATGTTTAAACTATATAACTGCAGACATCTGATCCACTCAAACAGGACCCTGGCACACCAGAAAGGCAGCAAACCACAGCAAGAATATGCCCAGCAGAGAATCCTGCAGCCTCTGCCACCTCACCAAGAATTTCAAGCTATCAACGGAACAAATTGATGTGAATTGATAATACAAGCTCTTCCTGGAAGCAGATTTAAAAAATCTTCATACAAAAAGACAAATCAAACAAAACAAACAAAACCCAGGAAAAATAAACCAAACCAAGCAAATACATATAAGGCACTGAAGTCTTCAGCATTTAGTGCATTTTATGACTTTACAGTCAATGCAACAATTCCTCCACCCTGCTAGGACCAAAAGGAAAAACTCTCTCACTGCATTCACCTTTGTATCATTTTCAACATCATGTTTGTCTTTGCTGAAACAAAGCAAGGCAGTCTCAGGCTCTGCTCTCACTGAAGCACATTGAGGTGACGCAGCAGCATCTCCTCAAAGTTGTACACAATTTCTACAATGCAGAATGCCTTCATGTTCAAACTATGTGCTCTTAGCTGGTCCGAGTCTAAATGAATGTGTGGGCATTAAAACCCTTTTTCTCTTTAGGCCCCGTTAGTTACCCTACAGGTATGGACTTCACCTCTTGGTCAGAGCACTCTGCACACAACGTATCGATAACCACCCGACCTCCACACACAACCTCTGTGCAGACGTGCAGGCACACACACTACTACTCGATTCCTATTTATTACACCATACGCTAACTAAAGTACTCTCAAGCAGTTTTAAGTTAAATACCAAAGAACAAGAAAGTCTTCAAGTGCAAGCAGCTGTTACGTGCATAAAAGCATTGCTCTATTTTTGACAGACGCTGCCCTGGAACAGCGAGTGGATTTTGACCTGAAGCTTACAACGGCCACTTACCAGCTAATTCTGGCACAAGCCTGCACTGGAAACATGCCTGACCACCCATCATTAACCACCAAGCTTCAGAAACTCAAAGGAGTTTACAAGGATTTCATCAGCACCAAACAACTTCCCCCAAAGGTCTCAAAGACTAGCATTAGTCCTCCTTCTGAAGGGTCTAAATAAGTCACAAATGCAGAAGACAAAAAGGGTATCATAAATAACGATTATTTCACTCAGTAGTAACTGCAAAGTCAAATAACTCTACTGTTCTATTCACTAAAAATACTGCTTTCAAAGTACCATTTTCTTATCGGAGTGTAAAAAACATGACAATGAATAAAGAACTTGAATAGATATAATCTGAGTATGTTGATTTCCAAAAAACACTTGTACAGTCCTTGTATTGTCTGCAGTCATTCCCCCACTGAAAAGTAACAAAATACAGCAGCACAAGAGCCAGGGAACCCCACAAGTGTCCTACTGAAGAATTCACTAACTGACCCACTCAAAACAGTCCCCAAATTAATTTTGAACTGAAAAAAGCGCTGCCTTTGTACAAGAGCTGTCTAAGGAGCCTAAAGAGAAACTATTTAGTCTCTGGATAGGCAACAAGAAATTTTTGCTTTATATAGAGTATCCGTTTCCCTTTTATAACAAGTTTCCTCTCTGCTGCAGGAGAAAGCCTTCATTTAAATTCCAAGTATGCTACATACATACCTAGAGGCACAAACACACGTACTAGCACCCGGTACAGAACAACAGAGAAGCAACTAGAAAGACAGATTCTTCCAAAAATCCAATAGCAATCTAGCCTGTTCAAGCTAAGAGCCATCAGATATTAATCAAGACAGGCTAAATCCAACTAAATTATAAATCTGATGAATGTGGTAAATACCACAGAAGAGAATAATATGTCACCAATTTATTTTTTCAGGAAATAGCTGGCAACCTATTCAGAAATTAAGCACCATCTAGAAAAAAGGAAAACATCTCTCAACCAACCAGTTAAGGTTACTGAATACGACTAACCCAGGGATCTGAGAACTGCTGTTCAGACAGTCCTATGACTTGGCAGGACATCACTTGCAAAGAATTTCAGTCCAAGAGGCCACGGGGAAGGGAAGACAGCTCTTCCTCTTGAGCTATACAGCTATGATGAGAAGTATCCCGCTTGATTCTTAGGCAGTATTACATGAGCTCATTCTGTGAAGAAGAGACGGCACAGAACATCAAAGCAGCAACATGGTCAAAAAAATCATTGATATCACCGACAGGAAAATATTAATTATCCACAGTGTACTGAAATCACTGATGAGTACAAACTACAATGTTACAGGTTCCTTATCTCCAGAACAGTAACAACAAAAAAAAAATGAACTCCAGTAACAGTCAAAAATGGCTTGGAAAATCAAGTAACAAACCAACCCAAAATTTTATACAGCTATCCTAATGCACCAGGCAACAGGGAGGAAATGAGCAGGACATCAAATGTGAAATAGTACTGAAACTGCCCATATCAGAGAGAGGCCCTGAAGAACAAGTACTGGAGCTGGCACAAGGGTATGGGGCTCAGCAGGGACCCTCCTTACCAGCAACAAGCTGCAGCAGACTGCTCATGGCAGGTGACACCAATCCAGCTCAGGCTTGAAACAGAGAAGTCAAGAACATCTTTGATGCTAATAAAACTCTAGAATAATGGACAGGAACAGCAAATAAGCTGAAGAGTAGGTTGGTTTTGAAGCTGGGAATGTGGGGAAAATCAATTTTCATGTGGAGAAAATATATGTTTCCACTGTACATGTTACATGGAATCACCTGGTGGGTAGACGAGCAAAGTTTCTGTATAAAACTGTTGCAAGAAAAATTCTTGGAGGATAGAAGAATGCATTTCTGATAGCAAGAACCTAGTCACACTGAACATAAAAGGCAAAAAAAAAAGAAAAGAAAGAAAAAAATACATAGCTAGCAAAGATTTCTTCAAATGTGTTTGAATTTTCAAGGGCAAATTTTGGGAGAATTAGACTCCAAGTGCTAAACTAAGGCTGTAGTTTGGCAAACACTTTAAACTGGCATAAATTTGCATTGCTGCTGAAAGAAAGTCTCACCATCTGCCAGTCCTCTGTGCCAGCACAAACATCTGAACACTGAATCAGGAGCACTTCTTTTGCCAATTTATTTTTCAGATGGATCAGTTCCCCAAACCAGTTCACAGGATGGCCATGTAAATACTTGTGCTGGCAAAGAAGAGTGACTACTTCTCCAGCACTGCCAGCCCAAAATGTTCATTGAGCTACAGCCTCACACATAGGGATGTGGAGAAGTTCTAGCAGTCACAGGTGGTGCTTCCCACCCTTGGACACTCTACATTCATACCACACTTCAAAGCTGCAAAACCACACAGCTGCTCCTCAGACGGCAGCATATTTCTGTAATCTTCTTGAGTAGGAGAACCTGTCAGAATCTCAGCAATGTTAAGGACAGCTGTAAACAAGAGTCTTTTCTGGATGTTGCTGTGCTTCTTAGTGAAAAGATCATCTGCAGGAGAAACCCCAGTCAGTCTTCTGATCATCTGCTTCACCTGGGACCCATAAGGAACAACAAATGAAAATTATAGTCATCACATGTCAAGGTTCTACTCCAATAGGGATTTAAGAACTGTGTGTGGGCTATTGTGTATCCATGAATCACCACACAATCCTTCACTGACCAGCACACTCATCTACAAGAAAACACCATCACCAACAGAAGCGCTGCTGTCAGGGAAAGAACCAACAAATAAGGATGAGCATTGGTCAAAGTCTGTATGACCTATGACCTATATGTATGACCTACATGTATGACCTCTATCAAGGTCAAGCAACATAAGTGAGTACTGGGAGACTGAGAGAGATCTACCTACACTTTCCCACAACTCAGCGGCAAATTCAAACCCATACATGAGGTCATTCGCTAGGAAACAACCAGATCAATGTTTTCTAACAAGAAATAAATTCAAGGTGTGACAGTGAAATGATCTCCAGCATGATACAGGAGGATCAATGTAATCACACGTGCCACAAGCAAACTGAAGGGAAGCCCCCCACTTTACAGACGTTCCTAAGCCCAGATGTGCAGTCACAGCTCTTGGGACCTTCAGCCAGAACAAGACTTAGCCAAGCTGCACGCCTGCCCCTGTGCTTGCTCTCCTTTCTTCTACCAGAGTTTTGGCATCATCATCACTTTCCAGTACCTGCTTGATTGCCAAGTTCTTATTCCCTACCTCTTATTTTTCATTTGTCTTCTTATTGCCACACATGCTTACAGTTATATTTTGTAGAATAAGATATAGTGGAAAGAACACCCATAAATCTTACTTTTCCTTGGTAACAGTAATCCAACATGTTTGTAGAAAAGCTGCAACATAAATAAGTAACAAGAGCAGAGAGCCTCTTCTGTACAGTTTATAAAAAAGCTAACAGCAGGGTATGAGAAATCCACTCACTCCTGGAGAATTATTTTCTAAAGAAGCATTACTAACTTTGAAAGAACCTAATTTAATAGGGCACAATCAGAATAGTCTGAATCAAGAGTCCTCTAGGTCTTCAGAAAATCTCCAGGATCTCCAGAGTAAGAGATGAGCAACTGCCAGAAAAATCAGAAAAACAAGTTTGCACGACATGTAGCAAATAAAGCAATTTTTAAAGCTACAGGTGGCTGAGAAGCAGTGGATGCCACTGGCATACCAGCAGAGAAGAGAGCATTAAAATGCAGCAACTTGAACAGGATTGGTCTCCTGACAGGTTTTTACACGTATGAATGAAGGAAACACTAAAGGTATGCAACAGGGCCTGTCAAACTGTCTATGTAATGTCCTTCCAACAAAAGACATGGGGTAGGGTTTAGGAGATGGTTGGCACTGGGTGTAATGGTGAGCAGAAAGAGGAATAGCTGATGGATCAGATGTCTGGTTATATGGAGATTATTAGGAACCCAGTCCACAACTGGGAAGTTGCAGTACTACTCCAGGACCAGTAAAGGATGTAAACCTCAGATCAGCAGAGTCCACAATACGGAAAGAGAAAGCCAGCAAAAAATCATAAACCTGCACCCACCCTTAACCCCTTCTTCATGTTCCATATGGGGAAGGAGGAAAAAACCTTCTCACATGGGTGAGATTCAGGACGATTTCCTTTCCTGATTTTGATGAGCAGGCTTTTATCTCCAGTAGATATGTAAGAACAGGATACACAGGAAACAGAAATACATGCACGTACAAATGTGGCAACTGATAAGACAAAGGAAAAAAAAAGAGAATTTATGAAAAGATGAAAGAAGAAAAAATTAGAAAATAACAGGAAGTAGGAGAAAGACACTAGAGCTCAAATATGCAAGTATGTACCGTGGTCTGCTCGAGAAAAGAAGGAAGCAGAGTCTGGAAAGAAAGAGAACAAAAGCAAGGAATGCAGTAAATCAAGATTTCCAAGATGAGTAAATAGTTAGCCATTCTCTTATACTTGCTGCTGTCTCCACACACCTCAAAGGTACTTGGCTAGTTTATAACTACTGCTGTATAGATGTCTTTAAGGCTGGAGAGCAATTGGCTGACACTCAGGACTAGGAGGAACCGCAACAGTTTAAGTAGATTAGCTCTAAGTGGCCCAGGTAGTCTAGAGAAAACATCTGGCAGAGACTTTAAAATATAAAATCTCAGGCTACAATCAACATTTTACCTTATTTCATGTTCTTTGCCTTAATGGACTGGCCCTGGTGAATGTAACTCAGTTTGAATTAGATCCTATTAACATATAGCTTTCTCCCCGACAGGCAGGTTTACAAACCAAGAGATTTGGGGTATATATACCTCAGACCCATTTCTTCTTGCTTTTTAATACATTTCTAGAAAGTTTATAGAAGTGATGGGAAGTTCAATGCCAACACCACCAATGGGTTACAAGTTACATGGTTACAAGAAGTTATTCGAAATTATACTCCAGGTATCATCTGCTTCTGTTTATTCAACTGACATAAATCTCCAAGAGTGAGCGACAGTTTTCATTCTGCTCTTGCTTGAATTTTAGGGAACTGAGCTTTCCTGCATACTAAAAGCTCTGATTTCTGTGGGGAAATAAGCAAGGGAAAGTGAGAAAAAGTAATGCATTTCTGTGCCACCAAGGAGTAAAGTATTGTGCTTTTACTGATCTGATGCCTGCACCTGTTCTGATCCCCCAAACAAAGGGGTTTCAAGCAGCGACTGAAAACCAAGCAGGAACGTAAAATACAGTAGTTCAGGAATTACAGGCATGATTCAGGACTTCAACTCCAAAAGCCCCGGCACCTATTCTTTATAGAAGCATACCACTCACATAAAAACAGAAGCAGTATTCCTTTTTGCTGCATAAAATTGAAATCCAGTAAAACCACTGATATTTTCAGAGTGCAAGTTTGAAGACTTGAAGATATTTAAGACTGCCTGAAAGATAAACTGACTTAGAAAAGTCCTGCAGGGATTTGTGAGGACTCTATACCATGTTCCCATTGAAAAGTTCTAGCACAGTACTGATTCAACTGAAGAAATGCAAAGACAGCATTACAAAAAAAAAAAAAAAAAAAAAAAAAATTCCCACCCTCTTTTCTTTATCACAAGAGTTTCCTGCGCCCTGAACAAATCCAGGGCTGTTTTCTGCCGTCCAGTTTCTCCCTTCCTCCCTCCCGCAGCTTCCTACCAGCTCAGATTCTGCAGCTGCAGCAACAACAGTCCATCTGTGACAGTGCAACCACCTCGGCAGGATGACTCCTACCATTTCACTGGGTTCCTTATACTTTAACAGAGGTAGCAAAGTCTGAAGGGACTTCACCCTCTTCTTTTTTTTTTTAAACTGAAAAGATACTAATGAATATTCATTACTGGCTCTCTACCAAGGGAATGAATTTTATTTAAAGGACTGGAAGGGAATCGCAAATTAGGCTAATACAATGGGAGATTTTGACTCAGTTCTCTGATCTAGAAATAGAGCTAAGGAGTAAGACTGATGAGAGTAAAATAAAAACTCTGCCCAAAGCCGCCCTGCTCCACGGCTGAGACTCCGCTGCCTGCCACAACAACACTTGCCAGAGTGATGCACTGTAACTCACGGGTTTATTGTGCTAGCGGGGCACTCACTCACTGATGCGGGTTTCCTGACCACATTTTTAAGTCCTGCACCTGGCAGGCCACATCCTGAGCCAAGGCTTACCCAAACCCGGCCCATTCATGCGAACGCTATGCACAAGGGGTTCCACGCTCTCCAGCCAGCGCCGCTGCCGGGACACTCGCAATGAGCGCCCTGCTTCCCGGAGCCCGTCAGAGCACTGCTGCCCCGGTCTTTTCCGGGAGACCACGAAAGGACTCGCATTTCAATACTCATCACCTAGCGGATAAGCGTCCAGGTCAAGGGGTTTTTAACAAAACACAGGCATATAAAAGAGATCACCTTTTTTTTCCTGCAGACAAACCCTTCTGCACCTCCCCGGTAGACAGCAAGCCCCAGGCTGCCCGGGGTACAGCGACCCGCCCGTCGAGGCTGGCTCGAGGTCCCGCCGCGGCTGGGCGTGAGTCACAGAATTGTCAGGGCTGGAAAGGACTCCTGGAGATCACCCAGTCTAACCCTCCGACCCAGGCAGGGTCACCTTGAGCAGGGTACACAGGAAGGCGTCCAGATGGGGTTTGAATGTTTCCAGACAGAGACTCCACGACTTCCCTGGGCAGCCTGGTCCAGTGCTGTGCCACCCTCAACTTAAAGAAGTTCTTCCTCTTGTTGAGGTAGAAGTTCTTGTGTTTTAGTTTATGGGCACTGCTACTCGTCCTGTCACTGGTCAACACTGAAGAGTCTGGCACCGTCTTTTTAACATCAACCTCTGAGATATTTACATACATTAGTGAGATCCCGTCTCTCCTCTTTTGACTAGACTAAAATGATAGAGATATTCCAAACCCCTAATCATCTTTGTGACCCTCTGCATAACCCTCTAGAGAAAGACAGGAGCTTCTTTCTCGTACTGAGGAGCACAGAACTGGACACGACTCGCAAGTATGAGTCTGCTCCGGGGAGCAGAGCGGCAGCGGGCGCAGACGCACCGCACAGCCCCGCACGGACGGACAGACAGACAGACAGAGCTGGACGGACGTGCGCACACGCACGCAGCCCCACAGACAGCCGCACACGTGTGCGCACACACGCCCGCACCCAGGGAAGCGCTGGCTCCGCCGCCCCACTCCCGCCCCTCCCGCGGCTGCAGGAGCAGGGGGAGGCCGGGCACCGGGGTCCCGGCTCCCTCTCTCCCTCCCTCACTCACTTTCGTCCTGCCGTTGATTTTGTAGTTGCCCAGCTTTCCGTTGCAGTGCCGGATGAGATCGTCCATGCTATTCATAAGGAGCCGGATGGTCTGGCAGCCCGGCTCCTTGCCCTCCACCCAGGTGATCTTGTCGCCGCGGATGTCCTTGGAGGAGTCGCTCTTCTGACTGACGAGCTGCCCGTCAGTAAAGCGGCCGGTGTGGTGGAGGGCCCGCACCTCCTCGGCCACCAGCCCGCCCAGCTCCTTGCCAAGGAAGTCGTCCCCCCACGCAGATGCCATGCTTGTTCATGCAGGGCACGATGTACTCCAGCGCCAGCCGCTGCGGCACCAGCGACTTGGTCTGCCCGTTGGGGCGCAGCGCGGCCCCACCGGGACCCGCCTGCACACCGCCCGGGTACAGGTTCGACTTGTTCCCGGTACAGCAGCACTGCTTCCCCGGAGGGCGACGGGGACTGGGCTGCCGCCGGGGCCTCCGCCTCACCGCCGGCAGCTGCAGCGGCGGCGACGTGATTGTTGGTCAGCGGGGCGGCCTCGGCGGGGGCGTCCGGGGACGGCGGCGCTGCGCCCTTCCCGCCCCCCGCCCGGCCGCCGCCGCCGGCCGCGGTCCCGCCGTGGGCGCGGGGCGGCGGGGGCTCCCCGCCGCGGGGCTCGGGAGCGCCCCCTGCCGCGCCAGCCACGGCAGCGCCTCCGCCGCGGCAGATGAGCTTGTGCTTCTTCCAGTCCTGGCGCTGGTGCTCCTTGCTGCAGTAGAAGGAGCTGCGGCACCGCCCGCACCGCAGCAGGTTCTCCATCTTCCCGCACAGCTCGCAGTACTGCCGGTCCCGCTCGCTGCTGTTGTTGTTGTTGCTGCCGCCGCCGCTGCTGCTGCTCTCGCCCTGGCCGCCCTGACCGGCGCCTCCGCCGCTGTCATTCGCCATGGCGCTGGTGGTGCCGCCGCAGCCCCGCTCCGCCGGGTTGTGTTATGTAAGGAGGCGGGCGGGAGCGGCGCTAACGCGGGCCCCCGCCCGGCCGCGCGGGGAGGGAGCGCTCACTGCATCATGGCCGCCCCGCTCCGGCTCCGCCGAGGCCCACGCCGCCCTCCACTTCCGCCGGCCCGCGGCCTCCTCCGGCGCGCGGGGGTCCGCGCCGGCTCCCTGCGCCGCTAACGCTGCTTAGCGCCGCCTCATCGCCGCCCCGCCGGCGGCGGAACGGCCGAAGGGGAGCGGGTTGGCGCGGTGCGCGCCTGCCTTCCGCTCCCCGCCGGCCTCTCTACCCGGTGCAGCACGGGCCGGCGCGGCCGCCGCCTCTGCCCACCGCGCCTCCGTCGCTGTGCCGGGGCGAGGAGGAGGAGGCGCCACTCCAGAGGCCCGCTGTGCACGTACGCCACTTCCAGCCCGCCAGCGCCGCCGGCGCGTCAGGCGGGCGGGGCCGGGCGGGCGGGGCCGGGCCGGGGTAGCCGCGTCCTCCGTGCAGCGGCGGGAGGGGCTGAGCGGCGCCGCCGCAGCCGCCGGGCCCGGCGCTGGGCGCACGGACGAGCGTTGAGCCGCATCGGGGCGGCTGCAGTGCTCCTTTTCCCCTGTGACGAGCGCGGCCTTCCTGGCAGGGGGGAAATTGTTGGGGGGGTGTCGCCGGTCTGGGCTGCCGTGGCCGCCCCATCGTCGCTGGGCAGGTCGGTAATGTGCGGGTGCCAGTGACTCCAGTAACGAGCTGCCCCGCCGCCCCTGCAGGGTGCGAGGCGGGGGCACCGAGGAGCGGCGGGTGACGTGGAAGCCGGGCACTGTGGCTTGAACGACAGGCAGCGTGGCGGCACCCGGCTACAGCGGAGGGCCAGGTTTTGTCACTCCCGTAGGCCCCAAAATATTCCCGCAGGATAGCTGGTAGAGCGGGAGAAATATGGGCTGTCTCGTTCATAGATAGCACGTGGCTTGTGTCCCGCCTAACGGGGTGGTAATAAAGGCCGGAGCTAGGCTGATGGAGAAAAGAAAAAGCAAAAAGCAGGAAGAAGGGGCCCGTCGATGCAGCTGCCAAAACAAGGCGAGGCCAGGAGTTGGGGCCTGTGCTGTGATGACCACGGCAAAGTCCCTGACAGGAAAAAGGAAGCTCGTTTGGGAGAGCAGTGCTGCTGGAGGGACAAAGGGCTCTGCTCTGTCACGTCGGTTGTCAGAAGCCACATGGGAATCTGGACTCCTCTGAGGTGATGTTTAAGTTTCCACTGATCCAACTGACCATGGCTTTGTTGGCTGGCTAGTTTAGGAAAGTAGAGTGCATTCTGCAGTTTCCTGCAGTACAGCCCAACGCAGTGGTAGCCTGGTGCTTCAGAGCCGTGTGGTGCGGCAAGCAATGATTCCTCCTGGGCTGGGTGTTCTCCCACCCATCTTCTCTGAGAACCATTTGGTGAACAGACTGCAAGTACCTGCTCCGTGGGCTGGGCTGGAGAGAAATGATGCGTACCGTTGGTCTACACTGCCTGTGAGCTAAGCAAATCCATTCTAAAGCCCAAGAAGTGTAAAATACATGAGCCAATGTACAAATCTTGAGGTAGAAAGGTGAAATGAATCCTCTAGTTGGTAACCCAGAGGCTGCCACAGGACTTCACTTTCCACATGACTTTGGATAAGTGATTTGTTCTCTGCCACTGTAGAAGAGGAATACTAATGCTTTTGCTTCTCACAGGCTTTTGTGAGGTTTAACACTGTAATATACTTGTATTATAGTAAGATGACTATGTATGCAATTAAAGTGGTTTAGTTCTTATCTCTCCTTTAGGACTGGATTTAAGATTGATTGGCATAGTAATAGGATTTGGAGGAATGTTAGGCACTGAGTATACTATATGAAGGACGTAGGAGAAATAAAGTGTACCAAGTACAAGTGCCTTATGGCACATATGTGAAAAATGAGAAGGAAGACCAGGGTGAATTATTTGAAAGGCAAAAGGAGTACTGAGGGGACAAGGTCATGAAAGCCCACAATTGATAAAATTTCAAGGTGAATATGACTAGTGAGCTCCAAGGGTGAATTAAAAGCAACAACCACCAAAGAAAAAAAACCAGAAGGTGGCAAATGAACTGGAAAAGATGGAAACTAAATCGAAAATTCCAGATTAGTAATTTATTTGTGGTAAGGGCAGAAAGAACTGAGTTTTAAATCCAGAGCATGAAGTGGACAGAATTTTTATTTAATGAGAGTTTTTCTTTCAATTATAAGTATATGAGGTATGTAAAAAATACTAGACTTAGGCATTCCTCTAGCATGCTTTAAGATGAGATTAATTCAGCTGATTTCCTTGGACTTGAAGCATTGTTAAACCTGAATAAATGAGAAGAGTCAAGGCTGTTATTCTCAAAAACTTGAGAAACTGCAAACAGTGGTGTTCTGCCAGTAGAAACTGAAGAGTTAAAGATCTGTTGCATTTATTGTATACTCCTTCAGCAAACACAATGGAGATGAAAGTCACAAACTTGAAACTCAATCATCCAACCATGAAACAACTAAGAAAAAGACCAAGGCATAAATATGGTGCCTGGCTAAAATCTAATGATAATTATTAATTTACAGGCTAATTTGGCCTCAAGTCTTCTGTTCTTTCCCTCTCTTTTTCACATGTCTTTTGGGATGCAATTAAAGGTCTTAGTTTTCACATTTGCTAATGTGCTAACCTACTTCAGATTGTCTTGACATCATACTCTTTCACAGCATGGTCAACAGAAATACCAAGTTCAACAAAATCTGTCTTTGTGTGTATGAAGCATTTGCCTTATTATTGCAGCACTAGACCAGTGACACAAAACTTAATGAAGGTTGTTTCGCAGTGACAAAGCAGTGTTGAGGAGCAGCGGTGGTAAGGAAACTCAGGAAGACAATGAGTATTTATATTACAGTAATGTCTGCAACATGCTAGAAATGTTTTCCAAGCATATAAGACTATTCATTGCCAAAGAACTTGTTCCTTAGAAAATGATGTAAGGACAAAGCACAAGAAAAAGCAACATATGGTATACAAAGTAAAACGATCAATATGATGGTTGCCAGAACAGAGGAGGAAGGGAGTTCTTTCTCTTTCTTTTCAGCTGGTTACTCTTCACTTGGTCCCTAAAGTGGCCTTTCAAAGGTAGCTAATTTCTTGTCTGTGTCAGTGAATATTGGAAAAGAGCTTTACTGGTGACTAGGTAATGATGAGATGTACCGCTTTGCAAAGAATGCAGTGAAAAGTCTTTAAAATTAAATACCAGTCATGATGAGGATGTTGTGGGAAAAACTTAGTGCAAGGTTGTACTTTTTTTATCACCACTTAGAGATGGCTCTGATATGTTTATTAGAAAGGGGAAAAAAAAGGTTGGTCAATGAGTAACTTTTCTGTTTTTATTAAGTAGTCATAATAGCTGCATTTATACCATGCTTTAGATAGCTTGCATACTGCAGTGCTGAGATTATATAAGCAACCAAAAAATAATCTTTGAAGCCCTGGGAGAAGGGGAATGCAGAGTAACAAGATAATAGAAGGTGACAAAGTCAGTTTAGAAATAAAGCTTAAATTAAAAGTAATCTCAAATTTAGTTTTGCTGTGAATGGGGAAAAAAGGGCTTGGCTGAGCTTTTCAGTGCTGCCTCTTGGAAGCTACATGTACTCCTGAGGTGGGTGGTAGCGTCAGGTATAAGTGAAACAGATACATGTCCACAACAGCATCATAATTGCAAGTCGGAGCTCGGGGGCTTGTAGCATTTGCTCTCCTCCTCCCAGACCACTCCACCGTGTTCTTCAGCCTGACTGCTGCTATTCCACTTAGACCATTATTCACTGGTCTCAACAGTGCCATTTTTCGAGCTTGCTTTTCATACTACCAAGTGAACTGTAACAGGTTTGCAGATTTTCCAAATTAAAGGAGAGAACTGTTTGTCTGGGTTGGATTCTCTGTTAAACTCACTTCCTTTCTAATCAGGACAAAGTGTACAGAGTACATCCACAAGGCTATGCAAATGCTCCTTTGTTGAGTGCACATTCTTTTCCTGAGGTACTCAGAGGATTAGAATGGTTTATTCATCTTCCACATTCCCCCTGTTTCTGCAAAGCAAGGAGAGGGTCACCCAGTAGAGGTGATCTGGAGGTGTGGGGTTATTGCCTGGTGGGACTAGTGCCAGCCACTACAGAGGAGCACATGACCAAGCACAGGGTCCCCTCAAATCAATTGGTCAGCATAGCTGAAAGGGTCTCAGAACTTTTCAAGATCCAGGCTTTGATATGCCAAGAACTTGGTGTTTACCACAGTATGAAGTGGCAAAGGGTGCTCGGGGCAACAGAGGATTTAGCTCAGAGTCCTGAAAATAATCTTCAGTACCCTCTAGCATCTCATTCTGCTTAGTGATTGTTGATGCCACTGTAGAGTTTCCCTAAAAGTTTTTGCTGAAATTAAATTAATAGAATGAGTTGGTTGTTTATCACTGAGTGTTGTAATGGTCTAATGTTTAAAAGACAAAACCTTTCATTATAATCTGAGCTTATAAGTGTTGGACTAAATTATAAGGAGTATTCTCAATTATTCTATGTAAACTTGTGTTTAATACTGTCTTTAATATTATGAGATTCCTCCAGGGTCTTTAACTAAAATTGGTTTTGCTGACCCTGAATCTGTCTGAAATTATGTGCATTTTAATATCTGGGAATATAGCTTATTTTTACACTAAAAATATGGTTAGGGTTGATGGAGAGAAATTTATACATATTATAATTTTTTTGTCTACTGTAATAATTTTATTCATGTTTAAGGAAAATTAACTATACTAGAGAAATACAAAACAATGGGGGCTTTTCTTCCTTTTTAGCTGAAAATTCTGCTTCCAGATGTCTGTATTTGTAAAGCTATGGAAATGCAGCATAGCTTAGAAAATGCTCAAGACCAACTTGTTCCAGTTTAATCCTCAGTTTAAAATTTTTACCATGGAAAGTTCAAAAGCTTTTTTTCACATTGTTTGTGAGATTTCTCCAGAGGGAGTATTTCTGGCTCTGGTTAGAAAAGAACTCCCTGTCTTGCTAAAGATGGACAGTTATGTACATATTTGGCCTCTAACTTAAGCAAGCCAGCAGGCCCTCAGGGTGCTTAAAGTCCAGTTATGAACAGAAAATTATGTCTAAAGGACATTTTAAAAACCTGTTTGTAATTCATGCACTGATACATCAATAAGCAGTTTTGGGGAGGAAAAAAATAAGATATTCCTGTTTTATCTATATGTAGGTCACATTTACCTGAACTGCTTCAGAAATTTTTCTTGATTTTGGTGAAGACAAGTCCTGCAGAGTGAGAGCAGAGGACTCCAACATAAAGAAAGCCCAGCACTTCACAGTGCCACAATCACAAAAAGACCTGTTCATTCTGCATCTGATAAGTACTTCCTGCCCCTCTGTCATCATGATTCAGCATGGTGACATGCTGAAAGATCATTAAGGTGGAAACAATGCCGAGCAGTGTTAGGATGATGTGACCTGCCATGATTATTTTGTGTGTACCTGATTTATTGCACATCGTATTTTCTCTTTCCTCGTCTTTCGGCTGTCAGGCACGTAGTTCCTACTTCTGCCAGTGCCTGGTCTTGTACTTGGAAAAGGGAACAGGGATGCCCTGGGGTGTAGGCAAGGACAGTTTGCCCTGTGCCCCTTGGTTTGGGAAGCTCGAGAATACCTCGGCTCATACCTTGCAATGCATAGTGGTATTTAATGAGTTACAAAGTCTCGAGCTTGCTTCTTTTTTTTTTTTTTTTTTTTTTTTTTTTCCTTCTGATTATCTAGGAATAGTTACCCAGAGCTCAAGAGAGGAATTCAAGAAGTGTTCCTTGAAACTAGGAAGACAAATAATTTGTTAAAAACCTGGACCTTTTATCTTTGGGTGAAGACGCAGTCTCTCTCCCCTTTCTCCAGATGACTAGCACAATTTCTGATACCCCTAAACTCTTTTTCTTATGGAGGCAGTTGTACAAGTAGGGGAGATTCCAAGAAAACAGCGAGCTTAAAACATTTGCTGCTAGGAAAGACCTGTCTCAGTAATTTAAGAGAGGAAGAAAAAGATAATAGTGAGTGAGGTTTTGAGCTGATAAGACTGACTAGTTGGTATTCCTCAATAATACTCAGTGGTTTGATTTTCTTTTTTTTCTTTTTTTTTTCTTTTCTTTTTTTTTTTTTTTTTTTTTTTTTTATGAGGAGTTTCTTGAGAAGAATGGGGACAGGTTTCATTTTTGTTTGTTTTTCAAGTGAACAGTGGTGTCCTCCCTCTTTTCTTGAACAATGGGGATACAATATTTTTGTTTTGTTAAAACTATCAAAGTAGCACATCTGTCCCAAAGAGTTCACCTTTGCTGGGGCTGGCTACAGACACACACGGACACAAGCACTGTGATCCTGAACCCCAAAGAGCCACCGCAATCCAGGTGGACTCAGTACCAGTTTTCTGTCACTACCCATTCTTCCTTCTGCCAGGACAATGCCTGTGTTCCCATGCCACTTCTGAGGCATAACAGGGATCAGTGTTCTGTTGCTCTCCTGCCATTCCACCTTTCAGTGTCTACCCTATCCCAAGGGCTTTGTGATGTCTATTCTTGTATTTCCGTTCTTCCCAAAGACAGTATTTTACTCCATGCCCTTCTCTTTGCTTTCAGTGCTCCTCTTGTGCACTTCAACACTTTCTTCAGTTGTGGTTCGTTTAAGACACAGTGTTGAGTTGTTTCCACCAGAAGGGGTGGTTCTGCTCCCTCCAGAGCCATTCTTGGCATTTGGTGAGTCAGTTCAAGAGAGTAGTTTTCTGTTGGATTAACAAGTTGGATCAGCTTACCAAGTGGTTGATGTGGTGTAAGAGAGGGTGTGGACCAGCAGGGCCAGGAGTCAGGGAGGGAAAAGCAGGACCACCCAAGTCAGAATAGTAAGCTGACTCAGTTATGTCATGTAACTTCACTCTTATTTACTTCACATTTTGTAACTCGACTCATTTTTACTTTCTTCTCTGATTGAAGAGAAGCTTTTCATTTTGAAACTGTATTGAGGGAATCAGCAGATCCAAAGTGCAGGATATTCTGTACCAAGACAGGATAATGGCTAACATCACCCGATACTGCTATCTAAAGATGCAAGGAGAGGTGTTTCAGGCTATTGATGGTGCAAACAGCATGCCAGGGTCTCCGATTTTATAAGTTTTTGCTTGTTTCTTTGTTTTCCTTTTCAGATTTTAGTAGTTGAAAGGTTCTGGCTGTTGATGATAATAGTTACTGGTATTTTAGAACTGAACAAATATGGTATTAAAACTTGTGATATTGATGCACACTCATTATGATGGTGTTCTCTGTCTTCTTATTCTTCCTGTGCTAACAAGCCCAACCCTCCATTCAAATACTCTTTGACTAATACCAGAGTAAAGTAATTCATCATGTTTTAAAGCACATCCCAAGCAACTTATACATAGGATGGATATTTACTAAACCAGGAATGCTAGTAGTGGATATACAATAATTTCAAGCCTCATATTATGAAAATTGTTGTCTCCTCCCCAAATGATCTAAACTGACACTATTCATTTTATCTCATTGAATGGGCATTCAGATGGCACAATGCTGTTCATGAATCCACTGAAACATGATGTTGGAATTGTACATTGGAGAGCTTTTACAAAGCAGTACTGAAATATTAAGTCCTGGAAAACTAAGCTTACAAGGATTTTGTGCAAGTGCACAGCTGATCTCATATTATTAACATCCTTGTTTTGTGTTCTGAGCAATGGTATGTGCTACAGAGCTGTAATTAATGCTGGGTTGTGATTGAGTCTTGCTATCATTCTGCATCAGTTTGTCACTATTAGAGTCACCTGAATCTGTTCATTGCCCATCCAGTCAGCTAATTAGTGACTTAGACAAAAGGTGGCATTTATTGGTACTAGAAGAAGTGGCCTTTCATTTTTATGCAGAAGCAAAGAATAGGTCAAGAAGCAACTTGCTCCTTCTTAATCCACTTACAGTGCAAGGGAATCGTTTAGCTTGTCAGGAGGTGGATTTCACTTTTTTCTTCCTTTCCTGTTGCATTAGGCATATATTTTCTCCCTGGAATTATTCTCTCTTTTTTGTTGTTTTGTTGTTTTTCATTTGTTTTTATCGGGGTGTATGTGTATACCCTCAGATTGTTGGTAATACTGGGACTATGTTCAGAAGTTTTCATTAAAAAGCAGATTCCTAAAAAGGATTTCTGCTTTAGATTAGCGGTTCCTCACTGTGTGATTGACTTCTGACTGGAGGGGCTAGGCAGACAATAGATGAAGACCGTCCTCACCTATTTACCAAATTGTTCAAATAGTTCAATTGTTCAATAGTTGTTGAAATATGTGTGGGAGGCAACACTCCTCCCTTTGTGCAAACACATCCTCCAATAAATGCTGTGTGCTGTGGGCAAAAGTAGTCAAGGGCTTGATGCCTTTTTTTTTTTTTTTTTTTTTTTTTTTTTTAATAAACAGCAACTTATCAGTTTCAGAAGCTGAATAGGGCTAGCTCATATATGCACACAGACTGTGTTTGTGGCTATGCCCACCCTGTGAACCCAGCCTGACTCCTACCTTATTTTAGCTACAGCCATTTATCCACTGTTTTAAAGCATATTCTGTATTTAAATGTTGCAATGAGTAAAAGAAATGCTGAATCATATCTTTATGGAGCAACACACAGCAGTGCATTTGTTAATCAAACCTTATTTTTGATTTAAAAATATTAGCCTCAATCTTTTAAGGAAAAACCACAACACAAAGCTAAAAAAAATTTTTCCTCTCTGATATCTTATGTTACCACTGAATCACAGAGCTAGGACAAAAATCAATCTAAAATATGGGTTTGTGGTAGAGTATCTGCCCCAAGCACGTCAGGAAGAAAAGTTTTCAGACGTTCATAAATGCCAGTGTATAACATCAAACACATGCCTGGTGCACTACATGCTGTACTGCAAAGATTTAGTGATTATTAGATGCCAGGCAAAGCTCTAAAGCAAGGTGCAAGCTTGTTTTCCTGCGTAAGCCTTCAGAGCAGCTAGATGTGAGCTCTTCCAGAAAACTCTCTGGAAACTTTCATCTAGCCTCAGTGCTCTATAAATAGAGGAGGTCTTCATCCCCGAGGAGGTTTTGCGATGTCGTTGTGTGGGGAGCTGAGCTCCAATGGAGGCAGAGGAAGCAGAGTTGTGGAGCAGTGTGGTGGGACCAGGAAGGGGACCAGGATCTCCTTCATAGTGAGATGACATGTGAGGACAGGTTGAGATGAGAATAATTAAGATGAAAGGCTCTTCCCAAAAATGCGTGTGGAGGGAGAAATTCCCTTAGATGCTATACAGAAACTGCTGTCAGCAGTGGAAAATGCAGCCACAGTGACTGTCAGCTGTAAATGACAAAACAAGATACCTGCCTCAGTCAGTCAAGAAACACCCCTACAGAGGGGATCTTTTCCTCCCCACCACAAATGGAGAAGCGGTTGGTTTCACTGGGACCAGTGAATATTGCAATACATGCTGTAAGAAATGCTGTAGTTTACCATGCAGAAATTATTCCATTTTTCTGATGGACTGTCATAAGTGTTATGTCACAGTGTAATCACAAACATAACTCTGGACTAAGTCCTAAGAGTAAAACACTTGGAATTTTGTTTCTAAAAAATATGTGAATATAGAAGAAAACTAGGTGACTGTTACAGAAGTTAGAAGATTCTGACCTAACACTCTCCCTATTCATTAATGTAGGTCCCTTGATTGTGATGGCAGATTTAAAAGCACTGGCTTCCAAAATTTAGCTATTTTCCAAGATTTAGCTACAGTTTAAATGGGGGTGGTGGTGAATTGTGTTTGGGTAAAGTTTCATGTATTATTTTCAAAAGAAGTAACTTTAAAAAATGGGATTGAAAAAGGAAAATTTTGCTCTGACTTCTGAGCTCAGCTTCATGGAAATATCAAAGTCTTGTATACTATGCATTTGAAATAGGCATACTCCATTACTTGTTTGGTTACTTTTGGGAGAAAAAATTGAAAATATGAAAAGGAAGCTTAATTTTGGCTAAGCTCAGTAATTTGGAGTGAATAAGGCTAATTTTGGAGACAATGTTCTGTCTATAGAAGAATGAAAAAATGAAAGCAAACTATTTTTCTGCTTACAAACTGCCTATTGAACACCAGTCTATAGATAAGTTGTTTTTTGATGTTGAAGACCTTTGAAATGCAATCTTTAAATGTTTTTCTTCCTGCCAGTAGAGTTTCAGAGTTAAGAGAAATCTTTATTTTGTTGTTGTAAAACCAATATGGAAATACTACTACTACTACTACTACTACTAATAATAATAATAATATAGGAAAACTGAGCCACTGCCTTAGAAGGCTACAATTCCTCTGCCTTCCTGAAAGTATCATCCAGCTACAATGTCTTTAAAAGAGCTTACAATTCCTTCATCTTTTTAAAGGTGAGGGAGATGTGCTTTCTGTACCAGAACAGTGCTTAAAAACCTCAGCATGCTGAGGATTTTATGGTAAAATTTTAAGACCAGACCTTAGATGGGCTAGAATGTATGATACAAAGTGCTAATTGTAAGGTAAATTACAAGGAGAAAAACCTCACAAAACTAAAACGGGTGACAAATCACTTGGTCATGCTTGGTTTCTAAGTAATCAGGACAAACTGTACAAATGGGAGGGGATTTTTAAGTGTCATGCATTAGCTTCCAAAAACTTCCCTTTGCTTTTTTATTCCAATGAGCAAAGTCATCCTCACATATCCTAGTCTGCTGCAACTGAATTGTCTACTGCAATCTCAAAGGCCACACTGGAAAGAGTTTCTTGGTGTAAACAAGCCTGTTCACACACACAAGAGAGAAGTAGTCACTCCAATGTTGGTGTAATCCCTCTGAGCAGCTTCCTAAGGCTATACCCTTGAACTTGTGCACCCATAGCTGAGATGTGTACAGTGGTTTTAAGAATACTTTGTTAACGTTTTGCTAAGTACTGAAATACATTGTTCATAAATTGATTTGGCCATGTACTGTGTTGCTGTGAGTGTCTGAGAAAGAAGAGGGAGGTTAGAACTTGTTTTCAAGTGGTTTAATGATTATTAAACTCATAGCTAAAATAAAAGCAGCAGGAAATAGCTTGATCTTTGTGTTACAGCAGAGCACAGTCTCACCTTCTCCCTTCTTGCATTGTAGTTCCTATCTAGGTCACTGTGCAGTGCAAGGCTGTTGATTTAGCAGATAACGTTTCCACACATTGCCCCAGACATGGGGCAGGTTTTCAGACTGTTTATGTGAATCACTAGTGTCTTGAGCCTACTCCTGGCACAAATTTTACCTTCCTCCTTGCTGGTTTGGTGCCTGGTATCACTTGCCCAGCCTCATGGATGGCACTGGCTATACTGACATCTAAACAGCTTTGTAGATAAAGCCATCTTGCTGTCAGCCTGTTAAACATAGATTCCGTCACTACCCTGCAACTGCTGTGTAATTAAGTGTTCTGCTGGGCATACTCTGGCTTAATGAGTTTTATGAGTCATGGTGGCAAAGAGAAAGGAGAGTCCCCAAAAACAAGAATGGGCACAAACACCCTCTTGATAATTATCTTATTTAGAGAGTAAGGTTCTTGCTTGTACAGAGAAGTCAACACCAGATCTCCTTGAATCCCTTGTCAGAGAATCTCACACTGATGCCTGCTAAGGTACCGGGAGAAAGTGATTTTGCAGTTCTGAATTACATAAAATAGTAGTACAGGCACTTGCAAGAAAGTGGTTTGTTTGTGGCATCTTGATTTGAGAGTGCTTGAGAAGGAAGGAAGAGGTGAGGACTTGCAAATTCTGCGCTCTCATAAGCTCAACCCCAAACTCATCTACACCACAGGATCACCATAGGAGGAGAGCATTGCTAGACCCCAGGAGTCAAGATCTGAGCATTTAAAGCATCACCAAAACCATTTCTCACTGGCGGCAAGCAACTAGGGATGTGAAAGCTGGTGTGAGAAGGCAGCTCAGTGGCATCACGCTCTAGTGTGCTGAGGCAGAGGGAACGTGCCCTGCAGGGCCAGGACCATCCACACCCCCTGCTTTTACGCCCTGTTGTTCCAGGAGGGAGGGACTGTGCCCCTGGCACTGTGTGCAGGCTGGTGTGGCTCTGTTTGACCCTAGCTAGACCTCAATGGAACCTTCTGCTTGACTGCCAGTCGGGGGAAGAGGCAGTCAAGGAGCATGTAGGGATGAAAAAGTGTTGGGCACATCTGGAATTCCTCTGACCTGACTCAGTTTCTTGGTGTAGCATGCACTGAACACAAGCCCAAGTCAGCACCTGGGTGCATGGGCATATCAGCACAGAGGTGCCTAAGTCAGTCTGTAAACTCCAGGTCTGTCAGTTGAGGAGACTACCACTCCCCCAGCACTCAGGCACATACACACCCCGCTAGCAGCTTTCCTTGACCTATCTACTAGCATTGGACTAGATACGGGCAGACCAGCTGCTTGAGCTAGCATGGCTCACTTTGATTCCAGAGGACCAGGGGAAGCATGTACAAATAGCTTTGCTGACAAACCTGGGAGGGTAGTGGTGGTTAGGAGGAGAATGGTAACAGCCAGGGTGGGATTGGACTGGGGTACTGACACTTCAACAACGGCTGGAGGAAGACTAGAGTCTCCAGGCTGGTTGGGTCCATATGGCTGTGGTTGCAGACAGGCTATGACTGCATAAGTAGGGCTTTGAGTAGAGCTGTTCCCTCCTTTCCTTTCCCCATGCTGCCCCAGGGGGTGCTGCAGCTGTCCCTGCAGTTTGCCTGCCCCTCCCATGGCTGCCCTTGTCTCTCCTGGGACTGAGCCTGGTGTGCTCATGCAGGGCTGCTCATGCTGAGCCAGCTCATGTCCAGTGCTTTGCAAAACCCTGCAAACCTGAGGCAGATATCTGACGTGCAGAGTAGGATTCACACAGTTCTTCCAGACACACACAGTTTCTTGCTTCTCATCTTTTCAATCTTTCAGGCAGTTTTTGAGGTAGCCACCAAAGCACATGCTTGAGGTGCTGGCAGAAAAGTGAGGCCTGTGCAAGCAGGAAGCATGGTCTCTATATGAGAAGCGTGGGAGGTCTGGTGTACAGCACCTTCAATTTGTATATCCCCCCCAAAAAAAGAGAAAAAACCTAATAAATAAAATAAATAAATAAATAAAATAAAGCTGTCTACTTGTTTTGGGTCTGGTGATTGGAGATTGAAACTAGGTAATGTGAATTAGTGTAATTTAATTTTCATCACTGTCTTTTATAAGCTCTAATTTTCTGCATCTCATATGACTTACAATCTTTATGGGCTTCATTTTTTATCTCGTTTTAGACGTTGATATAACCATGCTATTTTTAGTCTTGCAGATTATTTTTGGATAATATCTACAAGATCCAGTCTTATTTTTCAGACAGCCTGGTAGCCCAAACTGTGCCAGACTCTCCTTCTCTTATAGCTTGATTGCTGCAACATCCATTCTCTGTGAGACACAGGCTCATTGACCCTGCAGCTGCATACACATTCACATGACTGCTACAAAAGTTTTCTTTGCTTGCTGTTTTGTCACCCCTTTCCACTGACCTCCTTACCTCAGTAAGAGAACTGGCAAGACCCCCTTCTCAAAACTCAGGGGACTCCTCGGTTCCAGTAGAACTGACATTCACACAAGCTGCAACTACGGGCAAGTTCCTGATGCCAGCATGTGCAAAGGAAAAGTCCAGCTTTAAGCTTCTCAGCATACCCTGCTTTCCTGGTGTGTAAGAGATACCCTGCAGGTATCCACTCCTTCATCTGGCTGCAGAAAGCCCCTGCCAGCAAGGAGGGAGAGCAGAGGCGGGGTGGCTTCAAGCAGTATTTGGAAAATTTCCAGTTCTTGCAAGGCCAGTACAATGCTGAATAAAAAAGGTGGGTGGTTTAGTAAACCTGGCATGGCCAGCAATGACAAAGTGACAAAGGGCATTTTCCTCGTGGTCAGCCTCAAGGTTGGGAAGGAGGGGCAGGTACAGTTGCATGTCGGAGCAGTGGTGGTGAAAGTGTGCATCACTATGATCACACAGAAAGCCAGTCCCCAAGAGATGATCAATGGCTTTGGGGGGTCTAAGGTGCTCCAGATGAGTTGGTACAATTGACAGAGTTTACAGTCTGTTGTCTGACCCTCACTCTCCTCTGACCCTTCTTCCAAGAAGGAGGTTTTGCAGTCCAAAAATACGAAAGAGCACTTCTGTATTGTTCTTTAGCCCCTGTCTGCCATAGTCAACATGCTGTTTTAAAAGTAGTTGGGTTCAGAAAAGACAATATTAAGCCTTTCAAAATACACATTTCTTTCCCTCTATGGGTAAAGGCCCTAAGGATGTGTGACCATAACATGGATAATCAACAGTATCTGTATGTCTCCCCTTCCTTCTCCTCTCCCCAGGAGCCTGTGTGTCCCTCTCTTTCAACTGCACTAGTGAGTGTGTTTTGGACAGGTGCTGGCTCAGGCATATCCCCACAGACACTTGTGCTGCCACAGCCAAAAGCAGGGCATGCTGCAGCACTGGGGCAGGGGCAGAGAGCAGTGCAGTGGCAGGGGCAGAAGTGCTTCACAGGGGCTCAGCAACCTGCCTGCCTCGGAGCCTGCTTGTTTGCTGTCACCGAGCTGGAAGAAGCACCTGGGCTGGAGAAATGAGTTGTTTAACTGCTGCCTAGGATCACAATGAAGAACACCTCTGGAAAACTGGCAGCTGGAGAAATAGAAGAGGATTTCATATTTTGCACACAACTATCAGAAGAGGGAGTGACCTTCCCTGAGGGCTGGGAGACAGAGGTTCAAAGATCTGCCTCTCAAGTCTGTGCAAGCAGTGAGACACCTGCTTGTGTAAGACCAGAGTTGAAGAACACCTTCCTGGGACACCCCAGCAACTGCTGTGAGGAGCAGGAACAGAAATGGGAATTGATTTCTTGGAGCACTGGCCTGGGTCACTGCAGGCAGCCACGTGGTAGAGGTTCTTTGGAAACTGAAGAAATCTTATACCAAAAAGCAGCAACATTTGCTGCTGTTTTCCTCTGTAGGTAGCCTTTTTGGTCATACCTCTGATAACTAGGAGCTTTCTTCTCATTTCAAGGCTTGGCCTGTTAATGACCAGCAAAAAATGTTTTTGAGTCACATTGTCCTTCAAGTTGAACAGTTTGACTTTTTCCTTCCTGTCCCCCCACAGTGTTTATGGTGAGAAATCATAAGGTCCTTTGCTTTGCTGAAGTTCTTCCAGTGTGCTGTAGAACAGGCTGTCTGTTCCTTGTAATGTTCCTGGATATGTCTTCACAGCACCTGTTCCAGTTTCAGTGCTTTCTGAAAATAGATGTAACTGGAATAGTATACAGTATTCCAGATGAAGTTTCTCTAGTGTCTTTTCCACATGCTATTAGAATAATTTCTATTGCTTTTCTGTCTGATTTTACTACACCACTTGACTCTATTTGTATAATTTCATTGCTGAGAGATTTCTGCCTGTGATATCCATAACATTTTGCCTACCAGCAACACCCTCCAGCTGTCTACTGTTGACAAATTTCATCACATATCAGTCATGTTTCACAACACCCCTAGGGCTTTTTTTTAATATCTAAACTGTCAGTAAAAATATTGAAAGTCCTACTTGTGGAACCCCCTCATCCCAGCACAGCACCTTTCTGACACAGCTTGTCTTTCCCTTAACACAGTTCCTCACTGCTTTACAGTTTGCTGACTTTCTCCACCTTCTCCAGTTTGCCTTTTAATCACCAAGGCTGTGGCACTGAATCAAATGCTTTGCTGAAGTCCAATAGTTGAGACAGACCATGTTACCTCTGCCTAAAGAGGGATTAAGTTAATCACATCTAAGAAAGGTAATTGCTTCGTTTGGCAATGTAGTTTTAAACACCCATCTTGCATCTTATGCTGTTTCCCAGCTACTCATTACATACAATTTGTACTTATTCATTCTTTACATTTGTTCTAAAGCTCTTGATATGCAGCTGGTTGATAATCTGGTGAGGACATGCTCCATGCACTTTCTTGTAGATCAGATGCAGGATTTTTGTGAGACAGATCTAAATATGCTACACCTACTTGTGCTTTCATCAGCTTTTAACATGGTTTTAACTCTTATTAGTCAGGTGAGCACTTTCCTATGAAGGTGTAGGCAGATTCGCCAACTTTATGCAGGACTGTCCATACAGGATTTATGTGTTTTCATGCATTTTATGCTTTAGTTCTCAGGTTGTGCAGTTTTTTGACAGCTGCAGTGTTGCAGGAGCAACTCATTGTCATGGGAACATGGTAATTTGTTTTCATCAGAGAGTTGCTTTCCCTGCCAAGCTGGCAGCAGCTATGGATGAAGCCTTAACAGGGAAATACTTTCATACTGCCTGTGCTAGGAAGGGAGTTCTCCACAAATGACTAAGTGACAGAATAGTGACCTTCGCCTTCTGATCTTCCATCTTCTCACTGCCTTTGTTGTGTTTTGAGTTTTGGTGTTTTTTTAAATTTTCTGATTACCGAGATGCTGGATGGCAGTGAACACAGGGATGCCTAAGGACTTGCACATTGCAAGGGCAGAGTTCAAAAGGTGAGAAAAACAAGTATTCTGTAATCCTCAATTTTCCAGCTCAACAAAGCTAAGGTTTCCTTCAAACCTGAAGCTGTTTCCTACGACCATTCAGAGGATTAGTCTGCTCTGAGGTGTGGGATATTTTGAGAGAAGTTAGTTTTTAGCTTTGATCCTGAATCAAGCCTCTGTCATTTCTGGGCCAAATGTCTCTACAAGTTAGGCGATCCACTGTGTTTTGTCCACCACAGGAAGGGGAGAGAGATTCTTTGAGGTTAAGCATGTAATTTAACAACCCTAGAGGGACACAGCCCAAGATAAGAGTTAGAGGAGATGCTGATGGCCAGCCCAGTGATAGTGTTTGTTTTTGCAAGTGTCGGAGGGTGTGTTCCCCAGACATGTGAAGAAACAGCAAAGAAAATACCTGTTTGCAAGGGTGAAAGGGAGGTCAGTGAGATGAGCATTACAATTATTTGTTAGTATGGGCCCCCTCAATGTTGTCTTTGTACAGTAGGATATAGGCACTACTAAGCTGGAAAAAGATAGCCATGACCCTGTGGATTTAGAAATACACTGAAATACTCTCTGCTTTTTAAATTGAATTTCAAAATTCTTGCAAACAGACTAAAATTTCTCTGCCATGGATATTTCTGGGATGGTCAAAGCACAGTAATTCATGTTTTGAAGTGTGCTGTCTACTTGTACTGGAGATATTGCTGTCATATATCTGGTTTAATCCACTTCTCATGCTGCCAGGTACATAAGGCAGATGTCTGTCATCACTGACAAGTTTTGTCCTAGACCTGTCCCTGAAGATGTTCAAGCTGCTGACTTACAATGTTGCTGCTTTAGTCATTATTGGGTTTACTCTTGTTCCTCAGGGTCACCATCTCTTCTTTCCTCTTCATGTTGAAACAGGGCTTGTTGAAGGACCTGGTTATCAGGCACTCTCAAAACATGGCCAAGGTCAGTCTGTTTTCTCCACTGTACTGTTTGTACAGCTGTGGGTAATCACGCAGGCTCTGAAATCTCAGCATTCCTTTGGCTCTCTGGCTGCTTTATGATCACTATCCTCCACAGGCATCCACATTGAAAGCACTTTGATTTCGGGGGAATAGATGTTTCTTCCAAGACTTCAACTTGTACAGGTGTATGTGTGATGTATATTTAATAAGAGTAGCTCAAAAGAGCTTCCCTGTAAGCTTAGCGTTGACACTGTTGACTTCCATATGGGATGTATTCTTGTCATGGGAACAAAGGAAGTATTTCACCCATTTTGATATCATATTCTTGGACCAGTGAGTAGAGATATGCATGTCACATATAGGTATCCTCTAAAGACCTGTGCTCCAAGCTTACCGTATTTTGTTCATTACCCTTACATAGCCTGTGATAAACTTAGAAACCACTAATAGAGGCATTTATAAGTCATTAAGATTAATGTTTCAGTTATTACAGTTTTCTAAACAAGTATTGATTCTCTGGGATTTGTTGGAATATAGGTGCATTTTCCTGGAGGACAGAAAATAAAATGTCATTCATGCTGACTTTTCAAAGTTGATTTTTTTATATATATAAATGCATATAAAACCTTTATTAATTTGCACTCTGGGGCCTTCACACTGTGACAGAACTATAAAATGTTCAGTCTGAAATAAGTACAGTTTTAATATGATTTCAGTTTTCCAGGTCAGAGCTGATCATACAGCACAGCACTCTGGAAGAACAGGGCCTGAATTTTAGAGACGCCTGTGACCAAGTCACAGCTTTGGTCTATGTATGAAAGTTTCCATGAGGAGGTTTTCAGTCCACAGTGTCTTCAAGATGATCACCCATGACACAAAATGACATTGTTAGACTACTACCTTTTCTCCAGCTCATTTTGAATGGACAAAAGTCTGTAACACAAGTGTACTCCCTCTACTCATCCTTAATTCTTTGTTTTGATGCAGCTGTGTCAAAACCCTCCCCTGTGACCAAGCAAAAAATTCTGCTTTCTGTGTTTGAACCAACAGAGATTTACCTTTCTGCATAGTATGAGAAGACTCACAAGCCCCCTGTAGCACAGGGACGGCAGACAAAGCCTGTTAGTGTGATGCCAAAACATTTTTCCAGAGGACCTGGGTATAAAAAGGCAGAATTAACTCTGTGTTAGCATTTAAACAACCAGGTGAAACCTGTCAGTACTGGTCACTGTGACCCACTTGAGCAGAAGAAACTTGGATGAAAGTAGCCACTAGGTGTGGGAAGGTAAAGAGCTAGGTAGGAAAGGAAAGGGAAGACCACAAACACACCCTGAAGCAAAGACTTCTTCAATAAAAGTCTGAAACTGGCATCCCCTGTTCTTGACCCCTCATAATATGGACAGCTTAACTAATGCCAGTTCAAAAGGCAAACGAACACTCTCTGTGACCAAACTGGTCATTTATCAGTCTCCTTTCCCTTCCTCATCAGGTCTGGAAGGCCCCTGCACCAGGCAGAATTCTTCTCCCCCTTCCTTATCATCCTCAAGGTTCCTGGGCTCACTTCTCCCTTCCTTACCAGCTTTGAAGGTCCCAGGCACCTGGGTTGCGATGACACCATCACCAAACAGGGAGGTGTGGCAGCACTGTCTATAACATCAAGCAGTTATGAAACCAAAGTGGGACCTGGACCACAGTTGCTGCTGGACAGCAAAACCCATGATCTCCCAGTGGTCAGGGATACTTCCACCGATCATCTGCTTCCCCTGAGTTCTGAGGGAGTGTTTCATATTTTTCCACATGTTTTTATTATATATTATGATTATTATATTGATACTGCAAACCAAATATTAAGATTTGACCCATTCTGCAGAGCATCCAGGTGATTTGGAACTGTAAGCCAACCTGTGATACAGATTTTGTGCTGGGCTACCTAGAAAATTGTGATATGCAAATTCTAATTATAAAAATCCTGTTCTATTCTGGTAAAAAAATTGTATGCTATGCCAACCATAAAATTCTGTTTTAAAAAATAGAGCTTTAATTATAATTACAACTTTGTGTCATCATCCTTCCACCCCATAGTGTTGGGTGACAAAACAGCTTTCATGTAAAATCTTTTCTGGCCCAGCTGGGAATAAATCACTTGGAAGAAGCTGCATACAAATACCTGGTGCAGATGTAGCTATTTGTCCAGCAAGGGAAAATATTTATTCTGGTGTAAGTTTATCAAACAGCTCATTCTCCAGTCTAACAAAAAGCAACAGATTCTTCAGCTCTGCATTGTGGAAGGGGGCTACTAAGGGGGCTACTAAGGGGGCTACCACGGAAGAAACAGAGTCTTATGAAGGTCCTTGAGACCAGCAGTACCAACAGAGCCTATGCTCAGGGAACACTTAATCTCCAGTTCCCCTATAATCACTATAGATGCTCCATATGCACCAGCTGCTAATGTTAGTGTTACAAAAGCCAAAGGGTTTTGCACTGAAGCATGTAGGAGGTGTTCAGTTTGTTTCTTTATTCTACAGAACAAGGGGAGCTTCTTGTTGGGGTTTGGAGTCTGTCCTGGGAGTGGTTAAGGTGAGGTGTGCAGGATAGCTTATGCAGGGAAGGTTCCCCTAACCTGTCATTTCTTGTGTGGGTGTGTTTTGCCCTGGAGCAACCTTAACTGCTTTTTTAACAGAACTCTTTTGGTGGGAATTGTTAGGAAAGCATTTCTCTAACTACCTAAGCCTTGCTGTGTTTTTTAGGCCCTACCTATACCGCAGCATAAAATATTCTGTACATTGGGAATTCTCAAGACTTGATAGTCATCTCAATGGCACCCAATTTTAAGATAATTATTCCTGATTTACATAGGCATGAATAAGGGCTTTCCATATATAATATAATATATTGCCTCTCTCAGATCTAGACACAAAGGCCATTCTCAGATTTCTTCTCATAGATAGTTATGTGCAGATGAATCAAAATAACTTCTTTGCCAAGAGCCATTACTTCCAAATGGCAGCATTGGAGAGGACCAAGAGGGTTGAAGGAGAATATGTATTTGGCACTGCAGTGCAGGGGCACAGGGGGTCCTGAGGGCTGTAGGAACAGAAGAGCATCTGAGATTCTTTAAAGTTCATATGGTTCAGATGAGAAACCTAGGCATGCATACCAAAAGCAAGCAAAAAAACTAAAACAAAAAAAAACAACCCCCCCCAAAAAAAACCCAAACCAAACCAAACCAAAAAAAACCAAACCAAACCAAAAAAAAAAAAAAAAAAAAAAAAAAACCCAACCCAAACCAAAACAAAACAAACAAAAAAAAGCAAATTCTGCTGTTATGTAACTGGATTTACCTTTTCTGATGAGAGCTACACCCTCAGGTTCCCTAAGTTTTCTGACTCCTAAAGATGAAGGAAATGTTTTAGGTTTTCTTTGTTTGCAGCTCTTACTCCACCAGCATCTTTTCCAAAACTACAACACATTATAACTTTATCTCTTACATTTTCTCTGTCCTGCCTCCATGCTGTGGCAGAAAAGCCTAGCATTTAAGTTGACCAAGCCAACATGGAGCAGCTAGAAATACAAAGGATTATATCATTTCAATTAGACTTTGCAAGGGGCTTAGACACAGAGCAGGGCATGGGAGAAATGAAGGAGAAAGGTTAATTTCTGCATTTCACTTCTACTGCATTAAGGGTGTTGGTGTTGATGCAAAATAAAGATATTCTCACCTTGAATTCCTCCAAAGCAGTTCTTTTATGTGGTTGCCTCTGTAGAATGAAGTCTTTATAAAATAGCCAGCACACCCACCCAGACATAAGCCAGGCACTAACTGTTTAGAAACAAATTTTCCCCATGGGTACATTATTCACAGCTGGTCACTTGCCAGTTTTCCCTTGGAAGATATAAACTAAACATTAGGAATAAAAGTGATGCATAGTTTGGTCTCTCTTTTTTTTTTTTTTTTTTTTCCAGATGGATGTTGCAGCAAATCTGTGGTTCTCTCTGGCCTTTTTTCCACTTACTCATTTACAAAATCTAAATCGATGGTACATTCCTAAAGTCTTTCTGCTGATCCATTAAAAGGTTGCAGCATGGTGTATTATCATTTGGACCCTGAAATCTCAAATTCTACTAGAAGAAAAATATTCACAGCTTTCAAACCTTATTCCAGGAAATGAGGAAATCATCCTCCTGATCCATCCTGCCACTGCTATGGGCAACTCTGTTGCCTGAGAAACATAACAGGTTGTTGTTATAACAGTTAGAGACCAGCCGACCTCCTGCTTCCTTTCGTCAACCAGCTGCAAAACTCCCCGGTCATGGAACAGTCTCAAATTGAACATCTGACCCCTGTTTATGCAATTCCCTGTGACCGTTTCATAAGCTTTTTGTCACTTCACTTCACTCAATTGTTTGCGGAAAGCATTCACAGTTACTCTGGCTAATGGGAACGTTTCAGTGTGACAGCTTGCCCCGTGGCTAAGCCTTCCATCTCCAAGGCAACCTCCCAATCTTGCTCTAAGAGTACTATGCCATGTCATGAGATAAAATGAAACCCAAAAGAATACACTGGGATAATTCCAGCTCTAACTATCCATAGTGCTGTTCTGCTTTAGCAGGAGCTTTAGGAGACATTCCCAGGCTGCTTATTTAAACATGGGAGGGTACCACGAAGATAGCACTTGTCTCTAATGCTGTACAAGTCATACAGGGGCATGAAGGGCTACACCATGAGCTCTGCCAGAGATCCCAGGGATCTTAAACAGCTTCCCCAGAGCTACATCAAAATGATTAAGGGCAGGAGGAAATGCTAATTTCATGTGTCTGTCAAATCACCTGGGTCCTACCTCCATGCAACTCCATTACCTGAAGCTGTAGGTGTTGAAAATGCCTCACTAGTGTGGTTCTTGAGTTGGACTCAGCACACCTCTGTCTGCCCTTCACAGAGTTCAGCTGAGTTAGTGTTAAAATTGGGCTTTTACAGGAAAGGAGGGATTCCTTTCCTTCTCCTTTGAGTGACATTTACAAGGTGGTCTCTGCTGACAGTACTGCAGAAGACCAGAAGCCTCACTGGAAGACATTGTGTAGGAGTGTTACTGAAGGAGGTCATTGCTCAAAGCAGCAGACTTCAGGGATAAAATGAATGGAGAAGTTCCAGCCCCTTGCAGTGGTTGTTTTCAGTTGGTTTCCCAGCTCAGAAAGGCACAGATCCTGTCTGGTCTATGCACTCGAGCACTGTCCTCACAACCCTGAGTCTTGGAAAACACTTCTTTCCCATGTAAAAGCTGAGTTACCAACCCTGCGTTAGGATCTGGAGAACAGTTGTGTGCAACCCATGTACAACATGTTAGTGTGACCTTAAGTCTCTGAGAAATCCTTGTTGGTCTGTTGTTAGCTTGTCTGGGGGTTTTGTCCTACCCTAAAGCCTCACAACTCCTTTCTCCTACCAATTCCTCCTTCAAAACGTTGCTATTCCACCTTCACACTTGTGGAGGTGCAGGTGCCATTCTCTTCAGGCATAAAGAAGACAAAACAGTAAGGGGGAGGGGAAAAGTTTAAATACCAGCTAGAAGAAAATTAAAAATATTGCAACTAATTTGTTACCAAAGTGGTTTAACACTGCCACATTTAAGTGGATTGTTTCAGAAGAAAAACCCCAACCAGTTCTTTTTCACAACACCATCCTGTTGATGTCAAACAAGTTGAGTATCTAAGCGCATGAGCAAATTGTCACTAAATCCAACAGAAATCAGCTGAATACCTGACCTTCATTCCCTACAACTGGCCGAAAATTCCCCACTGCTGGGAAGCTTTCAAAAGCAAGCACTCTTTCCACTCTCCTGCAACATCAATATAACCAAAACAACTCTGCTTTTTGTCCAAAGAGCTGCCAAGAACAGGGAAATAGCACAGTTAAAAAAAAAAAAAAAAAAAAAAAAAAAAAAAAAAAGTATGTGTTGCCAAAAGCAGTTTTGTAGATCATCTAAAACAAAAGGATGTGTCTCAATGTGTGCAGTGATAACACTGACACAAATCATTTCATGTCCCGATTTTGCCCCATAGAAAGCAGAAATCTCCTGTGCAGCTGGTAGGGCAGCAATCAAGCTGTTGCACAACTCAATATGCAGATCAGGCCTGAGGAAGTTCTGCCGGGATCCTCTTTGTCCTCTGTTTTTCAAGTGTGATTGAAATCTGTTTTCTCAGATTAGGAAACTGGAGAGAGGTTTTATGTTACACTTCTGAATAATTTTGAACTCTGCATGACAGTCACGTGTTCTCTATAGTTGAAAATACCCGGTTTGAGCAACTCCTTGGCTGCCTGGAGACTCTAAAGCTCACTTTTAAGTCAAAGTTTTACTCCTCTGCTGAGTTAGGTGATTTACTGTCCTCCTGAATCTGTTGATGAATTCACCTGATATTCAAGCTTGTCAAAAGCTGTCTTTATTTGTTAAATGCAAAAGATCTGATACTGGGCTCCTGTCCCTGCTCTTCCAGAACTCCCAAAGGATGGGCTCTGCTAACTTTGGACTCTAAAGCATTTGCATTTCACAGCTGGGCTTATCTGGTTTCTAGTAAGGTGCAAGTTCCACCCAAGAATTTTTCCTTACTCAGGATGTTTATAATCACTCGTGGAGGCACTTGCCCTTTGTCGAATCAGATCAACCAGTTGACCAACAGATTAAAAAATTATTAAGGGTGGAGAGGAAGGACAGGCACACACGCACACCCACACACCCACACACAAAGGCTGCAAGTACTCCACCTTTGTGCTCATATGAGCTTTGTTTCCTTGGGAATCCAGCTACTAAAACAGGCAACTGTGATGAGAAATGAGCTCTAGCAGCAGAGCAGCAAGACTGATAATTTGCAAACCTTTTGGTTTAGGAATTTGCAAGACCCATCCCTATTTTAAACACGTTGGAGGAATCCATCAGAATGCATGTTTAGGGAAGTATGAGTCTAGTAGGCAAGCAGACTTTTTGTAGCTCATCATCATAAGAAGTGAAGCATCATCAAGTACCCTCTGTGCTGGGAAATATTTACAGTGTGCATCTATCTCCGTGCTCAGTCCTGCAGTGTCTCCTGAGAACACTCACACTAAGTCTCCAGCAGAGGAAATACAATTTTTATCAGACCTGACTAAACGCAGGATGCAATAACCTGGGTTTGGGAATTTGCCTCCTCTGTACCAGCAGCTACATCTGCAACGGAGGCAACGGGATGCTGCTTCTCAGATTTCTTTTCTTGCTATCAGGTGGCTTCACTATCAGATCCTTTTGGTGCACAGTTAGTGTCTCCAGTTTCCAGGCCCGGTCTCGGTGTCAGTTTGCCATGCTCCCTGGCTTCCTTTCCCTGGCACAGCACGGATGCGCAGCGACGGGACCGAGGCGGCAGCTGGGAGTGTGCTCCCATCCACCTTGCCCGGGAGGAGAGCGCCTGGATCCTGACGTGCCACGGAGGAGAGGGACGCTAAGGAGACAGGATTGGACAGGCAGTAAGCAGAGGACACGGTCTCAAGCTGTGCCAGGGAATGTTGAGGTTGGACATGAGGAGGAATTTCTTCCGTGAAAGAATGTCGAGCTGCCCCCGGAAGGTGGTGGAGTCACCATCCCTGCAAGTGTTTAAGACTGGACGTGGCACTCGGTGCCATGGTCTGGTTGACATGGTGGTGTTCAGCCATAGGTTGGACTCGATGATCTCAGAGGTCTTTTTTAACTCAACTGATTGTGTGGAAGCGCCGTAGTCCTGATATGCCAGGGAAGAAAGGGCAATGAGGTGACAGTCGGGGCGTGAGGGGAAGGCGACATGACAGCCGCTTTGTGCGGATCTGGGTTGAGGAATGTCGTTGGCTTTCTGCGGGTCCAAGCCGAGCACCACCGCCGCCCCGAAGGCGGGACACGCCGGCCGCTAGCGGGACGCCGGGCAGGCGCCTCCAGAGCACCCGGCCGCGCCGCCGCCGCGCCCGCACTCCATGTCCCGTCATGCCGCGGGCGCCGAGGCCCCACCACGGCGTCGCGCCCTGGCTGCCACCGAGGCGCCTTCTCGGAGGCCCTGCCCGGCCCGGCCTCGGCGCTGCCCCGATTTCGCGGGCAGCAGCGTCCGAGTCGCGCTCCGCGCCGCCGCTGCTCCGCACCGCGCCCCCCGCGCCGCGGCGGCGGCCCGGGCGCCTCCGCCCGTGCGGCGTTTGGCCGTCCGGCGCCCGGGCCGCCCCTCGGCAGGGCGGGCGCGGCGCGCAGGGGCCCTGGCGGCGCGCGGGACGGCCGCGGGGGCCGCAGGACGCTGCGCGGTGGCGGCTCCGGGATGAGCGGCAAGGAAGGTGATGTCTGCTTCCCTCCCCTTCCCTTCGCACCCTCAGGAGACCAGGCTTGAGGAGCTGGAGCCGGCGGAAGCGGGGAAGGCCCCGCGGCTCGCGGGGGACGGGGGTGCGGAGCCTCTGCCGTGGCCAGCGGTGCCTTTCGGCCATGTCGTGAAACTTGCACTGAGGGGGGCTGCTCCTTCAGGCGTTTTAGTGACCCTTTCTGCGTGGGTGCCCTCCTTTCCCTTTGCTCCTGTACGGGTGCGCCAGAGAACGTGGCTATAGGATCTGCCTCGCTGGGGTCACAAAAGCAGATGCCACAGAGGGAAGCTAAGTGTGTGAGGCCTCTAAAGCACTTGTGCTAACTATTCAGTATAGTGTGTGTGTGTATATATATATATATATATATATATGTATAAAATCTTATGTATATGGCATAATATGGATGTGAAATACATGTTTTTCACAGCTTGCTCTGCTGCCTGTTTGTTGGTTTAGCCATGGCAGTCACAGAATCAGTCACAGAATGGTCGGGTTGGAAGGGACTACAGGGGATCGTCTGCTCCAAGCTCCCTGCTCAGGCAGGGTCTGCCCTGAGCCCCCGGCACAGGATTGTGTCCAGGTGGTTCTTGAACATCTCCAGTGAGGGACACTGCACAGCCTCTGTGGGCAACCCATTCCAGTGCTCAGCACCTGCACAGAAAAGTTCCTGTGCATTGGTTTCTGGCTGTTGTCTCTTGCCCTGTTGGTTGGCATCACCGAGAATCACACAGACCTCCTTTCAGCACTCTTTCAGGGAATGCACTTAATGTTTTCAAGTGCTATAGGAAAAACAAAACCCTGAGCTCATGTCCAACAGAAGAGAAGGAAAAAAAATTATTTTCAGTTTCCTCTTTAAGAAAGTAGCTATGCCCACTTCTGGTTTTGGTTTGGGATAAGAAACAATTAAGCAGAAACATTTTAAAATCCAGCGTTCCCTTGGTTCTTCTTTTTAGGATATTGAGAGGATTCCATGTATTCAAAAGGTATACCTGTATTCAAGTTTGCCAAATTTTGGGCTCTGTTAGGAATAGTGTCCAGCTGTCACCAAAAGGAGGGAGAGAGAGAGAGGAATGGTTGACACGTGGGTGACACAATGAGTTAGTCCAAGGTGAAGGAAGGATAAAAGGAAGAAACAATACAAGGTGTAAATCGGGAGTAAAAAAAGTCCAAAAGAGATGAGTTCTGGATGTGGGTCTGAAAAGGAGGGTTAAGGAAGAGGCACACGAGGCAGCTGAAGTGAGTGGCTACATTCAGAGAAGAAATTGGTTAATGGGCAGAGTGTAAGGGCCTGAGAAGCTATGCTGCAGGAGCTAAACCTATATATCTGAATAGGGATAGTCTGCTTAAATTGTGCCTTTCTTCTTTTTCTGGTTACTGAAGACCCGTGACATAAATCACAGTAACAAAACCTTTTGGGTTTGTTGACTAATTTCAAGCTGAATATTTAAAATGGGGAAAAAAAAAGAGAAAGGTCTGATCCTGTAGGTCCTTGTTCACACAAGGATTTCCATGCAACCATTTGCTTACAGCAAGAAAACATAAAAAGGTGTGAAGACCCAAAAAAAAAAAAAAAAAAAAAAAAAAAAAAAAGGGGCTTAGGTTCCTGCCACACTCATCCATTGAAATGGATTGTTTTCTATTTTTCACTAGTAATGTAGAAAAAGTAACATGATAATGTGAAGCTGGTGTCAGCTGATAATAAGGTTCATCCAGTTACCTTATTCTGTCCTGTAGAATATGACTACTGTCACGAATGCTCTGAAGACAGCATTCTGGTGTTCCTTATGCTCTGGCAAAGCTATATTTTTAAATATTTTTTTTGTGCCTATCTTCTATTTAATAGGATCGGGTGGGTTCAGAAAACGAAAGCATGACAATTTTCCACATGGTCAAAGAAGAGAAGAGAAAGAGAATGTTAATCCACCTTCTGCTTTGATGACATCTTTTAAATGTAAGTGAGCATTTGGAAAACCAGATTTTAAAAATGGGGTGTAGAAATTGCTAAGAAATGATTAGTGGAATAAACTGGCTCTCTCCAAGGGAGAAACATGAAACTAGTTAGACTCATACTCCATACCTTTAGAGCTTAGTGTTCTGCATTTTGTGCAGTGACGTCCTGGGAGTGGGATTTTGCATTGCTCTGCCTGGTTCATGACTTGCTCCTGTTTCCATCCCACCTGCTGTTCCCCCTGCCCTCCTCACTTGAGCTGAACCTGATGCTGAGCAAACTGCACAAGTGTTCAGCCAGGCAAAAAGTGACCTTGCCCTTTGGTGGCAGAAAACTGTAGGATCTGCAAAGGTGTAATGCAAAATCTGAGCCACGGGCAACAGGAGGAGGTGGTGGCCTTTGGGAAACTGAGGAGGCTCTGACCTTGGCTGTGGTGCGCAGGTGACTAAGCTACTTAAATGTAAATGTGGATGCGTTGTTTTAAGAGTTGGTAGTTGTTCATACTTGCACTTTTTCAAAAAAAGACTTCAACTAACTAATATAGACCTTTATGTAGTCACTTTAATCACTTTGAATGCATTTTATATATTAACATATATTTGAAATTCTTTAAATAGGCAGGTGTCAACTTCCCTGCAGCCAAATTGTTTTTATAGGATTTTTCACCAAACCAGATTTAAACTCCAGTAAATTTAAATTTCTCATTAGACAACCCGTAACAAAACAAAGTTAAACTTCAGAAATGAGAAACCTTGACTGAAGCAGGAAGGAGATTTGAGACGGGGAACAGATTAATTCTGGTTGTAAAATTTTCCCCACGCCGCGTTTATTTTATGAAGCTAAGAAGGGTGAAGTATAAGCTGGCTGGCTGCTTTAGATGGTTAATGTGTACTTCAGTGTCATGTAACTTCCTAGCTTTTTAAAAAATGGGTGTTTATATTTTTCTGTGTAAATGAGCTTGGGAGATGATTAACCATGACCCCTGAACTTTGCCTAGTGAAGCTGTGGCTGCCCCATCTCTGGAAGTGTTCAAGGCCGGGTTGGAGGGGGCTTTGAGCAACCTGATCTAGAGGAAAGTGTCCTTGCCCATGGGAGGAGGGGTTGGAACTAGGTGATCTTTAAGGCTTCTTGCAACCAAACCACTCTGTCATTTATATTGACTATTGCGTATACACTTGCTCTTGAATTGAATAGAGCAACTGTACTTTCACGTTTGATTTTTCATTGTCATGAATATCAGTTTGTCATAAAGTTGCCATTACTTCCACTTCATAACAGCTTGTTTCCTTCCCTTCTGATGAGATCCAGTCATCTGTGTTTGGTTAGTTTCAGAAAGAATTTAATGGCTTCTTTAAAGTTTTTCAAAGATCCACTGCTTGTATTTATTGCAAAAGTGTTTAATGAGATAGGTAGTGCACCAAGTGCACTGCCCCAGACAAAGATGCTGGTGGTCTTTTTCTCCATGTCAAGCACAAGCATTAGGAAAAGGTATGCTCCACATGGTTTGTGATTGAGCAAGTTGTGTAAGGTGAACTAGTTGTGTACTATTTCTGTGTATGTTGCCTGAATCTAAACAAAATTGTAGAATCACAGACTATGCTAAGTTGGAACTGATCATCAGGATGATTGAGTCCAACTCCTGGCCCTGTGCAGGACATCCCACATGGAATCACACCATGTGCCTGAGAGTATTGTACAGTTGTTTCCTGAACTCAGACAGGATTGGTGCTGTGACCACTTCTCTTGGAAGCCTGTTCAGTGCCCAGCTACTCTCTGGGTGAAGAATCTAACCTAAACCTCTCCTGACACAACTTTGGGCTGCTCCCTCAAGTCCTGTCACTGGTCACCAGAGTGAAGAGATCAGAATCCCCTCCCTTGCCCACCTGGCCGTGCTGTGCCCGATATCCCCCAGGACAGGGCTGGCCCTCCTTGGCTGCCAGGGCACTGCTGGCTCGTGTTCAACTTGCTCTGACCGGGACCCCAAGGCCCCCTTCTGCAGCAGGGCTCTTTCTTCAGCCCCTCATTCCCTGGTCTGTACACACAACCAGGTTTGCCTCGTTAATGTCTGGTCTTAAATGGGTGTACGAATTTGCTTTTTTTAATCTTTGGAAGACATATGTGCTTGAATTGATCTATTTGCACCAATGTTTTCCAAAAACGTAATGAGAAATTGTCTTCTAGAATAATCATAAGAATCACAGAATGGTCTAATTAGTCAAAACCCAAGGAGTTACAACTTTTTTTTTAATATGTTTTTAATATGACAGGTCACTGATAAAGAGAGTGGATGCTACCTTGATTTACAAGGTTAAGGTTTAGTAAGTGTCATTTTTAATGGTCTGACTTAACACCACCAAAATTATCAAAAGTGTCTGAGTCACTACTTTCAGTGCAAAAATTAGACATTAGAGTGAAATGTGTCTAGGAAATGACTGTGTGGTTTTGATGTGTTAGGTTGGAGAACCCCAGATTCTAAACCCTTGCAATTTTAGGCAATAGCATAATATAGTAGGGTTTTTTCATCGTGTTAAGACTAAACATTATTGCATTTGTCTGGTTTACTTTAGAATATAAAGCACTTTACAGTAGTTCCTAACAGGTTTAAAATCTACCATAAAAGTCTAAAAGCCACAAATATCCAGAAAAGATAGGGGTACTGCTAATAAGTCAGATGTTCAGAATAGTGAATTTCCCAGTAGATGACATTTGTAAATGGTCCTTGGAAATGTCATCTGTGTCATCCTATGAAGGGAAGTCACTCTTCCTCAAGGTCCTGTCACTAGCGGGAAAATTTCTTGATGATAATTCAGGGGCGGAATTGACTCTCAGAATTTGCAAGAGACACACCAAACAGGCATGTATAAGAATTAAAAGATTAGTAGGAGCATTTGTGACTTATTGCAGAGTTTCAGAATAAGATTGGGAAGAACAGAACAAAATGAGAAGAACCAAGTTTTTACCAAGGCAACGAGAAATACAGAACTGTTTTTCTAGTGTCATCTAAACCTCGCTTGCCAGGGAACTGCTGTGCTTTTTTAAAGCTTTTTTACTTGTCAGACCCTTTAAAAACGTATCCTCTTGGTTTATTTTTGTCTTTTTGCTCAGAGACTTTGACACCTCAGATATTTATATAGGAAATTTGTTAGATTTCTTGTAAGCATCTAATAGTGATTTATTTACTAGAATAATGGTGAATAAAATGTTAATGGTATTCATGAAACATTCATATTTGGCTGTGAAAATGAGATACAATTCTTCTGTATTCATTGTAGTTAGAACTAACATCAACAAGTCAGAAAACTAATTTTAAACAATTGATCTCATTTTTCTTTAGTACTTCTAGTCCTTAGGGATATTAAAATACTCAACTTCTGGCCAAGTCTAGCTGGGATGTGAAATGCATCCTTTCTTATGACTAAATGGTGCATTTTGAACAGTATGTATGCCTTAGCCAGATGCTTTTTATTTGATTGGTTTGGGCACTGGTGAATTTTATTAACAAATATTTGCAGGGGTTTATTTTTTTTTTTATTTGTCTTGCTGAATTGGGGTGAAATTTTCAGTCTGTTTCCAGAACAGCAGTATTGTGGTATAGATTCTATTAGCAAAACCAAATATTTTACCTTAAAAATTGTTTAGGCTGCCTTAAGGCATCATCAGGATTGATATGTACGTGATCCTGATTTATTAAACAAGGGTAGTATTGATCATGAATTTTGCAGCTCTGGCAGGTGACAGGCAGTGATGGTGTCTGCAGCCATACCCCACTCAGAGACAGCCCACCCTGGGGAGAGACGCCCAGGCACAAAAGGCTGGGGGGGTCTGTAAGGAGTTAGTGCAGCACAGGTGCTTTTCTCTTTCCCTGCCCTGTGTTCGTGTGATAACTGAGCTTTTGATGTAACGATTGACTCTACAGCGTTCCAGCTGGAGCTTGACACCAGGCACGATAAATACGAACGGCTCGTGAAGCTCAGTCGGGATATAACTATTGAAAGCAAAAGAACGATTTTCCTGCTCCACAGGTTCACCAGGTGAGTCACGTTCAGCGTGAAAATGTTCATAGGAGCCTACAATCTGCCTTGCAGTGTTGTCTGGGAGTAACAGCTGCAGTGTTCTGTTGAGAGGAATTTAATTTACTTGCCATAAACATCCTTTAGGGTGGATGCGAACTAATGAATGCACACTCCAGTTAGAGAATTCAAAGGTGCTGGTTCAGTTTTCTGGGTTGGTTTTATTGGTTTATTAAACCAGTGTAAAGCAGTAGAGTGAGCAGCCGATGAGAGCCTTGCAGCTTTTAGCAAGTGGTGAGAGAGGAGTATGCACCCTTCCTCCAGGATACTTGCCCAGGCAGTTCCGTCACTGTTTTGGTTGTTGCGCCCCCACCCGAGATCATCAATGCAAATAGGAGGTGATCTGGGGTCTGTTTATATAAATACTACAGCTGGATAGGCTTCTGTGTGAAGTTTTGAGCTTCTATGTGTTTCATGTTCTCATGAGCCTTCAAGCAATCTTTGGAAGCCAGAAACAAACTGGAAGAGCAACAGGAAAATCTGCAGCTTTGCATAGCCTGCTGTGTAAAGCGTTTGCTGTATGTGGCAAACACTCGCCTTGAGTGTTACAACAGCTCTCCCTGTTTCTTTTCTTTGTAATTTCATTTATCTTAATTTACATTTTGTTTCCTATCAATATATTTATGTTGAAGTAGTAACTATTTATAGTTACAGTTATAAATGGAGATTATAAAGTTGCCTGCTCTTTAACTTGGTTCTCTTCTGCAAAGAGGTACTGTGATAGTTCCAGTAACCTCTACTGTGAATAACTACTCCCACTGCAGGGACTAGGTAGCTGGGAACTTGTAAGGAAACAACAGCAAAGAACTGCTCATTACTCTGAATTTAGATTCCTGTTTTAAAAGGCATTCCTGGTTTTGTGAGAGTGGAAGTTTTCCAGGCTGTATTTTGTATTTCCTTCTTCTCTGCTTTTTGCAATTATTGTGGCTTTAATTTCAGTAAATTTTACTGTTTGCTTTTAAATGTTTTCTCGAGACCAATAAGTAGTTCCTTAAAGAGACTGTAAACTAATATGCCATGTGGATTATTTGGGCTCAAGGGAGGAGAAAGTTTAAAGGAAATTAGATAAACTAAACTTTAAATGCCAAGTATATGTTGTGGTTGTGAATCAGGTATTTCAGCTGTTCCTGAACAGCATAGTCCGTAACTACTTCCTTAAAAAAAAAAATCACACATAGAAGTACATAATGTATTGTATTTTGCAATACTGTCCAGTATTGCAAAATATTATTTTTTTTTAAAGAGGTTGAAGGACTTCTGTAAATACTGCTAGTTTTCTGCAATATTTTTAAAGCCTTTGTATGTGTTTCTCCTTTTTTGTACTTAAATAATAATCATGAATGTAGTCTGGAATAAACATCATGCTACCAGAACTTGGTCTGGTTGATTATTTTCTTGGTAAGAATCTACAGAATTTCAGAATTTGCAATAGCTATCTGTGAAAGTTAAACTGTTTCTCATTCTAGTATCAGTTTTACTTTTTCTTGAAGCCAGTAAAAATGTATTGACTAGTAAAAGAAAAGGTGTAATGTTTTTTACTGTTTGTTCATATTCTAGAAACTGATCTTCCAGTTTCTCTTTTATGATTGCAGTGCTCCTAATGGGGAAGAAATACTGAGTGAATCTGAAGTGAAGCTAGATGCTGTCCGACGGAAGATCGAGCAGGTTGCACAAGAACTGATTGGAGAAGACATGTATCAGTTCCACAGAGCTATATCTCCAGGTAAATAATTTAAAAGGAGGAAAAGTGTTAAGCTTATTTTCTCTTTATGTAGCAATATTTCCTTTTCATGCTGCAGGTCTGAATTTGTTACATTTCTGTGGTTTTAAGTCAGGTCCCAGGTTAATCTTTGTTACTAGCAAAGTTAGCTTTGGTATTAGAGAAGCTATTGTCCTACAGTTTCATTGCAGTTTCAAGGAAGATGTAAATGGGAGCTAACAGCTGGAGCAATTTGGACCCTGCCCTAAACTGAAGTTGGGAGTATTTCTGACAAATTCTCTGACTGATCTTCTCTGACTGGGAGGAATGTATGTAGCAGAGTCATTTCCCTCTCCTGAAGGGTTACAATTTCTAAGAGGAGAGTGGGAGCAACTGTATTGTGAAATTATCCATACTGAGTGATAAAGTGATCTTGAGTTGATAAAGTTAATGAATTTAAATCCTTAGATTATAATTTTCTTTATTCTTGACTCAAAATGCGATTTTGCCACTCTCTTACAAGCATTAAACCACTTTGTGTGTTTCAGTTGCATCTTTTTCTGCTCCTCTCTGTAAACAGCAGTCTTTCCTAACATTCTTGAGATAGTAAATCCCAGTTTGTTCATGACTCTTGCTGTCAAACCGTATTTCTTTGCTGACAATCTGAATATTACCTAAAATTGGTATGCCTTGGTTGTGTCAACACAAGTGAAATACTTAACTGCTTCTTTGACATCTTAGTCATGGTATAAAAGTGTGTTGAGTTGATCAATCTCATTTTAAACAATTTGGAATTGTGTATATCTTTCCTTGTTTAGGCAAAACTTCTTCAGCTGATGAGAGCTGAAGATTTCCCCTGAATTATTTAATTGTTTAAAAATGTCCATAAGATTGATTTGATAAACCAGCAGCAAATACATGTCTGTGATTTGCAAGACAAACAATGCTCAAGTTAACTTGTACTCATGTCTTACACAAACTTTAGTTTGAGCAGGCCTTAAGTCTCAGTTTAGCAATTTGGAACCAGAAGGAGCGTGCCCTGATAGTCTTCAATGTCTCTGATTAATTCCAGAGTCCTCTTGCCTGTGATGCATTGGGCTGCTCAGATTAGATAGAATTCTTTCTAAAAGCCACTTAGTATGTGTGCGTCTTGCTGCTATTGATAGCCAAGCACTGTAGTGACACAGTGAAGAGAGATAATTCAAAATGCTGACACTATAGATTATCTTAAACTGTGAACAATACTATTCAAAGTGTATTATGAGTATCTTTAAATGCTAAAAAATCTTTTGATTTTCATTCTAAGTACTGCTTATAAAATCTAAGAATCCTTGCATTCTGTTTTATGAAAAAAGTTTTCGAAAGCTTCATTGTGACCTGTACAGTCTGAATAACCCCTAAAGTTCGTAGTTCCATGTGAGTCACATAATGCTGTGTACAGAACAGCAGTGTTTGAGGTCTGCTGCCCCATGGATCTTTGTGAGACTGCGTGTGCAAGCCATCAGTGTGTCATGTGAGCAAGATTCTCAAAGGGTAACTACTTACTCTGCATCAGCTGCCTCACCTGAACTGTCTCTGTTTTGTTTGATATGTGTCTTTGTGGCAGTAAATTCAAAGAGGCTTACCTGCCTCTGGCCCTACTGAGGAGCAGTTGGCCTGGAGTTAGATTCACTCATCTCACATGTAAGAGAGTATACCTACATACCAGACATGTGGAAAGTTACTGCACAATAACTTCTGTGTGTACCCATGTTCTTACAAAACAAGTAATCAAACCTGATGCTGGTTTACTACATCCAGATTCTCCCCTCTTAGTAAAAAAAAAAACAAAAAACTTGCTGGTTTTGTTTCTTAAAAAAATATATCTTTTCAGAAATCAAAAATTGTATTTCTTTTTTACATGAAAGGTACCTAAACTTAAGCTAGCCATAGCCATCTGAAAAAAAAGAGAATTATTTAAAAAAATTTTTGTTGTTCAGCTTTGCTTTGTGTATTTGGTAAATACACACTGTCAGCTATACTTTTTCCTGCATAATTTATTTCTGACTTGGATAAAGGTACTCATTAATACCAGAATAGACCTGAATAAACTGTTTAGAAAATAACTGCAAGTATTCTGTCAGGAACAATTCAGAATTTTTAATATTTTTTTTCTGGTGTTGTAAATCTCAGCCTCTTAAAATGACTAAGATGTATTTGTCCATTTTAGAGCAGGATGAGTTACTCTAGGGGAGATTAGTAGTAGAACTTATTATTAGAAGCAGAGGAAGTTAAAGACCTACTGCATGTGTATGGTGACTCAATGCCTCCACAGCTGCAAAACTTTTAGAACAGAATAGGCAAATTCAGATGGAAACAACCTACAGTGATCATCCAGTGCCACTGCCTGACCACTTCGGGGCTGACCCAAAATCAAAACAAGTTGGTTTTGTCCCAAAGCTGCTTCTAAACGCTGACAGGCTTGGGGCATCAACCACCTCTCTAGGAAGCCTGTTCCTGTGTTTGACCACCTTTTCAAAAGAAATACCCCTGCCTGATGCAGCTTAGAGCTATTCCCACCCATCCTGTCACTGGATGGGATGTGAGATCAGCACCACCTTCTCCACTTCCACTCCTCAGGAGCCTGTAGGGAGCAATGAAGTTGCCCCTCAGCCTTGTCCTCTCCAAACTACACAAGCCTGAAGTCCTTAACTGCTTAGGTTCAGTCTTAACTGAATAGGACATTCCTTCCAGCAATTTCACCAACTTTGTTGCTTTCTGGATGCCTTCAGAGACCTTCTCATCCTTTTAAAATTGTGACACCCAGAACTGCATACAGTTTCATGTATAGTAGCTCATCCTTGATGCTTGTATGGGACTTGGGGTGAGATTGTCATAGAATTGAGGAATTTTCTTACCACAGTTTTAAGAAAACTTAAGAGAATGAATCTTACTGACCTCTTGAGGTAAAAAGAAAGGAAGGCAAGAAGGTATTAGTGTGCTAAATAAGGGGGAGAAGAAGTAGACTCTGCTGTCCATCTTTTCAGCAGTCAGGTGTGGAATCTCTCAAATACCTGAACATTGCAGTGTTTTTGGACAGAGCTAAAGGGTAAACATACACAGCCCTCCAATGCATTTCTGAAGTTAGAACTGGAAATGGCTGTACTTTTACTTTTTCTCTCTCTTCAGGTGAGGCAAGAGGCAAGTCTCTGGACTCCCATCAGTAGTATAATACTGCTTGGCCCTAAGATGTCCCTGTTGTTTCTGTAATTAGGTATTTGTGCCTCATTAAGCAGACCGTTTATAAAATCTATCTGAAATAAGTTGCCTTCATTCTGTTTTGGTCCATCATCCACAGCATCTCCTTACGTTCTAGCTCTTCTACATGTGCTTCTCTGCAAGGAAAGTTTGTGCCAGCTGTTGCCCATAGTTCAGGTTTACTAAGGGAGTGTTAGGATATACCTGTGTGTCCCTGGGAAGACAGGGATTGCTTTTAGGCATTGCGTAAATGAGCTTGTGTGCATAACAAGTTTAAAATGCTCACTTTCAGCCAGACCTGTACTCTTACCTTTGTTAAATCCTCTGCTCTCCAGTTAGTCATTGGGATGGCAAAAGAAGGAATATGCAGGCTTCAGGACATGTAGATCCTGATGGTGCTGAAGCTGCGATCAAGGAGGTGTCAGAGATGTGAAGATGCTTGATGTCAGGATTATGAAGCTGAGATAGAAAACCTAGAAACAGGAAGAATGAAGGATGGTTAGATGGAGAGCAGCTGGGAGAGGGAATGCTTTATTCCACCTGCCTGCCACTGTTTATGAAGAACTGTAATTGGGAGGTGAACATTGATAAGAGTCAAGAATGCTGCTTTTAGTTTTGGTTTTAAGTCTGGTGATCTTCAATTGTCGCTTTGCTTTTTTTTTCAGTGAAAAAAGCTTGCATGTCTTTTTGAAAATAAATGTAGCTAAGAAAAGTGTTAGATCCTTTGTCTTTATATATTTCCTAGGGCTGTAAGTCTTGACCTTCCTTTAACCTAGTTTTCAACTCTCATTTTGTATTTTAAAGAAATTCTGGAGAACTAGTTAAAAAGCTCTTTATGAACAAAACCATTGCCATTAAACTGCTTTTTTCTTCCAAAAAGGATAAAGAAACGCTTATGTCCCACATCTCAAAAGCAGCATGTCTAATTAACCTCAAACTTCCTAAAAATATTCTCCTTTGTCTTGAAACCAAACATGAAACATCCTCCTGTTCCCCACCCTACCTGTTACAGAAGGAGTAAAAGAGTTCAAAATGGAGCTTATAATGGAAACCACTGTAGCAGTGTTAACTGGGCAATCATGATTGTCTGCATAATAAAGCTGCCTAATACATACTTTATTCAGTATAATAACTGTTAGCCTATAAATAGAAGAATGCTATGAGTATTATGCTTGGGAATATTGTTTGCCACTTGTAATTGTTAAATGCTTTTTTTGGGGTTACTCCAAGCAGTTGTTCTTTTGACTTGAAGATAAAACAATTCTGGCAGAGCACTAAAGGAGTTTCATGCTTTCCCTCATTAAGAATAGTGCTAATGGCACGCAGGACGTTTCCCCAAAGGACACTTGCATGAGCTCAAACACTGAGTATAGCACTAATTGAGCAACAACAAAAACTGATGACTGTTTTCTACACGTTTCTTAACAGTACAGATTGTCCCAGGGGATGATTAAACAAGCAAACAAAGAGATACTGAAATAATGAAGTCTTTTTTTTAATGCAGGGCTCTTCATTTGTTATGTTAGAATGTTCTGCTTTGTTGATATTTTTAAAGCTTTACTATTTGTAATATAGAATTCCTGCTCCTTTGGCCAGCTTTGCAGTGTATACCTTATATATCCTGTGAGGAAATATGTACTCTTTCTTTAAAATTGTTGAGACACTGTGCAAAAAAAGGACTGAAAAAGATTGTATGAATTTATGAAAGGAAGGAATAATTTTTTCAGGATTTTTTTATTTACACATTATTTTATTTTTATTTATTTACTTATATATGTTATTACATATACTCAATATATTATATTATTTAGTATTTATATATATAATATATTATATTATATTATATTATATTATATTATATTATATTATATTATATTATATTTTTATATATATTATATTATATATATTTATTGCTATATATATTTAACTCTCAACTACTGAGGGAAATATCAACAGTACACTGAAAAGACCTATATGAATTTAAGAAAGAAGTGCTCTGCAACATGTGTAGAGTCCTACGCTTTGGCTACAACAACCCCATGCAGTGCTGCAGGCTGGGGGAAGAGTAACTGGAAAACTGCCTGCTGGAAAAGGACCTGGGGTTTCTGGTCAACAGCAGTTGAGCATGATCCTCCAGTATGTGCCCAGGTGACCAAGAAAGCCGGTGGCATCCCGGCCTCTATCACCAGCAGTGTCACTAGCAGGACCAGGACAGTGATTGTCCCCTGTGTTCAGCACTGGCTGCACCTCACGTTCTGTGTCCAGTTTTGGACCCATCAGTACAAGAAAGACACTGAGGTGCTGGAACGTGTCCAGAGAAAGGCAATGGAACAAGTGAAGGGTTTGGAGCACAAGTCTGCTGAGGAGTGGCTGAAGGACCTGGAGGTTTAGCCTGGAGAAAAGGACGCTCAGGAGGGACCTCATTGTCCTTTACAGCTACCTGAAAGAGGAGTGCAACCAGATGGGGGTGGTCTCTTCTCCAATGTAACAAGAAATGGGACGTGAGGAAATAGCCTCAAGGTGCTCTAGGGGAGGTTTATGTAGTATATTAAGAAAAATTTAATCGTGGGAAGCGTTGTCAAGCATGCCAGGAAAGTGATGGAGTCGCCATCCCTGGAGGTATTTAAAAGACATATAGATGTGGGCTTTAGAGACATGGTTTAGTGGTGGACTTGGCAGTGTTGGGTTAGTGGTTGGACTCAGTTGATCCTAAAAGTCTTTTCCAATCTGAAAAATTCTATGATTGTGTGTTTGTATGTAATAATTCAAAGCATGTTCTAAATCTACTCTGCACAAATGCAAAACTTGTCCACTGAAGAGGGAAAATTAAGAACTGCTCGATAAGTTGGCACTATGTGGGATTGAATGGAGTACCTTTGTAACATGACTTTGTTAAATGAAATCTCTAACTATTTGAGGACTTTACTCAGGTTCTTGCCCCTTAAGACAAAGTGTTGTTTGGGAAGTCCATAATGCTTCTGGGGCTTCTTAAGAGGAGTGGTGTAGGGTGATGATGGTAGATGCAGGTGGAGCACTGCTGGCTGGCCTTTGCTGTGTGCCCGTGCTTGCAGCAGTGGCGGCGAGTGGAGTGCTGTGCACGGGGAAGCTCATTAGCTGTCTGTCCTGTCTGCACTTGCTCTCAATAGGATTAGATGACGAGGCTGTAAAATGTCAGCACCTTGTCAAAACTATTGCTCCGTGACTGTTTCTGCTGATGATGATGCAGGAAATTCTGTGTAAAAATCGGCATTGACGCAGTCTAACACATCATTTATCTTGTGCAGGCACTATTTGTGTTCTGAGAGATTGATAAAATGGAACTTATTACTGTCTCCTGCCTTATGCCATTTAGAGTCACTTTAGGCATGTAAGATATTGCAACAAACTGCATTGCTTGGTTGGACCAGGCCAGTTAAATCTGTGTGGATGAAAAGGAAATACTTCAGTTGCACTAGAATGCCACATTTTAACTGCAGTATATCGGACCACCAGACAGGATGCTGTAAGAAATGCTGTGGAGAAGAGTGGGGTCTGTCCAAGCAGACCAGCTTTAGATTACTGATGATTCAAGTAACAACGTTTTTGTGGGTATTGTATGAAGGATTTTAACTAGAATGCAAACTAAACGAACTACCCACATAATGACTTCTGTTTACGTGGTTTCATTTTTTTTTTTCTTTCTTTTTTTTTCCCTTAACTTTTTAACTCCAAATATGGAAATAACATATTCAGATTGTTCTACCTTTGTAAACACACATGTATTTCTGAAATAATATCAAGGTGCATAGTATCAAGGTTTAATATCAATGTACTGTTCTGCACATCAGGAAGAGTATAAGTAGGACACCTGTTTTTTTTCTTGAGAAAGCTTAAAAACTGTAATTAAAATAGATGGCATATTTAATTTTAGGTTGATAATAGAAAGGAAAAGCTTTGTACTGCAGGAGGAAGGTATCATGAATTGTAAATGTCTCACCCAGGATAAGACCGAAATATACCTAAAACTTGAAAGGAAAACTGACAGTGAAGGAAGCAATCAGGTTTATGCAAGATGGTGGGAAAACACAGTAACACAGGAACAGGATGTAACTGAAGAATTAATCTCATGCTGTTGTAGGTGAGGGGTAAAATGCCAGAAATGGAAACAAAGTTTCCTGATTATACTGGAAAATTAACAGAATTTACAGTGAATAAGCTAATGGTTATCAGATACAATTTTGCTAATTTCTTTCTTTCTGTTTTGTTAATTTCTGTGTTTCTCTAAACTCATATCCGGATGGGTCAAACTTGTTTGGCTTTTTTTTTTCATTCTGCAAGTTGCCTGTTTGAAATTTGATACCTTAAGTTTGTTGCATTTTACTACCCTTTTATTATTTTTGGTTAATGTCTTTTTCCTAGGTTCTTCTAAGGAAAGGGTAAAAACAGTACTGCAAAGCCTCTCACTTGGTATTTTCCGCTGCAAGTTTTGTATGTCCAAACACAAAATTTAAAACGAGCCTGCAAACATGAATGCAAAGTCTGACATGAACAAACTAGGCATGCACTATGTTAGAATTGATTATCAGCTCATCCCTAAATGAGACTTAAATTCACCAGGAGCCTTTCAAAGCAGCAGAAGTCCATAAGAGAAGCTATGTAGAGTCTTTTAAAGATGCATGCTGTGGGTCAGCATGGTCACAAAGATTGTCCTTTCCTGTTTCTATCTTAAGACCTAAATGTCCTAAAGTGCTGCTGTACTATTATGACAAATACTGCAGTTACTCACATGACAACCTGAAACTAGTGACATTGTCTTTTAAATCAGTTTCATAGCTGACAAATGAGGAAGACCTTGTGCTCTGGCTCAGGAATTTTTTTCAACCCTGCAGCTATTGACATTATTCATTCACAGACCAGATCTCTCCAGCCTTTGCAGGAACCAAGTGCAGCTGGAACATAAGAGGAGTTAAAAAAAGTTATGAAGCTTTTTTGTTTGTTTATTTAAAATCGCACAAGAGAATGTGTCACAAAGGAACTCCATTCCAAGAAGCAACCGGGATAGCACTTTGTGGTTTTTTGTTTTGCAGTCACGTGGGGAGAAATAGAGGTTGGCAAGTGGTGAAGTACCTTTGTGCCATCTCACAGATCTGTGTCTGTGGGGATAAATGGCCACTATTGGTTCTTCTGATGTACTTGTGAGTTGGGTCTGTTGCATGGAAACGACATCACCCTAAGGAGAACTTTGACTGTGTTTTGAACTGCAGAAGCTGTGTTGCTCTTTCTTCTTTGATCATTGAACATCCTGACTGAGTCAGAGCTTCCTTTCTTTGGTATCTTGAACACGTGCCCTCAAGGCTGTCAATAGTGTAAAATTTGCTGTCTGACCGAATGACTTTTAAAACTCTATTAATCATGAAGGCAATTGGGGGTAGTCGAAGAGGTCAGGAAGACTACTTGTCACAGGAATGATTATTTTTAAGAACTCATGTAAAACATTGGGTGCGCTTCAGAATTACTACATTTGGGGCTGGCAAGTAGGAATAAAACCCCAAACTTCAGAAGAAAAACCTTGATTACAAAAATGACCTTGGTATATCCCTCAGGTCCCCAAGTAGAAGCAAAATAAAAGTTTGTGAGTTTCTCACCCACCATTATTCATCTGCAAAAAGGCCTCTCATTTATCATGTCCATGTGTTTTTAATAAGAATATTAAAAGGCTTGATTACCTGTTCTCTGCAATGAGAGATTAAAATATTGTTTGCAGTTCTTTGAAGGGTTTTTATGCCTGTTTGGAGAAATAATTTAACTTTCACAGGCATCTGTCTGGTAGGAAACTTACATTTGTTTCTGAGGTTTTCGGGAAAACTGATTAATCTTGGTATTACCTTTTCCCCTGAATTTGGTGTGTGTTCAACTTTAAACAAGGTGCAAACAACATTAACACTTCAGTATCTGAAATCCATCATTTCAATACATGCAGCTAGAAGAGAACAAAACTTTTTGGTGGTCTTGGATGTGTCAAGTAACAATTGACTAATGAACAAAGTGTTCAGGACTTTATAGAAGAAATTTGCATTATTTTTGTAATTGATAATAGTAGTAAACCTACTCAGCTTCTGAATTATTACTCAGTGAATAGAAACATGTTTTTTTCAAATATGTAAGCTTATATAGACTTTTGTTCTAGTACTTTTAATTAGTTAACTAATTATTTATTAGTTCATACTGTTTTATAAAACCCATTCCTAATTGGAATTACTATTTTACGATATTTTCATGACAGGATGTCCAGAGCATTCCTGTCTTGTGAGGAGAGCTGGCTTTATCCAACTCTTTCAGTGGGTGTTATAAAGTTAACCTTCGACTTCATGGTCACAATCAACAAGACTGATTGTTTCATAGCCTCAGTTTAATTACATAAGTTTTACCCCTTCTCCCCAGAAAAAGACCTCTGAAACTTAGGAATCATTGTCAAGTATGCAGAGAACTTTAAAGGAATAGATTAAGGTGTGAATTACCAGTTTCATCTTAATAGGACACTGGATTTAGGTTTTGTATTGATGCTTCTAAACTTACTGTGTGTACTTGTTTCAATGGATGTTGTACCTGGTTAATTGTTTGCTTATGTCACTTGTTCTCCCCTTCATTCATCCATATGCTTCTAGAAACAAGTTATTTAAGTTTACCATGCTCCCCATATTCTGTAGAATTATTTCTGTTCGGCTTTTCCACAAGAATATGACTTTTTTTTTTTTTTCCCCTGGATTATGGCAGGGATTTCTAGGTTTTAGTGGTGGGGTTTTTTGTTGTTGCTTTATTTGGTTTCTGGGGGGAGGAGAAAGAAGGGATGTTCCTTTCTGTGCTTGTTCGGGATTTTTTTAAATGGCAGTGTAACTTGCCAGCCTAAACAAGAGGATAAGACAGAGCCTTGTCGGTGCTGTTTTGGTTTTGTAATGAATCAGCAAGTGAGTAGTTTCACATGACTCGCCCTGTAAATAATGTGCCCCACCCTTCAGCCAGTGATCCTGGAAGAAGCTTGCTGGGTATATCTTCCTGCCATCTTTCTAGTGGCTGCTCTTGGTCAGAGATTCCTGCTGCACGCTTAGGGGAGGAGCTGGGTGAGACAGCACAGGCTTGTGTCCTAACCATCAGCACAGGCTCCTCTCTGAACAGAAAGAGAGAAACCAGACAAAGGATGAGAAAGAAAATTAGTTTGAGAAGAAACAGGGAGAGAAGGAGCTTATCTGGCGAGATGGCAGGTGGCACTGTCATTGCTATCCCTAACAGGCACAAAATCCTTTTGAACCTGTTTTGTAACTTTTGAACCAAGACTTAAAGGAGGAAATGAAGTAAACAAAATTTTAGGAGGAAACTTTAACCTCTTATTTGATCTGTCATTCTGGGTTGAAGCTTCCATGCATGCATGGATGCATGCACATCTCAGGTGGAATTAGATTCTGTTTACCCTAATGTGTCTCGTGCAATTAAGTAATTTCAATTATTTACTCATTCTTTAAATAGAAGTAGCTTTTCCTCTGTCTTATGCATTCATTTGACTCTTGGATTGAGTGCTCCAATGACTTCTTTTTAAAATAATTTTTATTTAAGAAACCTAATTTTTTGCTAAGTTTCTTAGGGAAACTGTTTTTTTCTTCTTAGAGCTGCATATGTACTTAAGGAAAAATGTCTCGAATATCAGCTGGAAAAAATGTGCTCTAGCTTTCAGGCATAAAAGTCTCCTTTTTATATGGAAACATGCTCAGAAGATAGCTCAGTGTAGCTCTCTAATTCTTGTGTAGAAAATTAATTTTTAAAACATAGAAGGGAGTGGCTATACTAGGTCACTGTCACTTGCCTAGTACAAGCTATTTATGTAGAATAAATGTCATAAAATATCAAAATACTTAAGCAGTTACTTTTTTACCTTACATCTGTAATTTTAAGAGGTGCTAGTAACAATAATAGAGTGGTTTTAATTGGTATTTTTGTCCATGTGCTAAAAAAAAATCCAAACCTCTAAAAGGCAGTCTTACAAACTGTTCCAGCTCAATCCATAAATAAGCAAATTTTGTAATAAATCCAAAACAAGAACATAAGGGGAAAGGTATTGTTGGATGGTGTAGTGAAATGGGATGGGTTTTTTCACCTTGGGAATCATTTGCTGAAAATAGCAGATGTCCTACCATTAAGCTAAAACATGCTTCTACCTGCACATGGAAATACCTTATTTCAAGGTCTTGGGTCATTGAAATGTCATATTGTAGCGACTTCTGGAAGAAGGACTTACTAAAAAAAAAAAAAAAAAAATAAACAGGAAAAAGTAAAATATTAATATTAATGTTTTTTTGCAAAGTAGTTGTGAACAGGATATGTTACCAGTCTATTTGTGCTGGCAATTTTAACTGAGTTTTGTTGGGTTACTAAACAGTGGGAGATAGATTCCTGAATTGTGAGAAGGTGACAGTAAATGGCAAACAGACTGTGTGCAACACTCACCTGTTGGTGTTAAACAAAAGGAAGGAGCACAAGGCTGGAACATATCAGCTAGGATGGCATGGCAAGAGGAAGCCAAGATCTGTGTTTGTACATACATATAAATATGCCCACATAAAAAAGTACAGAAAGATAAAAGAACAGAGGAGCTAAACACAATAGAAAAGGACAAAATGTGTGTAAAGCAGTAAAGTGGAATGAGTTGAAACTGGGAGATCTGACTGATGGAGAAGACTGTTTACGAAAACGTTTGAGGGCTGATTTGATCTCTCTGAGAGCTGTGGAAAATGCCAAGTTGATCCTTCATATGTGATAGTCTTCTCCACAGATAGAAGAGGGAGATTCTCACAGATGTTGTCGTGTTGAGTGCTGCTGTAGCTGGTGGCTTACAGCTTATCCACAGAAAAAGCCAAAATTTCATAATAGCTTGCTGGTCCTGTTACATCAGAAGGTAAGTCAGGGAAAAAGTTAGTGATGAAATCTACCTCTCTGCAGCCTCTGAAGTTATTTATCTTAAAAGAACCTGAGTAGCTTTTATGTAGTGTTTCTCTATTGCTTTTGCCCCGAATGCTTTACCTGAATTCTGTTGATTAAATTACGGTGTTTAATTTGCCTTGCCAGCTCCCTGTTTGTGTTCTGGTTTGTGAACAGCAGTGTTGATTGTGAGTTTGGTTGCTGCATATTTATTCTGCTTTTCCCAGTGCTGCTGTAGAGTACTGTAAAGGAACTGCCATTCTGAGTTGCTCAAATAAATATTTAAAAGGGAAGAAAAAATGCGGGTCACTTATCATGCTTTTGTGATTGTAACATGGCAAGCCTCTTGCCCCTTGAGGTTGTGTCTAGTCTTTTGGGGTATTTCCACACTCATCTGTTATTCAAAACTATGTTCTCTTCTTTTTCATTTAGACCATTTCTTTGATCCAGGTGAAGTCTAAATTTGCTTCTTCCTGCATATTTCTATAAGCTGAGGTACAGGTCAGTTGAGGGTATTAAGATTATTCTAATGGAAACAGGGTTCTCCTTCTGGTACCCTTGGTTACGTCCTCATTTTCTCACTTACAAAATTATTGCCTAATCCTGGCCCTCTTGCAGCATGATACCTGTTTGCTTCTCTTGAAGTGAAGTCATCCCCTTAAAATGGCTCAGAATAGCTCTGCTAGAACCATCTCTGTCATGTGTCTGTTCCTTTAATGTCCTCTTTGGGCTTTCTCTGTTCATGGGTCAGATATACACAGACATTGACTTTGTCTCTACCACTTTTTTTAGCTTAGGACTGCTGTGGCTGTTTGTTCCAGCTTTGTTCCTTTCCACCAACAGTGCCAGCTTCAACTTTCTGCTTATGAACTTTTCTCACATGCTTCCCCAAATCTGCTCTCTGTGCATAAGGATAAACTGACAACCTGTGAAATCTCTGTTTGAACATTCAAAGTCTTTTTTTAGATCTCACCTTTGCTGTAATGCATAATGAAACCACCATCTGCTAAGTAGGTAGTGAGAGATAATTGTGGCAGGTAGCTGTAGATGGCTTACAAATCTAGTACAAGCTACATTTGTTATGCTATGTTTTAATCCCTTTCCAACACACCAACTCCTTTTGTCCCCCTTCATGTCTTAATTTTAGAGTGTAAGTTCTTTTGGAGCAGTTATTCATATATTCATAGAATCACAGGATTGTCAGGGTTGGAAGGGACCCCTAGAGATGACTGACCTAGTCCAACCCTCTGCCAAAGCAGGATCACCTGTTGGTCTTCTTATTGGACATCACAGTCCTGTCTGGTTTATTTGCTTGTTTATTCATTTATGTATTTATTTATTTATTTATTTATTTTATTTGGTCTGGAGTGATTTTCTCACAAAATGGAGAAGTGGGAAGTTCAATTTTAAACAAGTATCTACTACAAGTCCTCTTGGGCAGAGCTGCTCTTGATCTGTTCATCCCCCAGCCTGTGCTGATACTGGGGATCCCCTGACCCAGGTGCAGTGCCTTGCGCTTGGTCTTGTTAAACTGCATGGAATTCCCACGGGCCCAACTTTTCAAGCTTGTCCTAGTCCCTCTGGATGGCGTCCTGTCCTACAGGTGAGTCAGCTGCAGCACTCAGCTTGGTGTCATCTGCAGATTTGCTCAGGCTGCACTCGATGCCACTCTCTATGGCATTGATGCAGATATTAAACAATACTGCTCCGAGTATGAGCCCTCGGGAACATTGTGGGGAGCTGAACTTCAGTATGTTTCTGAGAACACCATGATGCTTTACAGAAGGTTCTGCATGAAAAATGCAGATGTAGTAAAAACTTCAACGTTTGTCTGCGTGCTTCGTCTGACTTTCATACTTCAGAAATGTGCTATGTTAGATTGTGTTTCAGTGTTATTTCTGGATTACGTTAGTTTTCACTTCTTGCTGGTGACCTTCAAATAGTCTCACCTGAAAGATTTCTTAAAAATAAATAATTGTGAGCATGGATCATTGCTGGAAAGTTTTAAGCATGAGCTTATTTCTGCTGTTTTTGCAGGACTTCAAGAATATGTTGAGGCAGTTTCATTTCAGTATTTTATCAAAACACGATCTTTGATCAGTGTTGAAGAGATCAACAAGCAACTAATATTTACAGCAGAAGACAGAGAAGAAACAACAAACACGGTAAAAGTTTTTCTTTTCTCAATTGACAAACATCTTTCTGGGATGGAAATGAAACGAGAAGGCTTTGTCACATTTTTGGCATCTGATTAAATAAGGCCAGTTAGTGGAATGGGATTAGATACGCATGTGGGCTTTGACTCACTTGTTCAAAACATGCCTTTTATTCTGGTAAGTAGTAAACTAAATCCATGGGATACAAGTTTATAAATGTCACATCCTTTTTATTCAGAGCAAACTGAACTCTTTCTGATATACCAAACTATCCAGGACAGTGACATACTAGCTAACAAATGTAGCAGAGGGATTTTTAGTGCCTGGGACTGTCTGTAAGGCCTTGTAGTGTGTAGTGATGTTGCAGAAGTTGGAGGACACAAACAAATCCCAGGCAGGATGAGCTCCACGACTGAAATGTTATTGCTGGTATTGAGCTAGTCACTGGAGGCACTGTATTTGCCTTGTGCATGTGTCTAAGCTGCATCATTTGTAATTCTCCTGGAACTGATTCCTTTCAGAGGACAAGCTGGTGTTCCTTCATACCTTAGCTCTAATACCATGCTTCTTAACGTGCCTGTACTCCTACCCTGCCCTAAATGGCTCATAGGGACAAACTACTGTCACCAAACACAGTAAACTGGGTGCAGTTTGATTGTTCGTAGGGGACAACAGTGATTTGGTAGCAATCTACAGAAGTGCATGATCAGTTGAGGTGCAGTGCACAGTAATGCTGCTTGACATGAATTCCTGAGTCTGCTTCTGCCGAAGAGACTCTGCTGTAAAGCACTTCTCATTCTTTCTTTATTCTCTTGCTAAGATATTTATATTCTTGGTAAGCCTGATTTTTAGCTTAAAGTAATTTGCTTTTAACAGAGGTAGCAACTATGTAGTTGTTAACCTTCAGCATGCGCAGCTCTGACCAGATCTGTGTATTTGGGTAGGTAGCATATTATGGGAACAAGTGAACAGAAAGAAACCCGCATTGTCTCCCATGTTACTAATATAATGGCAATAAAAAATATTGGAAACTTGGATATTGGAGCAAATTTAAAACTTCGTAATGGATTTGCTTCATGAAGATTTTTGTTTGCTATTTTAATGAGCTCAGTTGATATAAAACAGATCTGAGAATACTATGGCTACTTGCAGAGAATATATTTTGAGATACAAGATATAATGAAATGATATGATTTTTTTTCATAATGCAGACTATTTTTGATTGATTTGCTAGCTTTGGACTGACTGTTTAGGAAAAAAATGTCAGGCTGAGATCTGTCAGATGAAAGAAAACCCCAAACAACTGCAAATAAATGTTGCTACAAAGATGTGATAATTCTGTTTGCAAATAGAGATGGTAGAGTTAGGGTATGTTTATCATACTTGCTAGAATGAAAATGACATCTCAAGTAGAAATTACCTCCTTATATGCGGGAAGAAGATTAGTACTTCTGAAATGAGACCATGTGGAAGTGCCATGCAGTTTAATTTTCCAGAATGTTTTAAATTTCTAGTTACGTTAGATGAGTTAGCGTGTAGTTGAACCATTACAGATGGCTTTCTCAGTTTTCTGTACTGGACTTTCTTCCGTTCTGTCCCCAGACCTCCAGTTGCCATGATAAACCCCTCCCCACGTGTAGCCTGAAGGTGACCCCTGTGGATTACCTGCTGGGCGTGGCTGATCTGACGGGAGAGCTGATGCGGCTCTGCATCAGCAGCGTTGGGAACGGGGACATAGACACGCCCTTCGAACTGAGCCAGTTCTTGCGGCAGATTTACGATGGGTTCACTTTCATTGGCAACACTGGACCTTACGAAGTCTCAAAGAAGCTCTATACCTTGAAACAGAGTCTGGCAAAAGTAGAGAATGCCTGCTACACGTTAAAAGTACGGGGATCTGAAATCCCAAAGCACATGTTGGCTGATGTGTTCTCCACCAAAACTGAATTGATTGACCAAGAGGAGGGGCTTCCTTAAAATCAGGAGGCTCTTGCTACTCAGAAGGGAAGAGGACATAGAGAAAGCTCTTTAGTTATGGTTTCTGGGGTTTTGACCTTTCTCAAAGCTTTTTAGGTAGAGACATTTTTAGTTTTATCTTTGAGAAGGCTGTTTACAGTGGTAATTTGTAACCAAAAATACTTTTTATGATGTGCAAGAGAAAAAATGTTTGATTTTGGCCTCATGGTATGGAATTTCCTGTATCATGTTGCTCCATTGTATCTTTTTTCAGAATGACCAAAATTTACACTGCACTCTACTCAAGTGACTGTCGTTTGTGTGACTCGCCTCAAACTGTTGTTGGTACAAGTTTTCATCGAGCACAGCAGTGGGAGAAAAATGGTTAGGTGCTCTTATTTAGCATTATCCTTAGGTTTCTGCTGACCCATTTTCTGGGTTCTGTATTCATGTCATACCTACAACAATGCACCTGGGCATAAATGCATCCCGTGACTTGAAACTGGGGTGGTCTCAACAGTGCCATGTAATTCAAGTTATCTTTGATTAGTGCTTTCAAGAATGAAACTAAGTCAACTTTTTGCCAATTGATAATGAAGCTAATTGCACGAGATAAATACTACTGTCACCCATTATGTTGGGTCTCTTTTAAAACTGTTCTCTGTTTCAGCTAACACTGGTACTTCGCAGTTTTGAGATGAGCTAGGAAATCCACAGAAAATAATTGTGGAAAGTATTGTTTTACACTTTTTGTAATACGGTTTAATGCAGAATCTGACATATTTCTGTTTGTAGAGAAAAGAAGTTGCCATACAAAGTATGTAATTTGGTGTTAGGACAAGCAGCTTTTGGCCAGAACAAATGTGTTGCAGTGCTGGAAGTCTGTTCTCCATTGTTTGTGCTGCCCTGAGGACCTCCAGTGGGATTGAACTGGTATTAGTGAAAAGAGGCTAGCCAAGCTTTAAATATATGTTAGCAGGAACTATATCATGTGCGTGTTCCTGTGGAAAGGAAATTGCAAGCAGAAGGACAGCAGGAATTCTGGTTTCCACATTTATCTTTGAGGAGGGTATGTCACTGTTGGCAAAAAATCAGGGCTTTATGTTGGTGTCTGAAGTTATGAAAGTCTGATAATGTACATAACGTTAAAGGAAAACAGATAAAACAACATGATCTCTAGACTCCAGGAAATAGGCCTCCCAACTGCAATTGAAAATACTGCATGTTTTTTATTTCCACTTCCATATGTTGTGATACTGCCAATATTTTTCCCATGAGCATGTCCTGAGTAGCTGGAATCATTTGATATATGGATAGGAATGGGTAAATACGTTTCTGTCAAATTTTTCCATTGTTTCCACATAAAGTAGTATGGGATGGATAGAAAAAGGACTGGTGTTTTTCCTGTTGTTTAATATTATTTTTTACAATAAATTCTGAAAAGCAGTCACTGTCTCTATGTTGATGCTTTTGCCTGTCAGTCCAAGTGATAAATTACTGTGCAAATTTACCACTGTGAAGGACTTCACTTGGAAGTTTTTCTCCATTCCTATTTCGTACTTCCATGGGCATTTTCTATTGCTGATTTTTTTTTTTCTCCCTTAACTTTATTCTGTGTTGTCTAAAAACTAGTTACGATAAAAACTTCATGTGAATCTCTTGAGTGAAAAAAAAATATAAAGGATTCAGATGACAAAGCAAGTATGTCCCTGGAACAAATCTGCAACAGTACCATGTTTCTACATCTCACCTCTTTTTTTCTGCCTTTTTTCTTCCTTGATGAGAGGAGGGGAAAGAAAGGAGGCTACTTGCTAATAAGAAGTAGTTTTGGGGTGTCACCCCCTCCCTGACATCTAGCATTTCAGTTGATGCAGCTACAGTGTGGTTGTGTCTCTTTTGGCATACTAAATTTACTTCAAGTCATTGCTTGTTTAGTGTGTGTGAAGCAAAAGCAGGTACTGTTAGACTCAGTGTGTCATATTAAACAGCAGTCTGTCTCTTCTCTGTCCTAGCAGCTATCAGGGGGAATTAAAAAGTGTTCATGGCACAGTTTGAAAAAGGATGAGATGAAATTCCAGCACATTGCACTGCTTGGCTCAGTGACATTTTGCCTCTAGCCATGGAATGAGCACACAGTGGCCACCACTTTAGTCAGCTCCTGCTTATATACAGTCATTCATTATTTTAAAACTACAGATGTCTAAAAAGAGTACTTTTTTCCCCATAGCAGTCCCTAGAAGTAGATGCTCTTTCAACAAGTTCACACTGGTTCTAATGATTTTGAGATTTAAATTTTCGGTAAGGCAAGAGAAATTTTTTGTAATGGCAGACATGATTTCTAAACTTCTGCTGCCAGCCCATAATCAAAACCTGGGAATAATTTCTAATAAGGAGCAAAATGTATATGCGGTGTATTAAAACACCAGCACAGATGGGAAGTAGCTAATGGCCTGCAAACCTCCTGCTCAAGGAAATACTTTCCCCAAAAAGCAATTGTGCTGTAGCTATTTGAAAAGTGTCAGACATTTATCAGCAAAACAAGCTACTAAACAAGCAATGGCAATTTTCCCACTTCTTATCCCATTACTCTATGGAGCTATTGATACGCTTGGTCTGCAGCCAGAACAGGACTACATCATAGCAGATGTTTCACAAGGGCAGCTCTGCGTGCTAAAAATCATCTGCTTTTCTGGAATCTCCTTTCTCAGAAATGCCTTTTCTTTGTGGGTTCACTTTTTTTTCCTGACAATTTTCAGTGAGGAAAAATGCACCCGCATTTAGCTTTCCAGAACTGCCAGAAAAGTTATGCAAGAGAAACTTCCTGTTGACAAGACATGTATGTCTGTCTTGTTAAACTCCTGCTTACTTGGATGTTCAGTGAGTTTACTGAAAATTGAAAAAAAAAAAAAAAAAAAAGAAAGTAAACTGGACCTTTTATGACATTTAGCATATTAGGTGCTTTATAGAATCCTGATCAGATTCTGGCACTGCCCTCAAAGAGTTTGCAGTTTAAGAGTAGGCAAAAGGTCAGCCAAGACAAACAAAAAGGAGATGGTAGAAAGGGGAGGGGATAAAATGACAGGATTTTTACTAGAAGACAGTGTGCAGTAGTAGGTTGGTTTACCACTTCCCATTTTGGAAAAGAAACTTGTCAAAAGTCTGCAGTATGACAGTAAAGGGTTAGTTGGGAAGGATGAAGGCAATGGAGAGGCAAAATGAAAGGAAGTGAGGTAGAGACAAAGGGGGGAAGAGTGGTAAGGAGTGGGACAGCATGGAGGAAGAGCAGGCTGAGACACAGGACAGCGGGAGCACATGCAAGGAGGGTGGGACTGGGGAGAACGTGAGACAGGAAGACAGCCCTGCAAGAAGTTGGAAACACCACTTTGTAACCAAGTGACTCAGCTATAGGAGAGACTTAGAGTGACCAAAGGAACTGAATATAAAATTGCCACGAGGTCCCCAATGCATTGATCTAGCCTTGGGCCATAAATATGGGGAACGTGATTTCCTGAGCAGCTGAGAACCTGCAGGTCCTGGATTGAGCAGGGTTTGCAGGCTTCCAGTCATGCTGTCAGTGATGAACATGCTCTGAGTTCCCATATGACCCAACTTCCCATTCCCATTCCCTTCACTCCCACACTGGTAGCCACAAACCTTATTGTTTGAATTGCCATCATCTGCAGCTGTTAGAGACATGGTTAGATACAGGTTTTAACATAAAGGAATGCTTACGATGACCACAGTTTCCCTTGTGTGCTGTTTACCTGTCTGTTTCGCTGGCATTGCTGCTTCAAACCCCTCTGTGTTTCTTGCCTTTCTTTACTTATCCTTTCTCAGGCTGTACTGTTCTTTTGAGCCATTGCCCATGTCCATCCCATGATTCAGTCCTGTCCGTGTTTAGCTGGAATCTTGGGGTGAAATGTGTCCATGCAGGAAGAGGAGTCAATCGGTTTCTTAGGTAGGGTTGTCTGCTTGCACCTCCAAATTTGGGAGTAGTGTTCTGACTCAGGGGAGAGGTCAGGTCCTCCTGCATTCGGAGAAGCCCTGGTGCGTAGGTCCTAAGGCAGCCATGGTACCGTTTGTCAGGATGGGTGCGTGGGTGGGCAGATCTCATGTTGCTTTTGCAGGTGAGCAAACCTTGGTTATTCTGAGATTTGCAATCATCACGAGCCAAGGAAAATTGCCTACAAACATGAAAGAAGTTTCTTCTTCAGTTCTGAGGAAAGTTGTCTTTTAGGGGTATGATTTCCCACAAATTCAATCTCTTTTTACCTCACCCATTATCCCTTTGAAAGACCTATTTGCAGAATGTGGCAGAAGAGACTTGCTGATGACTTCTTCTGGAGCCAGTCGGTGCCTCCCTGAATGCTGGCCAAAAGTGATGTGATGGTTCCTTTCTCAGCTCCTCCCACAGGCCAGGCAGGGTGGCTCTGGTGTCCTTCAGCTGCCCGGGGGGGGGCTGAGCTCCGAGCCTCCACTATTGGTTTTTACAGACCAGTGACATGTGGGTTCATCGTTTTTTTTTTTCTCCTGGTGTTGTTGTTTTCATGGCATGCAGATGTTCATTCCTCCTAAAGAAGACTGTTGTGTGTGCTCCACTCCTCCACCACCACAATAGGTCAGATGACTTCTTGAACCCATCATAAACTCTTGGCTACAGGTGCAGTGCCGGTTTTGGGGTACATCTAGCTTTGGCCACTTCTCCCATAGCCCTGAGCTTTCCCGCAGGCTTGCAAGTCCCTTTTAATCCAGAAGGGTTCTACTAGTTCTGTTAAATTCTTCCTTAAGTTCCTCTCCACAGATGACTCCAGCAAGAAAAGCTGAAAATACCGGTCTGGAAATTGCCCAGGTTTTTGTTAAAATGAGCCTTTTCATGCTCAGGGTCAGGCCCCAGGATGGCGAAGGATGTGCTCGAATAGTCAGTTCTGGGAGTTTGCATGTTATGGGAACATTAAGTCCCAGGAATCTCCTTTTAGGAGGGAGTGCAATTTGTTTCTCTCCTTGCAGCAAGTTGGTAGGTGTGTTTTACTTTGCACCTTGTACCTGGAAGTAAAGGTGACAGGCAGCAAATGTCAGGGCTGTGAGAGAAGATGAGTAAGATGGAGCCGTGTCAGCAGTAAATCAGCCAGCAGCCTGCAATAAGACATGACTATTTAACCTCCTGCCCTGCTCCCACCAATGTGAGTCTGAGCTCCTTCTGCCCCCGAGAGCCAGCCGTGGCCAGAAGCTGCACCACCAAAATGCCACGGTCACTCGCATGTGCAGGGCTGTAACCTGCACAGGCCTGCATTTACACGTGCCAGTGAGCAGGGGATGATGTTGGAAACACTGAGGCAGCACCTCCTGCTCGCCTTCATGAAGTCCCGATGCCTGTTCTTTTATACTGATTAATTATTTTTTTAATGGTTTATACATCTGTACTGGAGGGCATGAAGAGGAGGGCAGGGAGTGGACAGGATGTGTGCTAACACCTGTTTCCTTTGCCTCCTTCCCAAGCCTTTTTTCCAGCTTTTTCAGCATAGCCTCTGCCTGTGATGGCTCCTGGTTGATGGGCTTTTGGAGAAATGTTGCTTTGCAGGAGCAAAAAAACCAGCCTTAACAGGGTCTGTGCCCATTTGAGCTGGACAGGAAAAGCAGGGCAGCTATAAACCTTCAATTTATTTGAGATGCATGCTATAACTTCCCTGGGCCTGCCTTCTTACTTGAAGGATGAGTTATTTGTCAGGTACTGGAGAACATATAATTTTTCTGCCACCTAGTGTCCAGACTGTGGAGTGCTCGAGCTTTTGGCTGTGAATTACAAGTTATTTATTGTTTTCTCTTTAAGTGGTTATAAACACAATTGGTGATGTGGTGTAAATTTCACTTTTAAACTGAGGTAGGTATCTGATAGTAATAATTTTTACTCTCTGCATACTCTACTATTTGGCAATCTGGGGAATACCAGAGAATATCATATTTTATTTTATATCTCATATCTCATCATGTGCATATATGGTGTTTTGGAGACAGATAAATAAAATGTCATGAGACTCTTTGACCGGGTGAGTTCTTGCAGATTTGTGAATTATACAAACGTTCTTATTTGAACTAGTGCTTTGAAGGAGTACCAGTGCTATAAGGATTTATAGGCCAGAGTCCTAAATTCCTTAATTTATGTTCTAATCACGCTACCTATACAAGAAAATGCAGGCCTTTTTTAGATGTTGAACTCCTGGTATAAAATAAATGCTTCCGCATGTGTGAATGTGCCTGCATGCTTGCCTGCCCTGACTGTTGTTGTCACAGAAACCCCTCAGGTACAGTATGGGAGCCAAACCCACTGTGTGTCTGCAGGATAAAAGAAGTGGCTGTGCTGCACTCGCTGACTAGAAAGGGGCTGGGGTTGGTGGTGAAGCCCTGGGACGCTTTTAATGCTAATTGCAAAGGTGATTTGGTCCCTTGTGTTGTCCTGGGCCTTCATCTCTGCCTTGCCCCGTGCTGCTCAGGGGTGTCCCAGGCCAGGAGAGAACCGGCATGCACCATGGCAGAGGGGCGATGAAACATCAGGCTTTTAAAGGGGAGACCACGGCCATAGTCGTCACTTGGATTGCCCCAGTGGAAAGGCATTGATAACAATGTCCTGTACCCAGCTCCAGGGTGGAGGGCTGGCACACTGGAAACGATCAGGTGATGCTGGTGTGTGTGGACACATGGCTGTAGACATCTGTTGCTACCCAGGCATTCTGCAGTACAAAATTAGCTCTGTTTTATGTTAAACTGTCACAGTCATATCTGAGCATCTTTGGCTTTTTGTAGCTTAGCTGGGGGCCAGATACCTTGTTAATGTAAACTGCTTTCTGGATTACAGCCATGGGAGGAAGGAGGTGCTGGTTTGTTTTAAAGCAGTTCCTTTGCCTTTGGAAGATCACAGGTTTCAGAGGGATTTCCGTCTTTTTCTGCCACAGCTTAACAAAGGCAGATTTCGTTTGTGAAGCCCTGCATGCTTGGGACCCAACACGCACGTGTGTAAAGGTAAGAGATGGTTTGAGTTCTCTCAGTCTTTATGATAAACTCCAGTGAGATTCCAGCTGGTGTCTTCAGTAAAAAGAGTTTGAAATCCCCAGCTCCAGCAGGGACCTTAGTGGCATCCCTAAGCTGACAAAACTCAGCAGCTACATCCTGCAGCTTCACCTCAGGTCAAAGCTCAAAGCTCTCCCTGAGGTCATCAGGAGCTCTCAGAGCTGAGCTTGATGCTCCCTCTGGGCAGCAGGAGGAAAACTCAGAGATAGGCAACTATGAGGGTGTCTCTGAAACTTGGCAGCCCTTCCCTGGCCTGCCTTTGGCCCTGCTTTTCTGATTCTGGTCTCTTTTGCTTTTGGGAGTCACATTTTACTGTAGGGTGTTACCATGGACTTGAAAATGGGATAACTGATACCCGAGTATGTACTTGGATTTTTGCCGTATTTCCTGTGCACTTCCCTCCTGCTGCCCTGTGCACACATACAGTGCATGCATATAAAGATGTGGAAAAGAAGGTGAACTGTGAGGTGAAGAAGTTTGCTCATGGTGAGATATCAACTGTAGTAAAGACAACAGGTGACTAAAACGTGCAGAAGAGCAATATGGACCTGCAGAGTGACAAGATGGGGAAACAGACTGAGTGCAGGTAGGTGTGAAGCAATACACAGGGAAAAATAATCCCCATGTACCCCCTTCAAAATACTGGGATTTTTTCCCAAGAAAATATCAATTCAATGATTGTCAGTAAGCAAAAAAAAAAAAAAAAAAAAAAAAAAAAAAAAAAAAAAAAAAAAGAAAAAAAAAGCAAACCAGTCTTAGGTTAGGAATTTTGAGGACTAGGAATAAAAGGATATTGTATAAATGTAACCATATGAATCCCTGGGTCATCTGCTTTTGAGTGTGACTCTGATCCTTTATCTCAAAAAGGATATAGCAGAACTGGAAAAGGTCCAGAGAAAGGCAGAAAGGATGACTAAAGGTAGAGAATAGTTTCTCTATGAAATGAAACTCTGCAAGTCCAGTGGGCTGGATAGGGAGGGCATAATAAAGGCCTACAGAGTTACGTGTGCCATAAATATGGATATGGAGCAACCACTCATTGTGTCTGCCAGGAGACACCATCAACTGGAGCGGGCCACAGCCTGACTCAGAGCAGACACCTGGAAGGAGTGGGTGGAGACGTGGGGAGCCCCTCTCTTGTGGATGCTGTGTGGGCCAAAAGCTGAAGCTGGCTCAAAGTGAGGCAGGGCAAACCCTTGGAGAGCAGGAGCCACTGCAGACTACTGACTCAACAAACCAAACTGAGCTGAGGAACCCCCTGAGACCCCTTTGGGCCCAGGCTCCTTTCAGGTGAGTGCTAGTGAGTGGCCCTGCTGCGGGCTTCGCTCCCTCCCTCAGCATGGGTGAGTGCTGGACAGTCCCTGCAGGGGCTGAGCACTGCAGCCCAGACCTGCACACCCCAGGAGAACAACCTGTGCCCTGGCCAGCTGCTGCTCCTGGTGTTTTCCTCCTTGTCTCCCAGCAGAAGGGTGCAGGAGGTCTCTGGAGAGGCAGCCTGATCTCCTGCCCAGGCAGCTGCAAACACTGGGAAGGAGGATGTTGTCAGAAAGGGCTGTGTCTGTGCTTACGCTCATGTTTTTCAGCACTGGAGAATAGAGTTTCCTGGGCCATTGAAGATGAATGATTTCTACAGGAGCAAGCCATGCCTTAAACCTTTCCCCTCAAGCTCCCCCAGGAGAGTGGTCGGGTTTGTCACGCAGGGTTCAGGGCTGGGCAGAACACAGGGTGAGGGCAGCCACAGCCCCTGAGCACAGCAGGGTATGGCCCGGAGAAGTGGTGGGGATCCACACCCTGTGTGCCACAGCAGAGACCATTTGGGCACCTCAGATCAAAGCTGCTGCTCCATGTGTTTCAGGCACAGCTCTGTGGTGCAAAAAGAACCATGGCACCATCTCCTGGCTTGGCCTGAGCTTCTGCCTTGCCACGAAACTTGCACTGCCTGAGCTAATGCTGGTTTTGACGTCGATGTCCTTAAATTGTTTGTCTCTGTCTGCAACAGGCTTGTATTGATTTAGGTTAATTTGGTTACCCAAAAAAAGGGTTGTGCTGATTGCTCTAAATGGATTAAATAGTGATTTTAGTTAAACTGATGGCAGGCTTGTGTGTAGACAGGGCCTGGAGCTTTGTAAGTTAATGACTTGGCAGCAATGCAATGGGTTTTTTAGACAGCTGAGACCAAGGTGTTGTTTTAAATATAAGACCATAATAATTTGGCAAGTACCTTTATTCCAGATGGACTTGGTGTTAAATCAAAGTGCAAAACATAGAAAAATTGCCAATTTTTGGAACAAGTTTCTAATTTCTGTTCACTTTCCCAGCCTGCTTATTTTTTCACTTTTTTATTTTTTGGTCAATGGAAAAAAGTTTGTTCTCTTTTTTTAAATAAAACTTCAGGTGGAAGAAAAATGCAAAGGAGCCTAGCTCCTGCCAGCAGCAGGGACCTTTCTCCACAAAAAAGCCCTTAGTGGAGGACAGGTCCAGAGGTAGCCACTGTTTGTCTTCCTCACTCAGAAAAATACAAGGGTGCAATAATAATAAAATCATAGAGGGGTTTGGGTTGGAAGGGACCTTAGTTCTTGGGCATTACATATTTTGTGCCCATATAATCTCAATGGGAAGAAATCACTGTATCTGCATAAAGTCTTGCCTGCCTCTGAATCCCCTAGCTGAGCTTCTGCCAAGTGAATCTGCCTTCACAGGTCTTTTCTCCACCAAACTGCAAATCCCATTTTGACTCATCTTGCTCCCTCTGTTGATTTTTTTATCTTCAGGTTGGGACTCAAATTAGAAAAGAACATGACTCCAGAGAAATGAGTCACTGAGCCTTGGTTAGCTCTGACCTGTAAGGAAGTACTGTAAAGAGTTCTGAGATACTGAATAAGCCTTAGCTCGGAAAACAACAGTCCAACAGATAGTCTGTAATCCTTTCCTGTCTTAGGAGGTACGTGGAAGCAGAAAGCTGATGGCAAGAATGAGAGGAGACTTCACGTCTCAAAGGACAGAGAGAGCAGCAGAAAGGAAAAGCTCAGAGTTACCAACTGGACAGCGTCTGGAGACCACAAATCTGAATTGTCCTGAGAAATTGGTACATGGAAACCCGGTATACACGAACACATTTTTGGCAGATGTTTCTGTATCACTAGTGCACTTTGGATCCTGTACTATTCTCCATTCCTAGATTCTGAAAATTGGATCCGAATAACTTGGACCACAATGGAGGTGAAGCTGTGGGACAGGGACATGACACAAATAGGGCAAATCAGGGCCAAGGGCATTTATAGAGGAGCTGAGTTACCCAGAAAGGTAACATTTTTTTTTTTTTTTCCAAGACATAGGCCAAAGAGATCAAGGGAATCAGCACTATAAATTGAGTGGGTTGTGTGTCTCGACTGCAGCATCTTGCTGGGGGTGGTGGTCAGGAAGGGGCAGGGAAGGGCCAAAGCACAGCAGTGTGGCAGGCCCAAGTCATAAACTTGCAGTGTGCTTTGTGACCCTGTGGTAATAAGCACAGTGGAAACCATCTTCATCCTCAGTGACCACCACACCAGAGCCATCTGCCAGTGGATGGGTGTCTTTTGTATGTGGCTCTGCAGCCCCACTGAGCAAGGCTCAGGGGATGATCATTGAGACATCTTATCCAAGTCTAGAGGCTTGGGGGTAGAGATATTCACCAAATAAAAATTACAGATCATCTTTTTGCCTTGAACACCTGAAATAGAGGTGAACAAATCTTAATAACTGGCCTAAACATCTGCACAGAGTTGATGGGTCAGCTAGACAAGGAACAAGGCCATTTATCCCCTCCTCCCATTTGCCATCTTGTGGTGTCTGAGAGCTCTAGAAGGCAGCTCCAAAGCTGTTCCACAGCAGAAAAAGCTGCCCATGAGGGATGGATGCCCAGCCCTGGAACGAAGTCCTTCTGGGCTATGAGTTGTGAAATAAACTCTCAGATCAGAACGGCTGCCTTTGCTACAAAAGACTACAATCTCACAGTGAGCAAAAGAATATCCTACAAAATCCTTCTTCAGACTTCCCCAAGCCTCTTCTGTGAAACAATTACTGGATGCTCTTGTTTTGAACTCTGTGACTCACTCCTGTAATTCAGTTGTGGCCTGTGATCACTCAGTCACTTAATGCGTCGCGGGGAAACAGGCAATTGTGAGAATTTCCTCTGTGCTTCCCTCGGCCTCTCGCTGCAGCTCTGGGCACATTGTACCACAGCCTGGATGCTTGCTTCCCAGATGTGCAGGCTCCCCCTCAGGAATGCTTCCTCAAGGCACCAAGAGGTGATCAGGAAAGTTTCTCAAAGAGAAAATGCATCTCGCTGTGCTTTACAGTTTTGGGTTTTTTTAAACAAAATCTTGGCTTAGCTGAAGTTTCTAGGAATTCTGTGGTTTAGTAACTGGGACTTTTACCTTTCACGTAAGGTACCCTGATTTATTTTATTTCTCTGTCTATTAGTAAGTTTACCTTTATGCTAATCACATCACAAAGTGTATTCCAGAGGTATTGTAAGTACCCACAGAATTAACTAAAGCACAAATTAAAAACATCTCATTTTGGATAGGGTTTGATGGTATTTCTAACCAAAGCACTGATTAAACCCATGCAGAAAAATTTTTGCTTCAGTTTTGTGGTTGACCTAAGAATACATATATTTAAAAGTTCTCTGCATATTAACCCAAAATACCTTGGCTTTTACTGTTTTTTCATGGAAAACATTCATTTGGTGATGAACTTCATCACTTAAAGTGAAATGAATTGTTCTGGTTTTGGACAATTGGGTGCTCTGCCTCTCTGTGCTCTGCCAGCCCATGCTGCTGCTCCGCACTGGCCACTCCGTCCTACCCTCCCACCTCACTGCAGCTGTCCCAGTGCATGCTGCAGCCACCCTGCAAAAGGTGCCATGCAAATGGTTCTCAAAGGGAAGGAGAGAGGTTGAGAAGAATAGATGGAAAAAATCCGTATTAGATTTTTTTATATAGAACATATATAGAACATATACAGAACATATATAGAACATAAGCATGACTTTTTTTACTCTTCTGATCTATGCTAGATGCCACAGTGCCACATGTGAGCCTAGCTTAAAAAGACCAAGATGTCTTGATCCTAAAGAGATAAGGGAGAAAGGGAGCAGCACTGGGGGGGTCTGGATCCCAGGCACTCGGAGCATCCTCTCCCACAGCCCATTCAGGAAAATCAGGCTCCACTCCAGGGAGAGGGGCACGTGGGCAAACTGGGAGCAGGAGAGGAGAAGAAACCTGTGAATTCCCGGGAATTTTAACCAGACATCGACATAAATCCAAACAAATCTGAATGCCAGGGATAGAATCTGCTGCTTGCAACCGGGGCTCTTCCCAAAATAAGGTTAAAAAATCAGGGGATTTGAAATAAAGGCTTTTCCTGCAGAGCAAACAGAGCAGAAATTCCCTGGATTCGAGGGAATTCCAGTTGGAATATTCTGAGAATTTTTTTATTTTATTTCTGAGAATTTTGATCTAACTAGAAACTTCCACGGAGAGCTCTTCAATTCCCAAACATTTTTTTTCAGGGAAACAGCTCACAAACAAGACAAAAACAAAACTAAGAAAACACACACACAAGAAAAATCCCCAAACCCCACTGACAAATACTTGCAGAAATGCCATCATTTTATTAGAAATATTTACTGAAAAACACAACTTGCTGTCAATTTAATTGAAATTACTGGCATCAATTTAAGAGCTAGTGGCAAGAGCAGGGAAGGAAGTGAACCTGGAATAGTCCAGTGGCATTTTCCACACTGCAACCACTTCTAATTGTGCTTTGTCCCCTTTTAATTGAGCTTTTCCCCCCTTCCTAACTGGGCTTTTCACCCTTTCCAACTGTGCCTTTTACCCCTTCCAAATGGGATTTTTAAATCTTCCTAACAGGGATTTTTGCCCCTTCCTAACTGGAAGCCCCAGCGAGCCATCCTCCTTCCCCAGGTAGATATCCCCGAAGGAGCCGCTCCCGATCTTCCGGCCCAGCCGGTACCGGTTCCCAACCCTCAGCTCCATGGCGGCAGCTGGGCTCGCCCGTGACCCGGTTCCGTTGCTCTGCCCGGCCTGCTGGCTCTCGTTCTGATGCCTCACTGTGCTGCGGTTTCAGATGCCATCGTGGCTTTGCTCTCGCCGCTCGATACTAGCGAGACAGGCAAAACCGTCGCCACAGCTCCCGAGCAAGATGGACACGGATTGCCGACCCAAGCGGCCCCTCAGCGGCTGCGGCCCCGAGCCACCATACTGCGTGACCTCACTTCCCTAGCGACGGGGCGGCGCAAGGCGCAGGCGCGGTCGCGGTGGCCGGCTCGGGAGGAGTCGGCGCCGGTTCCTGCCCCGGCCGCCTGCCCCGGGATCCTGCTCCGGGTTCCTGCCCCGGGATCCTGCCCCGGGATCCTGCCCCGGGTTCCTGCCCCGGCCGCCTGCCCCGGCCGCCTGCCCGGCCGCCTGCCCCGGGTTCCTGCCCGGGTTCCTGCCCCGGGATCCTGCCCCGGGTTCCTGCCCCGGCCGCCTGCCCCGGGATCCTGCCCCGGGTTCCTTCCCCGGGATCCTGCCCCGGGTTCCTGCCCGGCCTCCTGCCCCGGGTTCCTGCCCCGGCCGCCTGCCCCGGGTTCCTGCCCCGGCCGCCTGCCCCGGCCGCCTGCCCCGGGTTCCTGCCCCGGCCTCCTGCCCCGGCTGCCTGCCCCGGGTTCCTGCCCCGGCCTCCTGCCCCGGCCGCCTGCCCCGGCCTCCTGCCCCGGCTGCCTGCCCCGGCCTCCTGCCCCGGCCTCCTGCCCCGGCCGCCTGCCCCGGCCTCCTGCCCCGGCTGCCTGCCCCGGGTTCCTGCCCCGGCCTCCTGCCCCGGCCGCCTGCCCCGGCCTCCTGCCCCGGCTGCCTGCCCCGGCCTCCTGCCCCGGCTGCCTGCCCGGCTGCCTGCCCCGGGTCCTGCCCCGGCTGCCTGCCCCGGCCGCCTGCCCGGGTTCCTGCCCCGGCCTCCTGCCCGGCTGCCTGCCCCGGGTTCCTGCCCGGCTGCCTGCCCCGGTTCCTGCCCGGCCGCCTGCCCCGGGTTCCTGCCCCGGCTGCCTGCCGGGCGGCGGGCGAGGTCCGCAGTCTTCCGGGTGCGTGTGGCATCGCCGTCCCCGCGGCCGTCGGTCACCGCGGTGGAGATGAGCTTCGGCAGCGCCGCGTTCCGAGGGCCGTGGAGGGCCAGGGACAAAGGCTGAGACCTGACCCCGCAGATTTCAGGGGAAAACCACGAGTACGCATGCTGACTGGTTCTAACCTTGTGCGTATGACTGTTGCCTTTCAGGTTTTTTAACTACTTTTTAAGTTTAAAAAAATCCTCAGCAGGGTTCTGTTTTTTTTGTTTGTTTGTTTGTTTTTTTTTGTTTTTGTTTTGTTTTGTTGTTGCTGTTTGTTGTTGTTGGTTTTGTGTGGGGTTTTTTGGTTTTTTTTTTTTTTTTTTTTTTTTGGGTTGGTTTTTTTTTTTTTTTCCCTCGGTCGCGGCCATTGAAGTAAATGGCAAACCTCTATGAATTTAAGAGTTCAGAGAATAACTGAATTTAGGAATCAGAGAATAACTAACTGTTGTCTAGTTCAGCCCCACTGCCATGAACAGGTCATCTTCAAGTTGTTAATTTTGGCACTTTCTCCCTTTTAAACTACTTTATAAAGGCAATATCCAGCCACACATTACGGCTTAATTTTGGGGAATACTATAAAAAAGCGTTTCCTTCTCCCTTCTTCCCTTGCCCCTCTTTCCCTGCTGTTGCTTTTACTGCCTGAAATAGTTTGATTGTTTAACTTCCTTCTCTATTCTTTTTAGGTTTTAATCTCTTGGTTTGGTGGTTTGTGTAACCATCATCCTGGAAATAATCTGCATGTTTTACCTCTTCTTTGCTTTTTTAGGATGAGCAGAGGGTGCCTTACACCATTGTCAGCAGTGGTGGCTCAGGGCGTGGATTCAGCGAGGGATGTATAGTCATTTTGATTTCAATGAGATATACCTGCCTGGATTGTTGAAAAAAGGTTAATGTTTCCTTTTTCTTTAAATTTGTGGCCTGGTCTCATATTCTGAGAGTTGAGAAGCACATGAACTAGTACACTTTCCTTTTTATGTAAAGATGACCTGCTTAATGCAAGGAGTGTTTTAGCTGAATACACTCTGGATGTATTGCATGTCAATGTATGTCTGTGGCTGCATGCAACATGTTTATAGAAGTTGTTTCATTTACCCATTTGTGGCACTCCTAGGCATAATCAGCAGTTGCAGTATCAATTCTGCAGTTGGGTACAATTTGTGTGCTAACAACATTTTTTATTTTATATTTACATTTTTATGTTTCCAGGGAAGATGAGATGTCTGCCTGGCCTATATTCAGTTTGCTCTCTCCTTTCTTGTTGCTGGTGACAATGCAGTCTTGGCACAGGTGCTGGAATTAAAAGGTACTTTGTAACTGCCTGTTGGGATTTTGTTTTAAGGCACAGTCATTTATAGGTGATAATAAATATGACCTAATTAAAAATGTGAATCAGGTAGAGAGAACTAATAAGAAGCAAAATATATTTTTTTCATCTTATTACCTTTGTAAGGGCCGCAGTGCTCTTTGTGCTGCGCCATTGTGCGTGTGCCCCAGTGCCTTTGCCTGGTTCTTTTGCAGGTGGATCCGATGGCCAGAGCTGCGCAGATGAGGCTGAGCACGAGTGAGTGGCCCGTGGCTGCTGGGCACTGAGCCAGGCAATGCCCGCTGCCCTGCAGGAGAAGGGCACCGTGGGGCTGGGCCCTGGGCCCCTCTGGGCTCTGTGGGAACATTGCCAGGGCTGCAGAGAGCTGAAAGCGCCGGGGGGCTGTGCTGGGGGGAGCAGCGCTGAGCCGGGCTGGCTCCCAGCCCAGGAGTTGCTCTGCTGTGCCTGGAGAGGGTCCCCTTAAGGGGGGTTTGTCCTGAGCAAGGCTGCTGCTCAGGCGGGCCGGGCACTTGTGGCTGCCTGGAAATAGGGATTGCAATTTGTGTGTGTGAAAGCAAAGCGTTGCTCTGCTGCCTGCCTTGCTCTGCAGCCTCTCGTGCCCTGGCTGTGCCTTTTCCCTGGCTGATAAAGCCCTCCCTGTGCTGCTGGGCTTGCCAAAGGGACAGCACGGAGGCACTTGTGTTTTTCTTGTCTCCCTGGCTTTGGCTTGACTCGTGCTCCAAGGCAGGAGTGACTCCAGAGCTCTGGGGGGGAATCGTTGGGTTGGGGGTGTTTTTTTGCAAGGTCAGGGCTCAAATCTGCTGTAAGGCAAGGCTTTCTTCTGCAGCAGTAGATCCATGCTGTTGCCTGGGGTGCGGAGGGTCAGTTGTTGGACAGCGTGCGAGGGAGGAAAGCAGAGCAGGCTGCTGGGGACGCTCCTTGGAGCCAGGCTTGGTGTATCGCTGAGCAATGAAATCAGCAGGGCTTTGCTGTTCCTGCTGCTCCTTGGGTCGTGTTTGGCTTTCTGTGCCTTGGCTCGAGTGTCAGTGTCGCTCCTCTGATATCAAGCTGTGTGCTACATCAATAAATGAATGCATCAAACCTGGTGGTGTTCACTGCGGGCGAGCAATCGTGGTATAAAGCCAGAATAAACTCAGCAAGTGCTTTGGGGGGTTGTATTGTTTTGTGCGGGGTGTTTTTTAATTGGTTTTGCTTTTTGTTTTGTTGGTGGGGTTTTTATTTTGTTACCCAACATGCTTTAACTCTACTGCAGTGAGTTCTAAAGTTTCCTCCAAAAAGAGGTAGGGTTTTACCTGCTGTGTAAGTTTAATGAATTTCTAGAGTTCAAAATAAAAAGAAATAAATCTAAAATGAAAAATATGTATAAATTTATCAATATATAAATAAATATCTCTAAACACAAATGAAAATATTATATATAAAATATATAATACATATAAAATATAGCTTAGAAATATAAATGTAATATAAATATAGTTTTAAATAAAGTTTATTTGGTTTTGATTTGCTTAGAGGAAGGTTTTTGGACTCAATATTCTAAATGTAAATATAAAATTAAAATAAATATGCAAATATATAATAAATGTAGAGTATAGCTACAAAATATAAATATAAGGAATATAAATTGCTATCTAATATATAGGGTATATAAAATAATGCACATATACTATTATTGTTACAATATAAAATATATGTAACACATTGATATAGAAATATAAATTCTAGATATTAATATAAGTATTTAAAAATACATATATTAAAAGTATTTTAGTGTAGTAAAAATAAAGGCTTTTTATTATGGTGGGGCAGGGTTTCTTTATAAATAAAAATATAAAAATATATATACAAATGAGAAATTTACTGATATATACAAATATAATATGAAAATATTTTATACACACTGCATAATATCAGTAATATTATGTATATAATATTGTGCATTATATTGCAAACATAAGTTATATAGAAGACATAAATATAAGTTCAAATTATAAATTTAAAAATATAAATTTAAATGCAGTTTAAAATAAATGGGCTTTTGTAGTTTATTGTTTATAAATAGGGGCTTTAAAAATAAATAATATAAAAATATAAATATACAAATATAGTAAATATTTTAAGAGAGTAACAAAAATAAAATTAATAAAAGTCATTAAAATATATAATGTAAATATTACTGTATATATTTTA